>OZ038517.1:35728337-35798337 GCA_964036315.1 Acanthosepion esculentum | reverse complement strand
ATTAGAAATGTACAATAAATTTAATTGATAATACTGATAGATAAATCCATCTGATATTTATATTTTAGGAAAAAAAATAATAAAAGTGAATCAACCATATATATATATAACCCATAAATAGAGCATACCTTAAAATTATCATATATATATATCTTACAAAAATTTTGAAACTACCAGCATCTCTCATTCATGCGTATGTATAGCCACAACAACAACAAACCCAGTCCTAACAGATTAAACATGCCCCAAAAACTTTTTACAATTTGTCATACATCTTTTCTTTCAAAACTGTTGAAATATCAAAATTTACATAAAAATTTATATTGTTTTCCCATATAAGTAATTTAGTAAACACAAAGTATTAAATGTTCATAATTCTTAGGTTTAACAGATATTTGTAATAAAGTAAACTCATTAAATAACGTTTTATAAAGAAAATTGATGTATACCATGACTTATGTTAAAAAAATAATATATATTTTAATGAACAAAGATTATATATATATATATATATATATATATATGATAAAATAAGGTATGCTATATTTATGAGGCATAAGTGCTCGATATATAAGATTGAGCATGTGTAAACATAAAAGTGGAAACTGACATCAGCACAGAGTAGTGACAATCTGTCTCATGCAATCTTCAGGCCATCAGATGTTCTGATCTCAGTGTCATATATATATATATATATATATATATGTATGTATGTATGTGCACACACGCAAATGAGAGAAAGAACAGATGAAGTCAAATTCCGTTGTTCGAAGCATTTACTTTTAAGAAAGTGCTCAATACAAAACAGAGCTATATATATATATATATATATATATATATATATATATATATATATATATATTTAGCAGTAGATAGGTTTGCCTATCATCCAGTTCACACTCTTCCCCAGTCTTTTGAACAAGAATAGAAGTTTATCCCTTGTTTCCTGGTTAGGATTGCTTTTCTTGTTCCCTCTAACATCATTTCTCTTTTACTGCCAACAGCCCCTTGCAATATTATGTCCATGCTTGGGGTGAATTTATATGTAAGTGTGTGTGTGTGTGTGTCTGTATATATAAGTGAACATTGAAGTCAACCCTTAGAGGAGACAGTCTGTTTCATGCTGGACGCAATCATGGTCTGGCAATTGTGTCCAGCATAAAACAGACTGTTGCCTCTAAGTGTTGACTTCAATATTTACACACGCTCTATCTTTGATATTGAGCACTTTATCCCATAAATATAGCACACCTTAAGACTATATTTCTTCATATATATATATATATATATATATATATATATAAATGAAAAATCAAAATTTTAAATATCTTGATTAGAAATAAATTTTAGCTAAAAACAAAAATAAATTTTAAAATTCAATAACATGAGCAGATAGTGTAATGATTAGTAATGAAAATGTCATCACTTGTAATAATTTTAGGCTAACATTAAGGATATTGACATTGCAATTGACAATAATATTAAAATTGATATCATTGCCAGATGTTATAATTTCTATTCTTCATTTCTATTAAAAAAAAACAAAACAAAAAAAAACAGAAAACTAGGTGAACATTGATTTTGACAGAAATTTCACCCATTTGCTGCTGAGCAACAGATCTGCAATGACGGAAACAGCGTTGTCCACAGGTTAAGGAGAAAATTTTGTGAAAAAATGAAAAAAAAAGAAGAAAAGAACAAAACAAAAAACAACAAAGTAAATTCTGTTGAATGATTTTCTCATCTTTTTCCAAAATTATCAAATAGTCTATATATGAAGATGCAACTAATTCATTAATACTTTTATTAATATTCAAATGAAGAACATACAATAATATTAATCACTAAAATCAAAATGAATGGGCAAAGAATAATCTAATTGAGACAGAGACTATAAAGAAAAAGAGAAAAAAAGATTAATGTCAAAGAGAAAGACTAGAATAATGGAAAGACAGAACAGTGTAATGACAATGACAGTGTAATAAATATAATGTTGACAATAAAAACTCTCATAAGAGTGAAACTGTCAAAAAAATTTTTTTTTAAAATGATACAATAAATAAAAAGAAATTAGTTAAAATTAAATTGGCAAAAAAAAAAAATTATCAATATTAGCAAAACTTGAAAAAAATTATTATATGCATTTGGTATTAATAAATACCATATTCACATAAACAGAAATAATTGTCTTTTATAAATTGTGACTTCCATGTTAGTTCATTTTGCCTTGATTAAACACAACCACATCATTTCAGTTAAAAAAAAAAAAAACTGCTTTAAGAACTAATTATTAGAATTATACACATAAAAAGGGCCAACATGTATTACTTATAAGGATGTACAGTATTTACATTAGTCAGACTATTGTCCTCATCTTTGTCGCCATTTTTGTCACAACGTTTCGGCCGTTGTACACTCCGGCCTTCTTCAGGTGGTTGGAATTTCGTCGTGACAAAAATGGCGACAAAGATGAGGACAATAGTCCGACTAATGTAAATACTGTACATAATACCTCATCTCAGAAATATAGACAGACTTATAAGGATGTATAAAACAAAGATAAAAGATTTAAGACGAAACAGGATGGTTTTCATTTTGAAAACCGGTTACAATAATTATACCATATAATAGCACTATTCTGTTAGTAACGCTTTATTTAATTAATTCCTGATCACTGATAATCCCTTTCTTAGTGATTTTCAATGTATTTCTCTCAAAAAACCATTTACAATGCATTTGTACAGTATAATTATTTGACACTTTTTAAGAATAAAATTATTTACAATGCATCTATTTTATATGACACTAATGCTTGTATTAGTTCGTGACCTTCATGTACCCTTTAAATCACTAACAATGGTTTCACTTACAAACAGTCAAACCAATGTTGTGTTACAAACTAACATTAAATTAAAACTACTTTGCAAATTATATATGCATATGAATAAAATATGTACAAAATACTCATCAAGGCTAATCATTAGGTTTTAAAGGGAAAAGCTCATAATTTAACACTGAGTTGTTTATAGGTTTTAAAGGGAAAAGCTCATAATTTAACACTGAGTTGTTTATAGGTTTTAAAGGGAAAAGCTCATAATTTAACACTGAGTTGTTTATAGGTTTTAAAGGGAAAAGCTCATAATTTAACACTGAGTTGTTTATAGGTTTTAAAGGGAAAAGCTCATAATTTAATTAAGTTGTTGATCTCCAATTCATATCATTGATAGAGTATATGTATGTATGTATGTTGCGGCATTCACCCTGGATCGGTTAAGCTGGCTCCTTCCAAGGAATTCACCGCGTCCGGAACGAAGGCCGACCAAGCACGGCGATCCATCGCCAATGCTGAAACGAGCGACAGCCATTCCCGATTCCAACGGCGGCGAATTCTTGAAACGGAGTAACAGGGGAGTTTTAAACTTCACACGCGGTCCCCACACCTCACGTGCTATCCCAGTGGAGGAAGGAATATGCTCTTACTTGCCGCAGAATTTCCACAGACGCAGAGGCAGGAGTAACCAAGAGGCCGCCGGATGCCGGTGCAGACGCCGAATGGTTTTGAATTCAGAGTTGACCTTCTCCTAGACCAGTTGCCATCCAAGGCTATAGAACCCAGTCTGTCCTGCTATTTACCCATAGTTGGAGGGAGAAGAAGAGGATTCACACCTTTCCCATGGGTGTTAGCACGTAAGTGAATGTAACGGATTCGACTGGAATTCGAACTCGGCTCTACGATTCCTCAGTCCGAGCCGTTATCCATTACTCCACCGTGCCCCCTATTGTTAGAGTGGGTTTTGAAAGTGGGGAATAAATCTCCACCCCAGTAAGAAGCAAACCCATTGTTAGAGTGGGTTTGCTTCTTACTGGGGTGGAGATTTATTCCCCACTTTCAAATGGGCTTACAGTGTACAGGAAATACAGGAAATTGATCATAAGACTGATACAAAACTCTTAACTACCTTTGAAAATTTCACAGCATTCTTATTTGAACTTTATAAGGAATCCTAATTCTTAATGATTAAGCGAGTTCCACAAATATAAAATAACTGCAGAAATCCCTGTATTGTACCATTAAATATACTAAGTTAACAGCCATAACTAAATATTACAATAACAACCGAAAGTATGAATGAAGGTCATTATTTAAAGAATTAAGAGGGTACAAATGAAAAGGTTGCAAATTGTCAAAGTTTTTCCTTTTCACTGAAGGGGTTTACGGCCATATCACGTTGAAACATTGGTTCCTGTATGATCACCGAAGTTAAGCAACATCAAGCCTGGTCAGTACTTAGATGGGTGACCGCTTGGGAATATCAGGTGCTGTAAGCCTGGATGTGTGGGTGGTGTAACTGATAATTTGCTCAGAATTGCCAAGTTCCAATTCTAGTTGGGTTCATTATATTCACTTCTGAGCAAATACAGTTGGGAAAAGTATGAATCCGCCTCTTTTAATCTTAGCTATGGGTTAATCAGTAAGATCACTGTATCACTGAACCATTATTATCCCAGCTATAGGTTAATTAGTAAAACTTGTATCACTAAATCATTATTATATAAATTTTTTTTAAATTCTTACATTCTAAAAATATTTTCTGGTTTTAAATAACCTGAAAAGGGTTGATAAGCCATAGAAAACAAATCAACCAACCAACTTTTCACTGAAGCAGATGTTAAACGCATGAGAGCGTTATCTTCTATTTCTTTCTTTCATATTATAGATGCTTTTTTTTATTGTTATTAAAACCAGACATTGCTGATATATCTTTTTCTTTAATCTTTCTTTATAATAAAAACAGAATGGTCCATTATTTATCTGAGGTAATGGCAGAGTGTAATGCATGTGCTAACTTAGTAATAAAATGAAAGAGAATTATAATATGATAAAACAGAATCCAAAAATTAGCAATTAAATAAACAAGAAATATAATAGGAACTCATAGATAAAGATTTAATCCAAAAACTTAATATAAAAGGCAGTTGGACAGGTTATATGAATGAAACTGACTGGTATACACTATTTAATAGGATTTTTAAAATTTCAAACCTTTCTTTTCAGACGTATAACAACAATACTTGCTTTCTTAAAAGTTGTGAAGTAATCTTGGTGTTATGATATTAGTGAAGCTATAACAATCTTGTAAAACCAATATTGGCCCTTGAAAACATTAGACAAGTAATCACAAACACTCTCAAACAAAGACAAAAGCAGTAAGAAAATGGAGGGGGGATGCTCAAACATAATTTTGAAGATAACACAAAAACACCACCACCACCAACTAAAATACACACACAAACAAAAAAAAAGAAAGAATGTACATTTGTACCCACAATGCTCCAATAAACCCCACTGCAGTATAGCAGTCCAAGGAGAAGTAGTGGGACTACAACTAATACAAGACTAACAAAATGAAATATAACTTACCCCATAGGAGGGGGAACAACATTTTCCATTTCATGTAGAAGAGGATTCATTTGACACCTATTGGAGCTTTCAACACGAGTGGGTTTGGGTCCAACTGGGGGCTGGCCAGGTGGTACAGTAGTGGAGGTAGGTGAAGGGGGTACAGGTGCTGAGACAACTCTCTGACTGTTACCATTCACCATTTGATTTTGGTTGGTAGCTGCAAGGAAAGAAAGAAAAAAATCAATGCAAAAAAAAAATATATATATATATATATATATTTGTTTAATGGATGAGCTAAAAGGCATGTGTAAAAGTTCCCAGAACCTCCTCCTTTTTTTTACCCCTAGAAACTGAATGCACAAAATTATTATTATTTTTTTTGTTAATGAAAAATGCTGGAAACATTTCCAAGCACCAAATAGTCTCATATTTTCTGTGGGTTACTCCACCTGGCTTCACCAAACACCCATTAGGTGGTGCTGTTTAAGTTCTATAAAAAGACTAACATATCTTCTCTCTACCTCATTCTCCAAGATGTAGCAGACATAGATGAAAGTATCCTTGCTGGGAACATTTCTTTCCTTGGTCGACTGAACTCTTATGCGCGTGCACGCACACACACACACACATTTGTGTATCACATACATACATACATACATGCACAATTCTTAAACTGCTAAGTTTTTTTTGTCTTTTTTCCTTTTTAACTGTGTACACAGTAATGTAATTTCTTTGTTAATACATGCATTGTTTGTTTAAAATCCATGTTGCGTATGTTTTATTTTTACCCAGGCTCACATGAGTCTGCTAAATATTGTTTGCAGGACAAATGCGTCAGGTACCTTTAAATGTTTATGGAAAAACATCAACACCATGCAACAAAAGTAGTAACCTGCAACATTCCCACTAAAGGGAGTGATTTGGGTTCCAGTACTGTCAAAAGGAAGAATTTAGAATTCTGATTTTTCAGGCAAGCACACATGAATATGTAATAGCATCTCCTTGTTTTTGTTATCCCTGCATCTGATCTTGTGCCAGACACAACTATTCTTAATAAATATCAATAAGAGGAAAGAAGAAAATTAATGTTGAAAAATACAAATGTAAATAAATGAAGATAAAGAAAAACAAAAATAGAATCATACACACACACATTATATATATATATATATATATATATATATATATATATATATATATATATATACACACACAGTATAGTAACAAAAAAGGTTTAAATCATGTGGTGGGGAATAGGGAAAAAAACAGTTATGTTAAAAGGAAAAAAGAAAACACCCAAGCAAAATAGTAATGAAATAAAATAGAGAAAGAAAACAATGTACTAAAAGAAAACAATCTAGGAAAAAAAATCTAAAAAAACAGACTGAGAAAAAAAACACGAACAAAAGCAATTCAGAAAAGCAAACACCAAAACTGTTATAGCTATTTTATTTTTATAAATAATTTTTTATAAATTGTCATCTGTAATTTCAATCAGAGTTGTCTCCCTTACTTCAAAAATACTTTAATACCTCTTAAAAATGTTTACAAGTATTTCGGGCTCTGTCTGGTAAATTGAACTTCTTTATGTTGTTACCAACGTTTCAAACTTCATTGGATGTAGAATTCAGAAGGAAAGAGAAGTGTCAGAAAAAAAAGAAGTAGAAGAGACCCCTCCTCTACTTTGCAAAATGTGGTTCTTGGTGTGGGTTGGAGTAAAAAAAAAAAAAAAAGTTTGAAAAATGCTGTGGTAGATGATTCTCAGCTTTTATGCATATATACATGTTTGCATGGACATAATTACTAGAGGCGGTGATTTGTGATTTTGTTGAACTTATATTTTGGAATACAGTTTGATTTAAGAACTTGTAGGATATTATATGGACTAATGACATTAAAGTTCTTTTGTTGGTTGCTTGGTAGTATTTTAAATGGATTTGGGTGAAGACTGGATATAGGGGAAATTGAGGAAAAGTTAAAAGATGAGCGGGATTCAAGAAGACAGAAGATGGCGATTGACGTTGCATTTGAAGATTGTAGTTATCAGGAAAGTAAGGTATATTATTTAAAGCCAGAAAATACTTTTTAGATTTTGGGGGATTATACTGATTTTTACTACCTCTTAGGAGTTTCTTTCCACACTCCTAAGAGGTAGTCCCTAATCTTTATTCCACAACACAGGAGGAAAGTGCCAGGAAAGAAACTGCTAGAGTAGAAGTGGCAGTTAGATTTAATTATTTCAACAGTAAAAGGGTGGGACCTAGATGCCAATCTAGTAGCACGCTTAAATTCATGTAGTCAGGGCACCAGGAAAAAAAAAACACTTCAGAACAGTTGCCATGAAAATATTTGTAGAAAAGACAGTGGGAAGCCACGTCATGTCTATGAGAAAGTGACTGGAGTCGAGATGCCAAGGCAGGATCAGTTACATTGCAGATCCTTCTTTGGATTCTGTTAAGAACCTCGAGATGAATAGCAGGGGCACCAGACCAGATCTGGTGATAGTATTCAATGCATGGACGAATAGTAAATTTGTAAATGTCCAAGATGGACTCTGACAAGAAAAACTTTTTGGCACAACACAGTGATCTAACTTTCCTTGCAGTAGATGCAGCTATTGATTCAATTTATCTGTATGTACGTATTGTTAATTTTTTTATATTTATTTTTACTATAAAAATGTATTTTTATACTTTCATAGTGTCTTGTTTTTGTTAGAGGGTGGTTCACAATTTGCTCATAGCTGGAACCTTAACAGGTGCTACCACTCTGGGTCAGGGTGGACCTGGTAACAACAGCAATTCAGAGGTGTTTCCACACTCCTCAAAACCTTGAATCTCCTGTTCAGAGGCCTTGCTGCTAGATGTATTTTATCATCATACCTTGGATGCCAGTCAAAGGGAGGTGGGATGATAAGACAATATACTGTCAATTACAGTTATTTTAATAAGCAAGTTTCTTGTCAGAGAATTGTTCCATTTTCATTGCATTGAGGAATCTGTTGAAAACCATAAGTAACCCATTAACTGCGAAGGAGGAGAATTTCAGTTGATACAAAATAAATTCAACAAGAGTGACAAAAATATCCATTTCATCGTGACTGAAAAAAAAACTCAGCTTTGGAAGTACAAACATCAGAAAGGCACTCCTTTTTGCAACCAGTCAGTACCCACAAACTATTTAGTCGGAGAGAGTAATTTCAATTTTATCTTTTCTCCTCAAAGCCTGGCACATTCCAAACTTTACTCTTCTAAAAGAAATTAGTTTTTTTTTACAGCTTATCAACCTTTTGCAGGTTATTTAAAGCCAGAAAATATTTTTTAGATTTTTGGGGACTATACTGATTTTTACTGATACTAGTCGTACTAATTAACCCATAGCTGGGAGGGGAGAAGAGGTAGATTCATACCTTTCCCAAAGGTATTTGCACAGAAGTGAATATAATGAACCCAACTAGAATTATAACTGAGTAGTGAGTTCAGTCCTCACTGTGTGCTCCATACTTTTGGTCTTGTGCCACATCTAAGCTACACTTAGTAAATCATTATTCTTGAGCACTGATGTGATGTAATGATTAGAAAGTTTATCTTGCTAGATCAATTATGACTGAGTAGTGAGTTCAATCCTTACTGGGTGCTCCTTATTCTCGGCCTTGTGTCGCAACTATACTTAGTAAATCACTATATATTCACTGAAATAGTTTGGGAGCATCTGGATATTTAGTTTGTGAGAATTGAGAACAAAAATATTTGTTGATTAGATTGTTTATTCAGAGAAATAGGGTTTAATACTTTTGTTGTCAATTCTTGAGAAAAAAAATGCATGAATTCAGTTTCAAATGTTTGGGTTTTATTCAATTTCAAAAAATAACTTTGTAAAGCAATAGAAATTGCCAAAGGAGAAAAATCATTTTTTTTGTGGTTACAAATGTCAAACTTTGCCAAAGATAATTCACAAAGTAACAACATATAATGAAAAATAATAATAAAATGCAAATATTCAAATAACAATTCAGTTATGTGCCATGCATTATACACATGTAGGCAATCATGTATCTTTTGATACATGACTGACTAGGCAGATTTTTCACCGCAGTATGTTGCCATTTCTTTCAACAGTAGACCAGTTGCTATCCAAGACTATAGAATCCGGTCTGTCCTGCTATTTACCCATAGCTGGTGGGAGAAGAGGATTCATACCTTTCCCAAGGGTATTAGCACGTAAGTGAATGTAATAGATTCGACTGGAGTTTGAACTCGGCTCTCTGATTCCTTAATCCAAGCCGCTATCCATTATTCCACCATGCCTCCTAATAACAATTATCAAGTAAATATTGCATATAATGCAGTCAACTTGCTTTCAGATTTAAAGGAAAGCAAGCACCCAGGGACCTGGGGTTGGACATAAATATAGAGAAGCATTCAGCTGTAGAGTCTGCCATTTAATAATTGCTAACAGAAGTAATCTTTCATGCTTTTGCATCAGATTATAAAGCCCTAAGCTACAGGAAGCTAAAGAGGCCATATTTAGCAAATGGTAATAAAAGTCCCTACTCTTGCTATACCACTGTGAGGCTTCTTCACATTGCGGTACACTAAGCTGTATAAACACACACACACACACAAAACCTTTTTAGCAAGTACTAAGAGAAATAAACTCCAAATATTTGCTGCATCAGTGGAATCATTCAAAAACTAAAAGAAGTCCCTAATCTTTATTCCACAACTAATAAGCCTCCTACTTCCAGTCAAGACTAAACTACAATTTAAACCCGATTTAAGAGGGACTTACCATTAAGATAAAACCCAGCCTCCACTAAACTCCATTTGGTTTAATCTTCAAATGCATATAAAAATGTTGGCATATTTGAACAATTTAATTTTTAGTATTGAGTCATCATACGTCCTTGACTCATGTACAAAAAATTAAAGCTATGAGGACAAGATAAAAAAATATATTTACAGAAAGTATAAACACTCTTCAATCATTATATTCCTTGAGCAGATGACATATTTATGTGTTTGTAATATTAGTGATACTGATGGCTTCTTAGAATATGGTATAACTACTCAGTTGGCCATAAAGCACATCACACGCAGGTTTTGTTGCCAGATTACAGTTTACAAGTCTTTATATAAACATACACCAAGAAGACCCTACCAAAATAATTGAAGAATTTGACCATGAAAAGAAGGAGAAAAAAAAAACCCTCAATTTTTTAGTACTTCATTTTCCATCACTGTCAAAAAAAGTATTTCAAAGGTTACAGTGAAACTAATTAATAAGCTATATAGCATATTTGCTATATAGTAGCAAAAATCCCACTAAGTTCTGTGATGTCGACAAACACTCGTTGCCACCTCTGTGATGTCGACGAGTACTCGTCGTCACTTTCATAATGCTTGTTGTTGTAGAGACTTTGTAATTGCAGATACAACTATAATACACTGTTGAACAGACACCTTCGAATAACACTTGCATTAATAGTACTTGGTTGATAATACTCGCTCGATTAATAATCCGTATAGTGATCTAAATAGAGGAATAGTATAGTAAATAGAGGATAGAATAGAAATAGTGATCCAAATAGTAATAGAGGACAGAATAGAAATGGTGATCCATATAGTAATAGAGGACAGAATAGAAATGGTGATCCAAATAGTAATAGAGGACAGAATAGAAATGGTGATCCATATAGTAATAGAGGACAGAATAGAAATGGTGATCCAAATAGTAATAGAGGACAGAATAGAAATGGTGATCCATATAGTAATAGAGGACAGAATAGAAATGGTGATCCATATAGTAATAGAGGACAGAATAGAAATGGTGATCCATATAGTAATAGAGGACAGAATAGAAATGGTGATCCATATAGTAATAGAGGACAGAATAGAAATGGTGATCCATATAGTAATAGAGGACAGAATAGAAATGGTGATCCATATAGTAATAGAGGACAGAATAGAAATGGTGATCCATATAGTAATAGAGGACAGAATAGAAATGGTGATCCATATAGTAATAGAGGACAGAATAGAAATGGTGATCCATATAGTAATAGAGGACAGAATAGAAATGGTGATCCATATAGTAATAGAGGACAGAATAGAAATGGTGATCCATATAGTAATAGAGGACAGAATAGAAATGGTGATCCATATAGTAATAGAGGACAGAATAGAAATGGTGATCCATATAGTAATAGAGGACAGAATAGAAATGGTGATCCATATAGTAATAGAGGACAGAAGAGAAATGGTGATCCATATAGTAATAGAGGACAGAAGAGAAATGGTGATCCATATAGTAATAGAGGACAGAAGAGAAATGGTGATCCAAATAGTAATAGAGGACAGAATAGAAATGGTGATCCAAATAGTAATAGAGGACAGAATAGAAATAGTGATCCATATAGTAATAGAGGATAGAATAGAAATAGTGATCCATATAGTAATAGAGGATAGAATAGAAATAGTGATCCATATAGTAATAGAGGATAGAATAGAAATAGTGATCCATATAGTAATAGAGGATAGAATAGAAATAGTGATCCATATAGTAATAGAGGATAGAATAGAAATGGTGATCCATATAGTAATAGAGGACAGAATAGAAATGGTGATCCAAATAGTAATAGAGGATAGAATAGAAATAGTGATCCATATAGTAATAGAGGATAGAATAGAAATAGTGATCCATATAGTAATAGAGGATAGAATAGAAATGGTGATCCATATAGTAATAGAGGACAGAATAGAAATGGTGATCCAAATAGTAATAGAGGACAGAATAGAAATGGTGATCCATATAGTAATAGAGGATAGAATAGAAATAGTGATCCAAATAGTAATAGAGGATAGAATAGAAATAGTGATCCATATAGTAATAGAGGATAGAATAGAAATAGTGATCCATATAGTAATAGAGGATAGAATAGAAATAGTGATCCAAATAGTAATAGAGGATAGAATAGAAATAGTGATCCATATAGTAATAGAGGATAGAATAGAAATAGTGATCCTCTAGACGTCACATGACTTCCAATATATGTGTTTCCTCTATGGTCATGTGATCTACTTAATTCAATAATGGGATCGCCTGTGTTTGCTCACTGGTGATCTATGTTTAAACTCAAGTGTTGGCAGCAACACTTTATGCCTATATAACACTAAGTTTATGTTGTTGCATCTTGAACAGTACCCCAGAAATATATCTTTAAGTTTCAAATAGATAAGCTAAGACGATTATACCTTTTTGGGGGGGGTAATCCACTCAGGACATTCAAAGTCCAACAACGAACATTCTAGGACAAAGTGTTTCATTTGAATATTTAATAAAAATATTATGTTTTAAGGTTTTAGCCTGAAAGAAGTTTTAAATTTATTTGGTTTCAATAATTTTATTTTTTCCAAATAAAACCTGTTTCTCTCTCTCACCAGTATTTTTCCTATAAAAACACAAAAGGAATATTCAAAGCCATATATAACAAGAAAATTAAGAACTAAACAATATGGTGTATTTGAAAACCCTATGGTACTAATGCTGTGAAAGTGCCCCAAAGTCAGGGACAGATTATGACGTTTTGGGGTCCCTAGGTTAATGAAATTATAGGAGCCCTCCTCAGATTGAGCCACCTTCTAACTTGCCTGCAATCATCTTGAATATTGTGTTACTCTTGATATATTTTAGCAACAATTACATAGCTTGAAGTAAGCTTATTGCAAATTTTTTTTAGAAAACCTTGAATAGCTATCTTTTGTTTATCAATAAAAATATTCCTTAAGGAATAGCACTATTTTACTATTTATTGCAAACCAAATTAGCACATATTTTAACACAACCATAGGAAGAAAAGGGCCCTGCTAAGTGTTAGAGAATACGAGAAAATGGAAAAAATACTAAGGAGAGTGAACAATAAAAGAACAGGAATTAAGAAAACAAAACAAAACGATTGACATTGTAATTTAATTTTTTGAAGATCAAACTAAAAAGCAAGAAACCAGAAGAGAGTTCCACAAGCAAGAAGTGCTAGAGAAGAAACTGTTAACATAGAACTTACGGTTATATCTAGCCATTTCAACTAAAACGAGACCTGGTTGCCAATTCATAAAGTCTAGTTGCCAAAGAATAAAACTCATCAGAACAATTGCGATGAAAATATTTAGAAAAAAAAGCACAGGGAAGCTAGCTTACAGCAATGGGAAACTGACTGAAGCCAAGATGCCAGGTCAGATTTCAAATCCTTTTTTGTATTTTATCAAGAATTTCTAAATACATAGCAGAATCCCCGGACCAGATGTGACCAAGGGGCGCCTAGGGTAATGAAATTGTGCACCCGCACCTCAGATGGAGCCACCCTCTAACTTGCCTACACCTCTTGAATATTTTATTACTCTTGGATATATTTTAGCAACATTTACATAGCTTGAAGTAAATTTACTGCAAATTCTTTAAATAACCTAGAATAGCTATCTTTTGTTTGCCAATAAAAATATTCCGTAAGAAACAGCACTATTTTACTATTGGGTTAGTGCATAATTATCAGGCATTTTTGTAGACAAGTTATTTGTTAATAAACATTTCTGTTTTGTTTACTTTTTTTAAAAAAATAATATTTTATTTTCAGGTTATAAAAATGCATGTTCATAATCATACACTCTGAGATAATCACTTAAAAATGTTATTGTTGAAGTGTTATGTTTTTTGTTTTTTTTTCATAATATTGTTTAAAAACGCCTGATAATTATGCACCAACCCAATATTTATAGCAAAACAAATTAGCACACAGTCCAACACAATCACAGAAAAAAAAAAAAAAAAAAGAAGATATTTTATAACCAGCATTATAACAATAAAACAATCAAAATAAACGAGTCATATTGATATCATTTTAATTTATGAAACTATTTAGAAGTTATAACATCTAGAAAATTAAAATTACTGCATTATAAAAATGTCTAAGATTTAAACATTCTGAAATAAAATCAAACATGTTATCTATTTGAAACACAATGACTGTTGTGTCGGAAACCTACCACCTCTCTTGAAGATGAACTTGTCTGCGTCTAAAGACTTTAAATAGCGGCATGTCGAGAGACAGAGGGCGAGAGAAAGTTCTCGGCTGAGCTAGTTATAGACTACTCAGGCGATTTCTGTACCTTTTGCCAACCAATAAAACCCTTTTTATTGTTACGTGTTATTTGTCGTTTGTCTCCACAAACCAACATCATAACAATGACACAAACTAAAACATTCTTTTCTTTGCTTCCTGTAGAGCCAAATAAAAATGAATTTGTTATACTGATATCATTTCAATTTATGAAACTACAAGTTATAACACAAACTGGGATTAAATACTGATCAAATGTGAATCAGAATCCAACAGAATGATAAGATAAAGAACAAATAGGAAATGTTTATCAGACTAACATGTTTCACTTTTATTAATTCTCTGATGAAATTTTAATTAAAATGAAACATGCTAGAGTGAACAATGTTTAATATTTAAGTTATAACATCTAGAAAATTAAAATCATTGCTTTATTAAAGCTTGAGGGGTCCTAGATGCAGCCTATACTCGCCTACAGTACTAATGTAGGGTTAAATAAAGAGAGATAGAAAATTCAATTCTGCTACCAGAATTGAACACTTACATGCATTTCTACGGTTGACCTGATCAATAAATTGGGCTGAGTTGAGATCTTGAAGGAGCTGATCCAACTCCGAAAGGTTACTATTAACTGTTGAAGACATCTGGCTGATGGTATTTGAACCGACACTGGTGTTGTTGCTGGGTGAGCTAAGGGGCTTGCTGTTATAGTGGACAGGGCTGACTCCTTGCAGACTGGACTGTGAGTGTGTTGAACTTGAGCTGCTTCTCTCTTGATGATAGGTAGCTGTGCTACTGCCACTGGACACTCGCTCACTGCTATAGCTGTGTTGTTGCTGTTGGTGGCTTGAGTTTTCTTGTATAATGTGTTGCTTTACACCTGGCCGTCCAGCAATCTGAAAGATATAAAGAAAGAAATTCACTGACCATATGATAAGTTTTTACTATAAGCTATGTTTATCATTATTTTTTTTTTATTTCTTTAAGAAGGAATTTCAGCCATCCTGAGTTGCTTAGGCCAAATACATTCCTGCAAGTTGCCGGAGGCAGAGGGTGAGTGTTTTTATCAAAATACTATCTTCAGATAAATTGCCAACCAAGGTTAAAGAACTTAATTCTGTCCATCAATTAAGGTTGGTTGGTTATTTTGTTTTATGGCATATCAAGCATGGTCCATCAATTGAGGACCTAACTAAGTACAAGTATAATCACTTAACGATTCCAAACAGTTTTGTCTGTCCAATTTCATTCACAAGCCCGAGTCAAACCTTGCTATTGTTTCCAGTACTTCACAATGGTCTCTTCAAGAGAATATTATCAGAAATTACTTCCTAGGTCCCATGGTCAGATTACTACTACTCTAATCATTTGGTTATACACCCATTCCATGTTTGTTCACATCTCCCTATATATCCGCTTACATTTCCCCCAAACACTACCATTACTCTCACAATTCCATAAATATTTCATAATTTTCTACAGCTATTTGCAATAATTTTATGTGTAAGGGAGAAATTTCTATAAAGAAATGAAACTTCTGTTACAAATTACCTTACAACAAATCTATTAATGATTCTGTTGAAATAAAAAAAAAAAAAATTTATATCATTAAACAATAAAAAAAAAATTTGCCAGGGTTAAAATATTCTTTCCTGTTGTAACATATACAGCAATATGACTTCAGCAAAGAGAGTCATAGATAGCAAGATCAAAGTACATGTTTCACACTTCTACTCTAGCAGTTTCTTTTCTTGCACTTCTCGCCTGTGGAACTCTTCTGTTTTCTTGCTTTCTTGATAACTGCAATCTCTAAAAATTAAATGCAATGTTAATTATCATCATCTGTCATCTTGAACCCTGTTCCTTTTTTATATTATCCTCAATCACCCCCACTAAAGACTTCTCTTTCCCTCCCTGTAACTCCCTGCATTCTAGTGGTATTATTGCCTGGCTTGGGGTAAAACGATAAAAAACTAAAAAAACTAATAAAAAATGGAAAAAAAAAAAAACATTCAGTGTTATTCTATGAATGAAGCAACCACCTGTTATTAACAATAATACTAATGTTGTAAATCACATTATTAATCAATGAATAAACATTCACTATGGCATTCGCAGAGAAGTCCAGGGCTTCAGATACAGTGGTGCTGCACATTAGACTGTTGAAAGTGGTTAGCCTATTCGAAACAAAGAAATTTTGCCAATTATTTGAGCCATTAAATGGAAAAAAAAAAAAAAAAGGTAATCTTGTCTTGTTCAACTTTCTGCCTTGAACCAAGTCAGGCTTTTCAACTATAAAAAGAGAATCATATAGTTTTCTCCTCTAACGTTTAGTTTTGAGTCATCATCCATCCCTGAATGACCCAACCTTGAAACTTTGGTTAATTTGAACACCCTGTGAAAACAATATCATATAGACTTTTGCTACTACCTTTCAAGGCTTAATAACAAACTTGAGGTGATGAGAAACAAGTTTTAAAAACAAAAGTTTAAAACTATTAAAGCCTTGCATGCGAAGACATAATTTTGTGACAGAAATCCATACCTAGATTGGAATACCACATCCAAACGAGATTTAAAACAAAACAGCTTTAAAACTCAAATATAAGACTAAGTTTAAACAACAATAGTCAGGATAATTTAAAATCTTTATTTTTTTTTTAACTAATTCACTCCAAGCAAGGTGATAATGCTACTAAGATGCAAGGAGCTACTAGGAATGAAAGAGGAAAAAAAGACTTTAGAAGGAGCTAGAAATGCAATCCTAAACTGGAAAGAAGGGATAAACCTGTGCTCTTGTTCAAAAACAGTTATAGGTTCAAGTTCTTGTATAATAAAGTGGTTTAATGAACCAACACCCAGGGCTTATACAAGTACTGATATTGTTACACTGGGACCCCTCCCCCAACAGAAATGTATGGTAAGTCTATGAAACGTATATATTCAAGTTCCTGACTGAAATCCAGTTTTAAAACCTCAAACTTATAAACAAAATTGATGATCAAAATCTACTGCTGAAAACTTTGAAACTACAAGGGTTGGCTCAAAAGTTCATAAGCTAACCATGATACTCTCATGGAATGTGACCAAATAATGTTTATTTTTCAACATATTCCCTCTTGTTGTTCACACGCTTCTTCCATTAATGTTGCAGTGGTTGGATCCCATTGATGAAGAAGTTTTAATCCTCTTGGTTAAAAAAATCATCAACAGAAGATATGACATCATCACTATAATACTGGTTCTCAGCCAAGTGTTTTTTTCATGTTGGGGAATAGATGAGGGTCAGACCAGGAGAAAAGGGAGGGTGATCAACCAGTTCAAGCCACAGTCATGCACAGACTTGGGTGCTTGACCATTGTCCTGATGAAACAAGACACCTTTAATCAGTTTTTCTGGGCATTTGGTCTCCATAGCCTTTCGTAACTACTTCAGCAAGTTGGCATAGTACGCTCCATTGATGGTGTGGCCCTTTTGAAGATGGTCAATAAGCACAATACCTTTTGCATCCCAAAAAACTGAAGCCATCAACTTCCCTGCAGATGAAACAACTTTGGCAGATGAAGAGGGCTGTTTCCACTGCATGGCTTGTGTCTTTGTCTCCGGCACAAAGTGATGAACCAAAAACTCATCCTGGGTTAGGAAACATTCAAGGAAGCCAGCTGGATCTTCCTCAAACGATGTCAGATTTTCCTGTGATGATATCTGCCTGGTGCTCTTTTGATCAAGTATCAGAAAATGGGGCAACCATGGAACAGAAACCTTCACCATGCGACGTTCTTTGTGCAGAATTTTCTCAACTCTCTCATGGGATATATGCTAATAGCATTGGCTATTTGATTCATACTCAATCACCTGCCATCCATCACCATGTGGTGAACAAGATCAATGTTTTCCTCGGTGGTGGCAGTCGGAGGTCATCCAGATCTTGGGTCATCTTCAAGACTCCTTTCTCCTCCTAAATTCAGCTGCCCACTTTTGCACTGTTGATAAAGCTAGAGTGTTACCCCTTAATGTAGCAACCACATTAGTATGAGTGTTCTTGGGAACTAAACTCTTTTTTGGCAGGTACTTGATAACACCAAGATGCCAAATTTTATTTACTTTCAAAAGAAGTTACTACTAGTTACATTTTCATTGAGCAGTCAGATCTCAGTTTACCTGGAAAGTTGCTACTAGTTACATTTGAGGTCTTCTTTGAACAGTTAGATGTCAGTTTACCTGGAAAGGAACAATGTAGTTATTAATAAGAAGAGTTGAAATTAATGCATGAAAGATTTCACAGCTCTAGCATTACTCCATACTCCAGTCAGCCTATGAACCTTTCAACCCACCCTTGTAAGATATGCTTCAAATACTAACAGCAAATTCATAAGTGATGCTTTTGAACAACAATACTAAATTCCCATGAGTTTCAAAGGGACATAATTCTTGTTTACCTATTTAATAATTCTTTGACCTTTGAAGTGAAAAGTGCTTTGAATATTTGCTTTGACACTACAAGTATCAAGACCCAAAGGAGAACTAAATACCTATGCCACTGTTTAGTTCTTCCCTAATAGGCTGAGCACAAAAATAAAAAAACATGATCATGAAAGTGATCCACCTTGTAGCATCAGCAGACATCTGCTACTTTTCCTGTCTTCAGAAAGTCAGTCAAATATTTATTTTTGAGAGCCCCAGTCTTTGCGCTAAGAGCTTATAAACAATTCAAAAGGCATAGGTATGACGACAACAACAGCAGTAAGTGGGCAAATGGAATATGGTAAGACTCAGGATGAAAACTACACAATTTTATATTCCTAACACAAAGTACAAGAGAAAAAAAGATGAAAGGAGGAGAGAAAAGAAGAAAAAAGAAAAGATGAGGGAAAAGAGAGAGAGAGAGAACAAACGAAAGAGAGAGAACAAACGAGAGAGAGAGAGAGAAGAGGATGGGAGAGAGAGAGAGAGAGAAGAGGATGGGTGAGAGAGAGAGAGAAGAGGATGGGAGAGAGAGAAGAGGATGGGTGAGAGAGAGAGAGAAGAGGATGGGTGAGAGAGAGAGAGAAGAGGATGGGTGAGAGAGAGAGAGAGAGAAGAGGATGGGTGAGAGAGAGAGAAGAGGATGGGTGAGAGAGAGAGAAGAGGATGGGTGAGAGAGAGAGAAGAGGATGGGTGAGAGAGAGAGAAGAGGATGGGTGAGAGAGAGAGAGAGAAGAGGATGGGTGAGAGAGAGAGAGAGAAGAGGATGGGTGAGAGAGAGAGAGAAGAGGATGGGTGAGAGAGAGAGAGAAGAGGATGGGTGAGAGAGAGAGAGAAGAGGATGGGTGAGAGAGAGAGAGAAGAGGATGGGTGAGAGAGAGAGAAGAGGATGGGTGAGAGAGAGAGAAGGATGGGTGAGAGAGAGAAGAGGATGTGTGAGAGAGAGAAGAGGATGGGAGAGAGAGAGAGAGAAGAGGATGGGAGAGAGAGAGAAGAGGATGGGTGAGAGAGAGAGAAGAGGATGGGTGAGAGAGAGAAGAGGATGTGTGAGAGAGAGAGAGAGAGAAGAGGATGGGAGAGAGAGAGAGAGAAGAGGATGGGAGAGAGAGAGAGAGAAGAGGATGGGAGAGAGAGAGAGAGAAGAGGATGGGAGAGAGAGAGAGAGAGAGAGAAGAGGATGGGTGAGAGAGAGAGAGAAGAGGATGGGTGAGAGAGAGAGAGAAGAGGATGGGTGAGAGAGAGAGAGAGAAGAGGATGGGAGAGAGAGAGAGAAGAGGATGGGTGTGAGAGAGAGAAGAGGATGGGTGAGAGAGAGAGAAGAGGATGGGTGAGAGAGAGAGAAGAGGATGGGTGAGAGAGAGAGAAGAGGATGGGTGAGAGAGAGAGAAGAGGATGGGTGAGAGAGAGAGAAGAGGATGGGTGAGAGAGAGAGAGAGAAGAGGATGGGTGAGAGAGAGAGAGAGAAGAGGATGGGTGAGAGAGAGAGAGAGAAGAGGATGGGTGAGAGAGAGAGAGAGAAGAGGATGGGTGAGAGAGAGAGAGAGAAGAGGATGGGTGAGAGAGAGAGAGAGAAGAGGATGGGTGAGAGAGAGAGAGAGAAGAGGATGGGTGAGAGAGAGAGAGAGAAGAGGATGGGTGAGAGAGAGAGAGAGAAGAGGATGGGTGAGAGAGAGAGAGAGAAGAGGATGGGTGAGAGAGAGAGAGAGAAGAGGATGGGTGAGAGAGAGAGAGAAGAGGATGGGTGAGAGAGAGAGAGAAGAGGATGGGTGAGAGAGAGAGAGAAGAGAATGGGTGAGAGAGAGAGAGAGAAGAGAATGGGTGAGAGAGAGAGAGAGAAGAGAATGGGTGAGAGAGAGAGAGAAGAGAATGGGTGAGAGAGAGAGAGAAGAGAATGGGTGAGAGAGAGAAGAGGATGGGTGAGAGAGAGAAGAGGATGGGTGAGAGAGAGAAGAGGATGGGTGAGAGAGAGAGAAGAGGATGGATGAGAGAGAGAGAAGAGGATGGGTGAGAGAGAGAGAGAAGAGAATGGGTGAGAGAGAGAGAGAAGAGAATGGGTGAGAGAGAGAGAAGAGGATGGGTGAGAGAGAGAAGAGGATGGGTGAGAGAGAGAAGAGGATGGGTGAGAGAGAGAAGAGGATGGGTGAGAGAGAGAGAGAGAGAAGAGGATGGGTGAGAGAGAGAGAGAAGAGAATGGGTGAGAGAGAGAGAGAGAAGAGAATGGGTGAGAGAGAGAGAGAGAAGAGAATGGGTGAGAGAGAGAGAGAGAAGAGAATGGGTGAGAGAGAGAGAAGAGAATGGGTGAGAGAGAGAGAGAGAAGAGAATGGGTGAGAGAGAGAGAGAAGAGAATGGGTGAGAGAGAGAGAGAAGAGAATGGGTGAGAGAGAGAGAAGAGAATGGGTGAGAGAGAGAGAAGAGGATGGGTGAGAGAGAGAAGAAGATGGGTGAGAGAGAGAAGAAGATGGGTGAGAGAGAGAGAGAGAGAGAAGTGGAATTAAAATGCCCTGTGCAAAATGAATGAAGAAAATACTTTGAAGCTTATTCCTAGTCATTTCATATCACACTGCCAGCACACCCACTTAGTGAACCTGCTATTCCCAAGTGATCACCCATCTCGGTGCTGACCAGGGTCAACATTGCTTAACTTTGGTGATCAGATGAGAGCAGAAGTTTCAACATGATATGGCCATAAAAACTTAGCCTAAGAGTATTACATCTATCAATATGAAGTTTAAATAAGTAAGAAAGATTAAAGATAATTTTGTCAAAATTAATGATGAAAATGCATAATCAATAAAATTCAGACAAAAAGTTTGGTTTGTTTTACACATATCAACCTCAATGAGTTATTTAATGCCGACAAAATATTTTTGGATAAGTTCATATGAACAGAATCTTATCTTTGTAAGAAATCAGTTTGTAGATCAGGTTTCACTGACTTATTTTTGTAAAGAGGATTTTTGAGTCAAATCTATTGCTGGCAATAATTTTTTTTTTTTTTTTTTTTCAGTCTCAATGATTCCACTGTATAATTTCTTTCATCACGCTTATGTATAAGGTTGTTTGTTGTGAGATTTTGTTTGCTCAGTTTATGTTTAGTAGGTGAAATGTCCATAATTTCTATGCTCTCAGTCCTGTTAGTACTTTGTTTCTTGTCATGTTTTGTTCTTTGGAGGTCTGCTCGTCTGTTTGGCCCTGTTTTATTTGTATTTTGCATTAGGTTCTCTTGGCGATCTTTGACTGGATGATGACCGTTCTCTTATTTGAGGTGAAATAGAGTTTTGTTCATCTATGTCCATTTCTCTTGGTTCTTCAATGATGTACTGGGTTGTGTTATTTCTTTTATGAACTTTTTGTTTTTCTTGTAAATGTTTCGAGGGTTCTATTTCTTAAAGGATTTTTGTACTTTGGATTGGGATTTTCTGAGATTTGTTTTGTACCTATAGATTCTTTTTTGTTTGAGGGTGACAGAATAGGATTTGTTTTGATGATAGGTGTTTGGTTTATGTGTGGTATACTAAATTTTAGTAGTTCTATTAGTTTTTTTTTAATTCATTTATTAGAGTTCTAAGTTCTAAGTTTCTTATTGTGTTTTTCTCTTGTATTTCATTTTGGTGATTGTTTTCTTTTTAGTAGTATTTATGTATGATATTGGAAGTGAGTTAGTTTCAACCTATTTTCTAGCTTTTTGGAACGAGATGTCTTGTGTGTATTTTATTCTTATTATTTGCTTTTACTTTTTCTAGATGTCACCCTCTTTAGAATCTGCTGAGTGGTTTTGTTTGCAGTTTGGCCATAAAGGAGGCCTTTCACAGGGTAGCTCTTTATGATCATTATCAAATTCCCCACATCTTTGACAGTGTGGTACTCATGTACATTGATCTTGTAAATGGCCAAATTTCTGGCATTTGTGACGTCTACAGGGATTAGGGATGTATGGCTCTAACTTGCATTCTATTTTTATTTCATCCAGCATGATAGGTTCATTGAATGTCAAAATGTATGTATTTGTGTTTATTGATGTGCCATTTCTTTTTATTTGTATTCTTTTGACATCTGTTACGCCTTGTTTTTTTTTAGGGTGTCATCATTTTTTATTTCTTCCAGTGAGCAGAGTGACAATTCTGGGCATTTTATTACTCCCTTAGAGGAGTTAAGAAATTGGTAGAGATAAGCCTTTACTTTCATACCATTTATTTGTTTGATTTTTAGTAAGTTTTCTGTGTCTTTTTTGGTTTTTAAAGTGTTATTTTTCTTTATTTTTTTTTACTGACTTTGATTCTATCATGGCTGATATAACCTTTTGTAACACAAAAGGTTTCACTTTTGTTATTTCACCTGCTAATGATTCTATAACTACGAAAATTGGAAATTATTTTTCCTGATATTTGTCACTTTGTTTCCGTGTTTTCATATTGTCCCTTGAATCATTTGTAAGAGTTTGTTATATAATTTTGATTTTGTATTCACCATCTGTACACCCCAGTTCCTCAGAGTTCCTTCTTAAGAGACACTATCAGGAGGGACCTGTGAGCACCTGCATTCTCCCACCCTAACTGCCCAAGTATAGTAGGGTGCAAGGACTCACAACCATATCATGGCCATTCTCTTTCATCGCAACTAGTCTTGCCACTATGTGACTAGCCGATTGGATTGGGCTATTCCATCCACCCGTCTAACCCAGGTTTGGACTGAAGTGGTGTGTTGTGGAAACTCCTGATTATTTTATACCAGGTCAGGAGTCACTCAGTCACCAAGACTCTGTCCCTGGGTGTCATGGGTCACTACCCATGGCAAACAGGTGGCCCCAGTGAGGGGGATTTGTTGATTTTGGAAAACAGTTTTCATAAATGTGTTTTATATATTGCAATTTTATAGGTATTTTTGCATGAACAGGTAGTTTAGGCATAGCATTTTGTGTAAACAGATTGTTTGTGGATTATGATTTTATTGTTAGTTTAAAGGTGTCTATTTTTTTTACGACAAATTGTTTGTATGGAAAAACATATATATTTTCCTGAAGGTATTATCCTAGGTATAAACAGATAGGTTGTAGGCTTATCGTATAAGCTGACGGCAGGTATGTGAAGCCATCTTGCTTCCTACACTATACCTGGTAGTAGTTTAATGTCCGACCCAGAACATAGGTGAACTTGTTTTAGGAAAAAAAACCATGATTGCAGTTTAGCTTCATACTCAGGATACGGATGCAGTTTAACGGCATGCCCGGGATACGGATGCAGTTTAATGTCATGCCCGGGATACGGATGCAGTTTAACGTCATGCCCAGGATACGGATGCAGTTTAACGTCATGCCCAGGATACTATCACTAGGTGTAAACAATATGGTAGAGAGAAAAATGGAGAGGGAAGAATTTAATTAAAATATGAACTTTGCTGGTTGGTTTCCATGGCCAAATTGATAGGGTGTCATCCAAGGACATACAAAACAAGTTGAAGTCTCGATGTTAACATAAAATCAGCATCCTCTATCAAGTGTTCCAAGAAATGGACTTATGATATACCTTTCCAAAACAAACTATGATCTGGAATTGAAACTATGGCACCTACTCTGAATCCATCATAAAAATTCAGGATATGGAATTAATAAATACTAAACAGTTTAGATACCTCAGCATATGGATCAGCTATAACCAAGTATAAGAGAAAAAGAAACTGAGCATAGAATAGGCTGTGCCAAAGGTAGTAGCACTCAATATTATAAATTGCTACAAAATCAAAACATCAACCAAAGTCATGTTCTTAAATAGCCTTGTTAGATCAAGACTTTCATATGGATGGCATGAATGGCTCCAAACCCCAGAGATATCTAAACTATTAACTGTATACAATCGTTTCCCAAGATCAATAGTGAAAAAAGGCTTTCGGTGAGTAAAGTCTGAAGGTCTTGGCAAAGATCATCAATCTTTGGAAATTGTGGACTGGCACAACAGAATCGTAAAGAACTGTACCAAATAACAGAAATGATATCAATTGAAGACTACCCACAGAAGCAACAACTAAAATGAATAGCACATATAACTTGAAGAGAAAATAATGACATAATCAAGATGTTGATGTTCCGCACCACTTAAAACATAAGGTTAGGAAGGAAACGCCCCATCAATACTGGAAAGAGCAACAACAGCTACGAGACTTGAGAAACTGTTTTCCAAAAAAAGTGTTTTAGGAGAAAAATTTTATAAACTTCAACCAAAAGTAGCAATGGCTGCTCAGTTAATGAATGCCAAAATGTTTCCTTATAAAAAAATAGCTGATATTACCATACAACTAATATTGCCATTACCAAATGGTTAATATTACAATTACCAAACAGCTATTATTGCCATAACCATTATCCCCAATGCTTACTTAAAAAAAAAACAACAACAAAAAAAATGAGACAACAAAAATAAGATGAAAAGATAAACAAGCCTGAAATTAATACCAATGAAAGAAGTCAAGTTTCTGTCACAGTGCAAACCAATATTTCTCTTACCTGTTCTCCTGATGGATGTGGTGGAAGGGGCGATGGTGTAGAATTCCTAGGTGAGGATTGTGAACTTGCTGTGTTAGAACGTTGATTGGCTTGATCTCGTTCCACCTGTTGCTGAAATGACGAAATATGTGCAGTAGTGGACTGGAGGTCAGCCAGGAGTGCGTCTGAAAAGAAAAAAAAATACAGAACAATAAATAATAGTCAGTCAGTTATGTGCCACATGTGATACATGCTTAGGCAATCATGTATCTTTCAATACATGACTGAAGAGGCAAATTTTTCCCCGCAGTAAGTTGCCAATCCGAGAATGGCAAGGACATTGCCCATCCTACCAGATAGTTATTATTTATTAAAAAAAGAAAGAAAAAAAGAAAGAAAAAAAGAAAAAAAAGTTAAGAGAAAAAAAGTACCTGGTAGGATGGGCAATATCCTTGCCAGTAAAAAGTGACATGGTTCAAAATTATTGATCACATTACTTTTGTAGTTACTGTGTTTCTATGTAGTGTTTTTCATATTTTTTCATATGTATAATCTGTAAGAAAAGGATCTGTTTTCTCAACAAAAATCATTATAGATGCTTTTGTTGTTACTGCTGTCTTTCAGTCAATCCATTCTATATCTTACCTTCTATAATTTTGAGAAGAGTCATTACCATACCAAGAGTTGTTCAGACTATTGAACTCATTCACATTGTCTGTGAGAAAACTGCCAGAAATTTGAAAACATGCTGTACTGCTTGGCATCCATGCTGGAAGCTCTAATACGAACATTTCAGAGTGTTTGAGTGTCAATCTGTGGACAGTACAGAGGATTCGGAAAGAGTTGGATGAGTTTAATGATGACTGCAAAGGTGTTTGGAGTAATCACTAGTGATAGCAATGCTATGCCTCCATTCATCTTCCCAGAAGGCCTCAAACTCAATATGGAGACCTACATCAAGTACCTTGAGAAGGTAGTGCTGCTGTGGGTCAAGAGGGTGGCTGCTGAAAAGACCCTGTGTCTGGCAACAGGACTCTGCAGTATGCCATACAAGCATGACAAACAAACCTTAGATCTGACCACCTAACTCCCCAGACTGCAACTACCTTGATTATTACGTGTGGAGCACAGTTGAGCAAGAGATTAACTCCTTGTAATACCAAAGATGAACTGAAGGCAAGGATTATGGCAGCATTCATAAACTTAAATGAAGAGAATATCCAGAAGAGTTGCAGGAGATGCCAAAGTTGTCTGGAGGCCATGGTTGAAGCCAATGTTTACTATTTAGTATTTCAAGATATTTTTATATAATTTTGGTAAATACATCTGTTAAAATGAGATATCAGTGTTATTTTCATTTTTGTGTAATTTAGACGACAATTTATCCATCGCACCCTGTATATCTACCTTCTATAATTTTGAGAAGATTCATTATCATTCCAAAAAAGCATCACAAAAAATGAGTTCAACTGTCTGAGCAATTCTCGGAAGGATAATGACATTTCAATATGATGGAAGGTATCTACAAAGATTGTATGATGGGTTGACTGAAATGTAAATCAACTGAAACAATGCTTCATGTAAGTTTGGACAGCTTAAGAAAGGTGATCATATTTTTGACTGCAATATTTTCATGATTTTTTCTTCATTTACACATTACAATAAAATTGCCCCATTGTCACTAAAAAGATTTTATTACTGCAAACATAAGAGTAGATACTTGTATTTAAGTAGGGCTCTCCATTTTGTCTGAGAAAAGTCACAATTCCATTTCTTTCTTATGGGAGTGAATAGCATTCGGAGGTATCACACCATTTCATGATTCTAAATGGAGACAGGTCATTGTAAATACATGAAGAGACTGATAAAGAGAGATCAGATCAGAGCGGGATCAGATTTTAAATAAGCTTCCTATTCTAGTGTATATTAAACAAAAATAATTCAACTATGGTATATGACACAAATCACCAAGCTCAGAGTAAACTATGGAAAAATATTGCAAGTAATTAAAGATAACTTCATGAACACATCAGTACACAACACAGGGTCTCACTGCATGCAAAACCTGGCTTTGGAAAATTCCTTCAAAATTAATGTTATAAGGACAAAAAACATAAGAAAATCAAAGAAAGTGGCAGTCTTAACTCATTGACTAGAGGGTTGGGTGAGGAGTGCGACTGGGGTAGTGTTGAGGAAATATGATATCAGTCAACTATTTCTATCTCAACCATCAGTGGTTTGATAACCAGGCTATAAAACAATAATAAATGGAAAGGGGGCAATAAACAGAGAAACATATCAAAGAATTTCTCACTCTTTTTTCTTACATGCATGGAAAATTAAAAAAAAAAAATAAATGTTTGTTTTTATAGAATTGCTACAATTAATATTAAAATACCAAAATGTGCTTCTTTTTTTTTTTTAATTCCATGTACAGAGATTTTTAAAGATTATATATTTTAGTTAGAATAAAGGAATCATTTTAGCATCTAAGTTATACCAATAGTATATTTTGTTAAAGAATGTAATGAGCCCTGACAAACATTAATGACGTAGAGTCACTACTTTTTTATATATATATATATATATATATATATATATATATATATAAAGAAAGCCAAAATGGGGAAACAGTACTAAGACAAAACTATAATAATAACCAAGAATATGTCTAAATCCCCAACCTATGATGGTTATATGCCTCTCGATGGATTCCTGGTTGTTTGCAAAAATAAAATCCACCATCAGACCATAATTATACAGTGGTATTAAGAATGTTTGTATTTTGATATGAGGAAAAGAAAATTTAAAGTTTTACCTGAAGCTATAGTTAACATGTTATGTGGTGAGTCATCAATTTGTCTTTCACTTGCTTGTGCTGAAAAACTGAGAAAAAAAAACTGCCAAAGTCGGTTTGGTCCAATAAACATTTCTCTTCTTAACCTTTAGAAAGCATGTGGAACTTGTTCTTTTCACAGAATGAATTCACACGATTAATCCCTCTGATCATTTTCACCTGTGTTTTTGGTTCCACAGCAAATTGAGCTCTTCATACTTCTTATGGTTTCTCAAAATTCTAACATAAAACCATTTTTATACCAACAGCTTTCATTACTCTTATTTGTATTTTATCTGTGACATGTCTCTTCTGGACGTAGGCGATCATGGCTCTCCACAATTTCCAGTCCTTCATAGTTCTTAATAAATTTTGTCTAACCCTCTTCTTGCATTTTGTTTCCCCAAGACTTTGGCATTGTCTTTGTTCACTTTCTTTTCCATGTGCTGCATTCCTTGAAAATGTTGATCATGGCTCTCCACAATTTCCTGTCCTTTATAGCTTATTAAATTTTGTCTTATCTCTACTAAACTCTGTTTTATCATTCATTTACACAGCTTGTTAGTTTTGTGGTGTTTCTTCAAGACATTAACGATCATGGCTCTCCACAATTTCTGGTCTTTTGTAACTCTTAATAAATTTTGTCAGCTCTCCTAAACCATGTTCTGCCATCTGTTTAATCAAGCTCACTTAGTATATTATGCATGGTTTTCTTCTGTCCTCCTCTTGTATCTTGTGTTTTCGAGATAACAGAGCGAAATAAATAAGGAAGACAAACTCGTAGGTAAGTAATGAAATAGGTTTACTACACGAAGGTACACTTAGCAATTGAGCTAATGCTAACTCTCCTCAACTTCACTTAACTCCACTTACTTACATAAACAAACAATTCATTTATGTCCTATAAGACACCCTCTTGCTTTCAATCTGTCCTGTGAGTATCAGATTTTCCAAGCCCTATTTCCTCATTATGTGTTCGTAAATTTCAATCATCTCTTCCTGATGTTAAGTATAAGTTTCCTTTTCGTTTGCATTTTCTCTAAAATTTTGTCATTGCTCACATATTCAGTCCTCAGCATCCTTCTGTAGTATCACATCTGTTTTTTCAAGTCTCTTCATTTTTGGGATTGTCCAGCATTCACTGCCATATAGGAGGATAGATATCACGTAGCAGTTCAGTACTTTTTCTTTGTTTCTAATGAAATTTTTCATTACTCGGGCATCTCTAAAGGAACAAAAAATCCCTTTTCTTTCCTTTTTTAGACTCAGTAAGATTTCATGTTCTGCTGAAAATCCACCAAACATGTCTGAGTGCATTATGGCTGGAAGTAAATTAACTGTTTACTTAATACAGCATTCAACTAATTATAATATCGCCTTTTTTTTTCTACTTTAATTTTTTTAAAATGTCATATCCCTCCAGGATATAGGCAATTATGGCTCTCCATAGATTCCTACTTTTTAATATCTGGGAATTGCAATAAACTCTTGGGACAATTAGCGGTGTAATTGCCCACTGAATTCAAAAAACATGGAGAATGCAAAGTAATCCATCTTAGACGGGTTTCTACCCAAAAATAGAGAGGTAAGTCTATTCTGCTATTTAGCCCATAGCAATGGGGAGAAGGATTATATGCATAAGTATAAAAGAGAAATAAATGCAAAGACATGATTAAAGACAAAGGCAAACAGAGCAAAAAGTGGCACAGATGGAGAAAGAGCAAGAGAAAATGAACTGACAATGCAGTGAAGAAAAGAAATTAGAGACAGTCGAAGAAAAGGTCAGTATGAATATCACAAAGAAAAAATTGCATGAAGGTGAAAAATGGGGAAGAGAGTGTGAGAAACGGGATAGAGGGAGGTGGAAAGAGAGAAACGGCACATGCGGAGGGGGGAAGAGAGAGTGAGAGAAACGGCACATGCGGAGGGGGGAAAGAGAGAGTGGGAGAAACGGCACATGCGGAGGGGGAAAGAGAGAGTGGGAGAAACGGCACATGCGGAGGGGGAAAGAGAGAGTGAGAGAAACGGCACATGCGGAGGTGGAAAGAGAGAGTGGGAGAAACGGCACATGCGGAGGTGGAAAGAGAGAGTGGGAGAAACGGCACATGCGGAGGTGGAAAGAGAGAGTGAGAGAAACGGCACATGCGGAGGGGGAAAGAGAGAATGGAAGAAACGGCACATGCGGAGGGGGAAAGAGAGAGTGAGAGAAACGGCACATGCGGAGGGGGAAAGAGAGAGTGGGAGAAACGGCACATGCGGAGGTGGAAAGAGAGAGTGAGAGAAACGGCACATGCGGAGGGGGAAAGAGAGAATGGAAGAAACGGCACATGCGGAGGGGGAAAGAGAGAGAGAGAAACGGCACATGCGGAGGGGGAAAGAGAGAGTGAGAGAAACGGCACATGCGGAGGGGGAAAGAGAGAGTGAGAGAAACGGCACATGCGGAGGTGGAAAGAGAGAGTGAGAGGAACGGCACATGCGGAGGGGGGAAAGAGAGAGTGGGAGAAACGGCACATGCGGAGGGGGAAAGAGAGAGTGGGAGAAACGGCACATGCGGAGGGGGAAAGAGAGAGTGAGAGAAACGGCACATGCGGAGGGGGAAAGAGAGTGAGAGAAACGGCACATGCGGAGGGGGAAAGAGAGAGTGGGAGAAACGGCACATGCGGAGGTGGAAAGAGAGAGTGGGAGAAACGGCACATGCGGAGGGGGAAAGAGAGAGTGGGAGAAACGGCACATGCGGAGGGGGAAAGAGAGAGTGAGAGAAACGGCACATGCGGAGGGGGAAAGAGAGAGTGAGAGAAACGGCACATGCAGAGGGGGAAAGAGAGAGTGAGAGAAACAGCACATACAGAGGTGGATATAGAAAAACAGCACACACAGAGGTGGAGAGAGAAAAGTCATAAAATGAGTGGCAGCAATATGGTGTGAGAAGCCAAGAGATACCAAAATAAATATTGGATAGATACAGAAAATTGATATGGCCAACAAGTCTACAGTCATTAACAGATACAGTTGGATGGGATGATTTTAGAGAGAAACAAATATGTAAATAATATCTGCTTGGATAGTCTATGTTTTACTTTCAATGTTAAATTCGGCTATGAGAAAGACTGAATGACATTTGTCTCTTCATCTGAATGAGTTCTAAGCAAACATGCATGATACACGTGAAAGCTTGCTGGCTTTGATACCTGCCCAACATCTACCTGAAAGACAATATATATACAAATCCTCTTTCTGCTTTAATGTAGGCAGATGAGACAACACTAAAAAGTAAGCAAGAGTTTCAAACTGAAGGTCAAATTCTGTTTCTCTTCAGAAGCGAAAAGTGCTACAGTTGTAAGAAGATTTTTTTTCTGTAAACTGGATTTTGTAAAAGTTTTGTGATGTTGGACAGCTTCGCTTGTCACTTTTGCTATGTCAAACAGAAACTCGTTATCATTTCCAAAAATGCTTGTTATATTCGAGACTTCGTAGATGCCGGTACTAGTAGTAATGCCTTCCAATAATATCCACACTAGTAATACTTGTTCAAGTAGTAATCGCCAAATAGTATAATGATCAGCATAGAATCATAATCCATATAGTAATAGAGTAGTTGTCAAGCTACTTCATATTTATTCACTTCTTTTATGATCACGTGATCTACTTAATAATGAAATCTCCAGTGTTGCTCACTGACAATCAAGGTTCAAACCATGGTGCTGGCAACAACATTTGCTCTTATATAACAAAAAGTATTATTGATACAACCCTTGGTCTGAACATCAGAGCAATGCTCTAGTCTGCTTGCTGACTATATCCAGCATCAAGACCTCCAATCTCTCGATTGGAGGTTTTGAGGAGCATGGAACCACCTCTTAATTGCTAGACCTGTGTATGACTATAAACTACATCCAGCAGCAAGGTCTCTGATCGGGAGATTGGAGGTTTTGAGGAGCATGGAACCACCTCTTAATTGCTAGACCTGTGTATGACTATAAACTACATCCAGCAGCAAGGTCTCTGATCGGGAGATTGGAGGTTTTGAGGAGCATGGAACCACCCCTTATTTGCTAGACCTGGGTATGACTATAAACTACATCCACCAGCAAGATCTCTGATCGGGAGATTGGAGGTTTTGAGGAGCATGGAACCACCCCTTATTTGCTAGACCTGGGTATGACTATAAACTACATCCACCACTAAGGCCTCTGATCGGGCGATTGGAGGTTTTGAGGAGCATGAAACCACCCCTTATTTGCTAGACCTGGGTATGACTATAAACTACATCCACCAGCAAGGCCTCTGATCGGGAGATTGGAGGTTTTGAGGAGCATGGAACCAACCCTTATTTGCTAGACCTGGGTATGACTATAAACTACATCCACCAGCAAGGCCTCTGATCGGGAGATTGGAGGTTTTGAGGAGCATGGAACCACCCCTTATTTGCTAGACCTGGGTATGACTATAAACTACATCCACCAGCAAGGCCTCTGATCGGGAGATTGGAGGTTTTGAGGAGCATGGAACCAACCCTTATTTGCTAGACCTGGGTATGACTATAAACTACATCCACCAGCAAGGCCTCTGATCGGGAGATTGGAGGTTTTGAGGAGCATGGAACCACCCCTTATTTGCTAGACCTGGGTATGACTATAAACTACATCCACCAGCAAGGCCTCTGATCGGGAGATTGGAGGTTTTGAGGAGCATGGAACCACCCCTTATTTGCTAGACCTGGGTATGACTATAAACTACATCAACCAGCAAGGTCTCTGATCGGGAGATTGGAGGTTTTGAGGAGCATGGAACCAACCCTTAATTGCTAGACCTGGGTATGACTATAAACTACATCCACCACTAAGGCCTCTGATCGGGCGATTGGAGGTTTTGAGGAGCATGAAACCACCCCTTATTTGCTAGACCTGGGTATGACTATAAACTACATCCACCAGCAAGGCCTCTGATCGGGAGATTGGAGGTTTTGAGGAGCATGGAACCAACCCTTATTTGCTAGACCTGGGTATGACTATAAACTACATCCACCAGCAAGGCCTCTGATCGGGAGATTGGAGGTTTTGAGGAGCATGGAACCACCCCTTATTTGCTAGACCTGGGTATGACTATAAACTACATCCACCAGCAAGGCCTCTGATCGGGAGATTGGAGGTTTTGAGGAGCATGGAACCAACCCTTATTTGCTAGACCTGGGTATGACTATAAACTACATCCACCAGCAAGGCCTCTGATCGGGAGATTGGAGGTTTTGAGGAGCATGGAACCACCCCTTATTTGCTAGACCTGGGTATGACTATAAACTACATCCACCAGCAAGGCCTCTGATCGGGAGATTGGAGGTTTTGAGGAGCATGGAACCACCCCTTATTTGCTAGACCTGGGTATGACTATAAACTACATCAACCAGCAAGGTCTCTGATCGGGAGATTGGAGGTTTTGAGGAGCATGGAACCAACCCTTAATTGCTAGACCTGGGTATGACTATAAACTACATCCACCAGCAAGGCCTCTGATCGGGAGATTGGAGATTTTGAGGAGCATGGAACCAACCCTTATTTGCTAGACCTGGGTATGACTATAAACTACATCCACCAGCAAGGCCTCTGATCGGGAGATTGGAGGTTTTGAGGAGCATGGAACCAACCCTTATTTGCTAGACCTGGGTATGACTATAAACTACATCCACCAGCAAGGCCTCTGATCGGGAGATTGGAGGTTTTGAGGAGCATGGAACCACCCCTTATTTGCTAGACCTGGGTATGACTATAAACTACATCCACCAGCAAGGCCTCTGATCGGGAGATTGGAGGTTTTGAGGAGCATGGAACCAACCCTTATTTGCTAGACCTGGGTATGACTATAAACTACATCCACCAGCAAGGCCTCTGATCGGGAGATTGGAGGTTTTGAGGAGCATGGAACCACCCCTTATTTGCTAGACCTGGGTATGACTATAAACTACATCCACCAGCAAGGCCTCTGATCGGGAGATTGGAGGTTTTGAGGAGCATGGAACCAACCCTTATTTGCTAGACCTGGGTATGACTATAAACTACATCCACCAGCAAGGCCTCTGATCGGGAGATTGGAGGTTTTGAGGAGCATGGAACCACCCCTTATTTGCTAGACCTGGGTATGACTATAAACTACATCAACCAGCAAGGTCTCTGATCGGGAGATTGGAGGTTTTGAGGAGCATGGAACCAACCCTTAATTGCTAGACCTGGGTATGACTATAAACTACATCCACCAGCAAGGCCTCTGATCGGGAGATTGGAGATTTTGAGGAGCATGGAACCAACCCTTATTTGCTAGACCTGGGTATGACTATAAACTACATCCACCAGCAAGGCCTCTGATCGGGAGATTGGAGGTTTTGAGGAGCATGGAACCAACCCTTATTTGCTAGACCTGGGTATGACTATAAACTACATCCACCAGCAAGGCCTCTGATCGGGAGATTGGAGGTTTTGAGGAGCATGGAACCAACCCTTATTTGCTAGACCTGGGTATGACTATAAACTACATCCACCAGCAAGGCCTCTGATCGGGAGATTGGAGGTTTTGAGGAGCATGGAACCAACCCTTATTTGCTAGACCTGGGTATGACTATAAACTACATCCACCAGCAAGGTCTCTGATCGGGAGATTGGAGGTTTTGAGAAGCATGGAACCACCTCTTAATTGCTGTTGTTCCCAGGTCCATTTAGTTTTTGTTCATTATTACTATGAATTTTTTAGGTTTGGTGGGTGGTATAACTGAACTTGTCCTTTTTCCACTTACTAGTGTGTACTCTCAAGTGAGGTAACATCTTGTCTGAAGTTAAGTGAATCAGAATTCAAATTTGGTTCGAAAAAATATTGTCAAATTTTAAACTATCAATTTTGATATCAAAACAAAGCCCGAGTTAAAATTTTATTTAAAATTTCATTGAAGTTATTTAATGTATTCTAAAAACTGCCGTCTGAAGTTAATAGGCAAAAACCAAATAATCACATTTCACCTCAATAAAAAGGTAGTAATAACATCACAAATTGAACAACACCTATAATAGAACAAATAACAAATACATATGATAAGTCTTTGAATCCTTTATATTTTAATCTAGTGACCCTTCTTCTCAATAACAGCTATTATCCATTGAGCTAACTTTCTTTTTTTTTAATTTAATTCAGTATGTTCAATTTCCAACATGGTAGTTTTAATTGCTTCCCATATGTTTGCTTTACGGTTATATTGTTTGCCACCTTCATATAATTTCACCTTCACAATCAACCATAGATTTTTGATCGGATTCAGATCAGGACTTTATGGTGGCCATTCAATTATCTTCTCTTCTATTTTATGCTCAAAGAATGCACAGGTAAGTTTTAGATATACATGAGAAGGAGCATTATTATGTATACTTACACACTTCACTTTGAAACTGCAAGACTGGGACTTGTACCATGCAAAGAAAGTTTAAATTTGACAAATATTGAGGTTGGTTTATTTGATAATAACTTCAGACAGCCTGTAGTCCAAGCAGATTAGATTTCTAAATTTACTTTAAGCATTATAGTAACCTCTTTTTGGCATTAGTAGCTATAGGAAAAAAAAAAAACTATTCTGTTTATTATAAAGTTTTAATCAGAAGCACCATTGTACAACAAACAGGATATCTAATCTTATTTCAGTACTGATCTATCCTAATTACTAATCCTGGATGTGATGATAAACTACATCTGGCAGCAAAGCCTCTGATCAGGAGAAACCCCCTCTTAATTGCTGTTGTTTCCAGCTCCACCTTGACTCAGGGTGGTAAAACCTGTTGGGGTCTCAGCTATGGACAAACAGTGAAACCCCAAACAAAAACAAAACACTTTGAAAGCAAAAAAATACATTTTTATAGTAAAAGAAATACCAGCAATATATATATATATATATATATATATATATATATATATATATAAAATCAACAGTACATATTTTTAATAGAATTACCAACAATATATTTTATAGCAAAATGAACAGCCTTCAACTACAGATAAAATATATTGTTGGTCATTTTGCTATAAACTATGTAGTGTTGATATTTTTTTAAATTACTAATTAAGCTTATTTTTCATACTTTCATAAAAAAAAACATTTTTTAAAATATCTCCAACTAGCTGGCTTAAGTAACTTTCATGCTACTCTGAAATTTGTTCGAACTTCCACCATTTTTACTTTTTTTTTTCTAATCATTTTGTCCCAATCAAGGTGATAATACTACAAGTATGCAAAGGGTTACAGAGAATGAAAGAAAAGAAGAAGACTTTAGTGAGGATAAAGAACAATAAAAGAACAGTGTTCAGGAAGACAGAAGATGGCAATTGACATTGCATTTAAATTTTTAAAGATTGTAAATGGCAAGGAAGTCAGAAATCAGAAAGGAGTTCCACAGGCAAGAAGTGCAAGAAAAGAAACTAATAGAATAGAAGATATACTTGCATCTAACTAGTTCAAGAGTAAAACAGTGAGACCTAATAACCAATATTGTAGAATGTTTAAATTCATATAGCTGAGGTACCAAGGAGGAAAGCTCATCAGAACAATTGCCATGAAAATATTTGTAGAAAAGACAGTGGGAAGCCACGTCATGTCGGTGAGAAATTGAATTGACTGAAGTCGAGATGCCAGGTCAGGATCGATTACATTACAGACCATTCTTTGAATTTCATCAAGAATCTCGAGATATATAGCAGAAGCAGCAGACCAGATATGGGTGGACAAATAATGATAGAATTATAAAAGTGTAAAATAGATTCTGATGAGAAAGCGAATCATCCTTCCTAACAGTAGACCTAGCAATTGATTCAATAAAATCACTCCACTTCATGTCAGTGGAGTCTAAGAGGTACAAAGAGTTGCTCTCCTGGAGGTAAGTATCAGCCATGCTGATGGCAGGTAAAAGAAGGTTCATTGTGTTGATTAAATAGAAGTCATCTTCTCTATCTACTATCTGGATTGCTGCCAGAATTTTCTATGCATAAGAATTTCTCAGGTATTCTAAAAGACTGGCAAAGACCTTGAACATAAAACTGCAGCTTGGAGCTAAATGTGGAACACTTTTCATGAAGCCTTTTCACAACTGTCATTCTAATAGTAGTAAAGACACATACACACAAAAAAAATAGCCCAAAGTCTAGACAACTGTATACTAGTCCAAAAGTAACAGCAATCATTATAGCTACTGAATGAAACAATGTCTTCAATTCAAGAACTATTCTACCTACATAAGAGATATGTGTACTTTTTGTATTCAAAATATGTAGCTATACAAACAGGTTTGGAAAAATTCCATTATGAGTCTCTGCAATTTCAGAGACAGAACACAAAATAATACTTTTTAAATACATGGAACCAGCTGACAAGATTCTCTGTTAGAAATTTCTTTGCCGTCAAGTGATTGACAAGTCAAAATATTTCATTTGTATGACATCATGTACTAACAAGTTCTTTGACAACTTATTCTGCACTTAAAACAGTACTATTTACTTTTCTTGCCAGGGTTAAAACACACTTTGAAACATCGCAATATTTATAACTGCTAATGATGTAAACAGCATTAATCAATACCCTGGCATTTTAAAAATGGCAGCACATTTGCAAAAACACTAGGCATATACTTCTGAAGAGTTTTACAATATTTTTGTAAAATAGGTTTTCTTAATTGGATTTTGATTCAAGATGTTTTGCACACAAAAATAAATCTGATATCTAATGGAGGACTTCAAATTTTGTTCTTAAATATGTAATATTTAACACATTCTCTGTCAGAGGTCAATTATGAAATCCAACTTCAAACACCAACTTTATAATAGCCAACTTCAACAATAAACAAATTTTACGAGTTGATTTATAGCCTCAACTGAAGTCTTAACATTGTTGACACATTGTTGTTGCCTATGGATGAAAATCTATCAGAAAATGCTAAGTACGACATTAGTTAGCATCATAATAAAAATTGTTAAACACAAATTCACACATGGTTGGCAGTCAATGAGTTAAATCAGTGTTTTCCTAAGTGTGAGCTCTGTTATATTGAAAGTGGGCACTGGGAGTTTTAATTTCATTTGTGGGGTGGTGAACATACTGGGGGGGGGGGGGTTAGTTATTCCTTTTTTTTTTTTAAATTTTCAAAAATTATTCAATATTGGCTACAAAAGGAAATTTCTGAAAGGTATCAAAAGCTGTGGGAAGCTATCATTGCTTTTCTAACTTTCTCTAAGGCTGAATATGGTTCCAATGCAGTTACACAGATTCTTACTAAACAAAGAAACAGCCTGCAAATTACAAAAAGAGATCTACACTTACTTCTAAGCAACATGGAACCTAGAGTAAGGGCCATACCATAGCCAGTAAGCACCAAAGTCAACAATTGCTTTGAAAACATTGAGATTAGCTATCAAATAAACAATATTAAAATTATTTTTCCACTAATACATGTTATATGCTATGAAAGATGAATTCAGTATAATATTTTAAATTTGACTGGGATGGCATTGACAAAAAAGTTTTGTATTGCTGGTTGGAAAAGGGTTGGGAAACATTGAGTTAAATAAAGCGGCAATAACCAAAGGAAACAAAAATAGCAAAGAAACCTGTTCTGAAAATTTAGAATTACCTGTAATCATCTGTAGGATATTAAAATAGTTACAGTGTTTACTTTTATCCTTCTCCTGATGATAGCAAACTTGCTCAAGAACTCAGTCACAAAGATGAAGATACCAAGATTTAGATAGTTGTTGCAATAACAATAAAATAGCTTTTTCATATAGTATAGGTGATAAAGAGAAACATAGAATAAAGCTATGGTAGGTATAGTTTTGTCTAACATTGCATGTTAATACAAAGCCAGAACACTTGGCGACTAAAATGGATAGCACATATAAGTCAAAGAGAAAATAATAACATAATTAAAATGCTGATGTTCCACACTATATCAAACAAAAGGTTAAGAAGGAAGATGGCATCAATACTGAAAAAAATGGTAACAGCCAGAGTTGAGAAATCTATGAGGGTCATTCAATAAATAAGGTGAATTTTTCGGTATAAGGACTTCTAATACAGATAGAAGCTTACTATTTTTATTTTTTTTTTGTTTTACTTCTTTTTCACATGGATTTAATTTCTTTTGCAGATTAAAAAAAAACTTTGAGAGTTTTGGCGATTAACAAAGATGGCCGACCAAGAAGCATGCTCCAGGATTGAACAGCAGTCAGTTATCAAGTTTTTGGTTGCTGAAGGGTGCAAACCAGTTGAAATTCATAGGAGAATGTCAACTGTGTATGGTGCCACATGTTTCAGCCAAAAAAAATGTCTACAAGTGGACTAAATTGTTTAAAGAAGGATGAAGCTGTGTTGAGGATGAAGACAGGCCTCGGAGGCAACCAGAAGGGAGGTCTCCTGAGGTGATCGAATCAGTCAATGACCTCATTCAATCTGACAGAAGGATGACAGTGGATGACATTGCAAGGACTTTGAGCTTATCTGTTGAGACAAATGCAGGGGTCATCAGTCAGAAGGAGTCATCTTGCACCATGACAATGCAAGGCCTCATACAGCAGTCCAAACGGTGCAGACCATCAATGAGCTGGGCTGGGAACTGCTCCCTCATCCCCCTTACAGCCCAGACCTTGCCCCTTCAGACTTTCACCTGTTTGGTCCCTTGAAAGCGTTCACAAGAGGCATGAAGTTTAAAAGTGACGATGAAGTCAAAAGTGTTGTGAGCGACTGGCTGAGACATCAGTCCAAAGATTTTTACGCCGAGGGAATACGAAAGCTTGTGCACAGAAGGGAAAAGTGTGTGACAGTGCTGGGAGACTACGTTGAAAAATTTAAAAAAAAGTAAGCTTCTATCCTTATACCGAAAAATTCACCTTATTTATTGAATGACCCTCGTATTTTCTAAAAATTGTTTCAATAGAAAGATTTTATAAATCTCAAGTGAAAGTATTATAGGCTGCTTGGTCAATTAAATCTGAATGTTTCCTTATAAGGAAAAGGCTAATATTACCATTAGTACTATAACAGCATGCTAAGAAAGTGCTGCATAAATATAGTAAATAAAGAGAACCTCTCATAGCTTCTCATATCAATGTGAATGAAATGGAATAGTTAACCAAGAAATGTCAATTTTACAATTGTCATTATTCACAAATAATATTTGCTAAATGTCATTTCATTGCACTTTTCATGCAAAGATGAAAAGTTAAATAGATATGTAAGAAAAGTCTATTTTACAATATATTTGTTAGTGTCATTATTCACTTTCACAAACAATATTTGTGAACCAGTAAATAAAATAAAAGATTAAAATAAAAACCATGTGCTATAATAACCAAAACCATAACCATTGTTAATTACGTTCCCGAGTCTTGTGACACATCCTTAGACTTTTGAAAATTACAATTACCTAGCATCTGTAGACTTGTCAGGTAAAAAGATCAGCATTTTGACATTCCTCTGATCTCTGTACCTATGCTCAACTATCTTCACAGGCAGCAGGCTTTGAAATCTATAGCAATCATCTCTCACTTTACACTAACGCCTCCACAAAAATTACTCATCGAGTAAAAAAAAAAAAAAAGCACTAACTGCTTTTCCACTTCTAAAATAGAACTGCCATTTCGAAATCATCTCTCTTCATTCTGTCAAAATCCTTTCTGTTAATTTACTACTTCTTTGCAAAAAGATAGGTTTTGCTCCTAAACTGTTGACGGCATCAAGAAAGATGGGTTCCAAACATGTTGTGATTGCTTGCTTATTTTTTTTCTTAATTTAATGTCCTGATTTCTCTTGCTTTTTTTTTTAATTATGAAAGAAAGGCTTGAGAATACCTAAAATGTTTCTCATTGTATCTCTCCCCCTGACATTCATCCCTAAAAATTTATCCTATCAAAAGTGAAATGCTGCAAATGCGTATGCAAGGGAACTGCTTGAACAGAACTGTTTCTGATGAAATTTGAACAAAAGATAATAAGGAACTCTGAAGGTTTCTAACCTAAGCTTCATTTGGTACAAAGTAACAAATGCCCACAGGGTTTCACTATTTTGTACTAACATAAAGAGAGACTTGGCGCCATATGTCTCATATAGGTGTTAGTATGCTGATAAATTCTATTGATATTCTCAATCACTTCCAATGTAGACGAATGTTGCTGATCACCTTTTATTATTAGGTTAACTCAAGGACAATTTTATTCTTTGTCAAAATATAGTACTCAAGTCAGTATTCCATTATCCAAATAGTGGGGGGTGGGGGTGTTGGCTTGATTATGACAGAGTTCTGTTCCCATGATGCACGTAACATGATTTTTCCATGTAAGCCAGAATGTACCTGCAGTTTTCCATGAGTAAGCTCTTATTCCATTCATCTAAGACAACATATTTCTATAATATATGTTAAAATAATTAAGACTAAAAAAAAAATTAAAAAAAAAACACATGATGGACAAATATAATACATATGAAATACAATGGAAATAATATGCATAATGAAATTAAAGTGTATTAAGCTGCTTGTATATATATTGCCAGTGATGTCATTGGCTTCTGGTATATAAGATGATGAAGCATAAGATGCTGTCTCTCTTGCGGTACTCTGAAGCAGCAGCAAGTCTGGGGAAGAAAGAAAAACAAACATTAGTTTGTTTTTCTTTTTTATCAGGAATTCACCAACTTATAGTTTAACTAGAAAATGTGCTTATCTCTTAAACTCACTATATATACACATATGTACATGTTTTAAGCAATAGTCGAATGACTTCATGTTTATCATTGTTTTTCCTTTTTTAGAGTATTTAACAATGTCTAATTTAACTTCCAGGGTGATGGCCTCCCTTTTCCTCAAAGTACTGCCATCAGAAGAGGTTACACTATGCTTGAGAGCCATAATGAAGTGCAATAAGTTTTCACAAGCACAACACAAATGAAAGAGGGTGAATGCACAACATTCCAATATGGTGTACAAACAAGAACTGACCCACACTGCCTTATGTACAAGGCCAAGTGGCAGAAGTCAAAACAAAATTAATGGAGATTGCATCATAAACACAAATTGCCATAGTTCAGGACTGTTGTAATCTGGAGAATTAATGTATACCAAAAGATTGAATTCCTAAATCTTATTACTTATCCTAAATCTTATTACTTACTTATCACTAGTCAATTGAGTGATTTAGCAACATCTCAACTCTTGTTGGGTTATTTAATGCAGTAATAAGGTTTTCTGGTTTTTGCTTTAATATGAGTCTGTAAGCATTTACTTGGTTCATGGTAAAATATTTGTTAATTTATAATCAAAGTCTTAGTTCAGGGATATGTAAATATTGATAATTTATATTTGAGTCTAAGATTTTTTATATTTAAGTATATAAACATTTACTTGGTTTAGAGATAGGTAAATATTAATCATTTATATTTGAGTCTATAAGGATTTACTTGATTCACAAATAAGTAAATATTGGTCATTTATATTTGAGTCTATAAGGATTTACTTGATTCACAAATAAGTAAATATTTGTCATTTATATTTGAGTCTATAAGGATTTACTTGATTCACAAATAAGTAAATATTAGTCATTTATATTTGAGTCTATAAGGATTTACTTGATTCACAAATAAGTAAATATTGGTCATTTATATTTGAGTCTCTAAAAATTTACTCAGTTTGGGGATAGGTAAATATCGGTTGTTTATATTTTTGTCTGTAAGTTTCATATGCAATCCCTTTTAGGTATTTATTTTTATGCCTGTAAACTTAGTGGGTAACACTTTTTGCAAAGGACACAGCTGACATATTGTAGGCCCCATTGACAGAGCAGTATGGTGATATAATCAAAATAAATCTTGCTACTTTTCATGAGAGGGCAACAAAACAGTTATATTCAAGAGAGAAGTAAATATTGAATATGACCCATACAGATGTTGATATGTCAGAATTCTTTCTGAGGAACAAGTTCAAAAACATAATTCTTACGTAAGCCCTTCTTATGTTACTGGCATGCTGCTGACAAATTGTTCAAGCTAGAACTACCAAATATAACACACCTGCCTTCCTCTTTAGTAAGAAAGGTGCTGAAATCTCAGACATAGGGAAATAAATGTTCCAACTGTGATGCCTCATTTAAAACAGCATGAACTGCAAACTCTGCATTCTATGCTAGAAGCACAAAAACGTGGGAATAACTTTCTGACATATGACTTCATTCATGTCAGATGAGGACCAATTTTTATGAAAACAATTTTTAAAATGATCAGTGTTAAACCAATTTTACAGTTAGAAAATCAAGCAAAAAAACTGATGAAGCAATGTTTAAAAAATTTAAATGACGCAAAATAAATGTCTGCTTTTGACAAGGAAAATTCCTTTGATCGAAAGTGAACATTTTTATAAAACACTAGCTCAGTACCCGTTGCTTTGTTGATGCCAAGATACTGATTTTCTAAGCATAGCTTAAATGTGGCACAAGACCAAAAATATGGGGTACCCAGTGAGGATCAAACTCACTACTCAGCCGTGATTGTTCTAGTGAGACAAGCTTGCTAACCATTAAATCCCGTCTAGGTGCCCAAAATGATTTTCTAAGCATAGCTTAGATGTGGCACAAGGTCGAAATAGTGGAGCATCCAGTGAGGATCCCCTGTTGCTTTGCTGACAGTAAGATGATTAAATTTCAAATATAAAAATGTTTATCCATTTAAGATACATTTACTGGAAAGTATGTTCAGTTTAAATTCATGTGGAGTCATAAAAATGACTTCAACAAGGTGCCCATTTCAGCTTACTGTTTCCCAGTGTTGTTGCCAGACAGAATTGGAAATTAGTTTTTTCAAGACAGATATCCATTTCAGTTTCATTCAAATTGTGTCTGTATATGTATTGTTCTGTTAGCACAGTACAAACCTATTGGGTTACTTCCCCTTCGTTTGTCCCATTCTTTTTTTTTTTCAGTTTACTTACTTTTTGGATTGATCACCATTTTTAACCACTTCCTATTAACTACTTTCAGCCTTGTGCAACATCTCAGGCACGCTTAGAAATCAACATCTTGCTATCAACAAACCAACAAGTACTGAGATTGTGTTTTATAAAAATAGTCACTTTCGGTCAAAGGAATTTTCCTTAAATTTTACTTCCTATCTTTTAGAAGGCATTTTTCGCTATCCCAATGTGCCTTTGGATTTTGACATCACACTTTGTTTCCTCCATTAAAACATTTCCCAGATATTTAAATAGTTGTACTTGATTGATGTTTGTATTTCCAATTTGTAATTTGCATGTTGGGTTGTCTCTTTTGCTGACAAGCATCCATTCTGTCTTCTTGCAATTAATTTTTCATCCTTTCTTTTTGCTTTCCTTTACTAACTTCTGTAGGATTTTGTGTAGTTTCTTTTCTATATATGCGATCAACACTGTAATCCGTATATCTCTTGTTAAGATTGTGGCCATCAATAATGAATCCTGAGAGAACTTCTAATTTTCTCAGAATCACCTCACTTCATAGGTTAAATAAGTCTGGCGAGAAGACACAACCTTGTCTTCTACCTCTTTCTAGTTTTGTATATTTACCAAATTCATTTTTTTCCCCTATGCAAGATGTTCCCTGGTAGTATAAGTTCTGAATTATTCTAATATCCTTCTCAAATGTATCGAGCTTACATAGCAGTTCAAATAGTTCTTTGAGACATACGTGATCAAACACTTTTGGATAATCTATAAAACATAGGTTTACATCCTTTTACATTTGTATTCAGTAGGGGGAGTTTTTTTTAAAAATGTATACAACCTACTTAAGATTCAGTAAGTGTCTAGAAATATTGAGGAAATGTTGACACTTGTTTCGTTTTAACCAAATATAGTCTTAGATGATCTGATAACCTGACCTGTTTGCTTCCCTGCCCCAACCCCAAATTTATTTCTATTTCCTTTGCTTCTAATATTAAGCTGTATCCTGTGTTATGACTGTAGACTTTGAGGTATAAACTTCCTGCAAAATGAAGCCTAGCATTTTAGTACAACAAACAAGAAAAAAAATAGCATATCGCAAACATAGTAATGTGTTCAGGATGCTTAAGAAAAAAATTCAATTCTCATGTTGAAATATTCGCACACTTTGTGTAAAGAACATTGCAAAAGAGTATAACTTGAGTTATTTACATTCAAGCTAATGTCCTTATAATTATTATTTGTATTTCTGGAATGAGGAGTTATTATTTACACTATATTCAGACTATTGTCATCTTTGCTGTAGTTATCATAACTTTTCGGCTGTTGTGCCCTCCAGCCTTCCTCAGGTGTATATCTGTTGTAGCATACCTACAGACAATAATAGGTATGTCCCCATTCACATAAATACAGTAGTAAATACTGTATATTGGTCTGCAGTTGGAGATTCATTGTGGAACTCACTTCTAGCAGTTGACTACTACTTCTATGCGCCACTGGCAAATCTCATGTGTGTTGTTCTTGTCCTAAGTATTATCATTTGTTTGATTATTCTATTCAGTAACCTTCCCTAGGTTACAACAATATCGATCAGGATAAATTATAGGGAATTTTGAAATGAACACTTTATTCAATCTACATGAGTAGACTGTTCTCATTCTCTGGTTACAGTCTACTTCTTATTTTTATTTAGCACTGTTCAGTTATTGCTCATCATTTCTACCGAGTGCAAGTACACACTGCTTGGACGAGGGATTGAACTCACAATCACTATGTCATTGACTTTACAAACCAAAGTTTTAATCCACTACACCATTGTCCTATAGGACAATTTACTGTAGTCAACTTGGAAAAAGGGCACAACGGTCGAAACATTGTAATAACAACAACAAAGATGAGAGCAATAGTCTGAATATAAATAGTGTAAATAATGTCCTCAGGTTTGTTATAATTGTCACAATGTTTCTGCTATTTTGACATCTGGCCTTCTTCAGGTATCTGGGTAACATTCACTTGAATTTTGAACTTAACTCTTTATTCAATTTACAAAGGTAGATTGTTTTCATTCCACTTTCCACATTTAGGGATATCTTGCTCTTTTTAGTATACGCAGTTCATGTTGAAGAACAAGATGGGATACACCCAGACATGAATAGCAGAACAAGAACAATCTCGCCCTGTCATCCAGACACTGAATATTGCTACCATATCTGGTCGGGTACTCCTGCTGTATATCTTCAGATTCTTGACAAAAATTTTTTTAAAAGTCTATAATGCAATTAATCCTAACCTGGTATGTAGACTTCAGTCACTTTCTCACCATCTTTTCTACAAATATTTTCATGGCAACTGATCTGACAAAAATTTTTCCCTAAATCTGTCGGGTTTTGGTCCCGGCTTGAAGTGATCAGATGTCTAGGCACACTGATAAACTGTGAAACAGCAAAACAGTCTGTCTGTGGATGACAATATTAGCTCACAATAAAATGATTTAATCAGTCAAGCACTGTGGGGAGTAAGGAACAAATTTGTAAATAGTCACTATTACTGCTGATGATGCAAGACTCTCCTAGCAAGGAATGAGTTCTCTGAGTGACTGGTGTGTTTATGAAAAATAAATATGTAAAAATTTGCCTCTCTCTCTGCCAGGCATCAATGGCCTAGAGGTTAGAATCTTCAACTGATACCAAATCGGTTGGGTTTTGGTTCCGGCCTGAAGGGATCGGATGCCTAGCCATACTGATAAGCTGTGAAACAGCAAAACAGTCTGTGAATGACAATAATGACTTAATTACATAAATTTAAGTGTGCTGCTAGATTGGGAACTAGGTCTCACAATTTTACTGTTAAACTAGCTAGATGCAACCACCACTTCTATCCTAATAGTTTCTTTTCTCGCACTTCTCACTTGTGGAACTACCTTCTGATTTCTTTCTTTCTCTGCCACCTACAATATTCAAAAATTTAAATGCAACATCAATCGCCATCTTCTATCTTCCTGAACTCTGCTCCATTATTGCCCTTTCCCGTCTTCTCACTAAAGTCTTCTCATTCTCTTTTTACTCTTTGTAACCCTCTGCATCCGAGTGACATCATCATCTTGCTTGGAGTAAAATGATTAAAGAAGATTAAACAGTTGAATTCAAAATTCCCAGAAGGTTTCCTGGATCAAAGAGACACCTCAAGTTCTGGAGGTACATAGGCTGAAACATTGCGAAAATATCAACAAAGATAGGGATATTAGTTTAAAAGTCAATAATTTAAATAAAGATATATCCTCATTCCATAAATCAAACAGAAAATAGCTATGGTCATTGACTTAGTTTTGGCTGAAGGTCAAAAACATGAGGCACCCAGTGAGAACTCACTTGTAATAGTCTGCTAAACTCAAATGATAACCATTACTCTGTTAGGTCCTCTATCTCCCACACTCTCCTCTGCTATCCCGCTATCGCACTGATGCTCCTCCTCTATCCTGTTATTACACACACTTTATCTTGCTATCACACATGCTCTCCTCCTCCATTTCATTAATGCACATACACTATCTTGCTATCACACACGCTCTCCTCCTCCATCTCATTAATGCACATGCACTATCTTGCTATCACACACGCTCTCCTCCTCTATCTCATTAATGCACATGCACTATCTTGCTATCACACACGCTCTCCTCCTCTATCTCATTAATGCACATGCACTATCTTGCTATCACACACGCTCTTCTCTTCCATCTCATTAATGCACATGCACTATCTTGCTATCACACACACACTTACAAGCTCTCCCCCACTATCTTGTTCTATCACATACACACACCACTTCTCCATTGCACACAGTCTTTGACGTACCTATTCTCTTTACCCTTGTTGTTGTTGTTCGCAAAACACTCACCATATCTTTATACCAAGAAGATAGAAAGGAAACAATACTATTGCATATTTTTCAACATTTTATCTTCCCAAATAACAAACACCAAGAGACAAAGAGATCCAAGTGCAACATTCATGCATCCCTCCATTAACTCAGCTACATTTGGCAACAAGAGCCAATTTTGCAATTCCACTCATTACTTAAGCACTGACTTGTTAACCAAAACCCTATCAGGTAGAAGTATTGGCACAAACAGTTACTAAATTCTTCCCTGGTTTAATTTTCCCAAAGGCTTCCTGTCAGCAACATTCCTTCCAGGATCTGGCAATTTCAGCTGCAAGCCAAAACTTTACAGTTCCTTTGAAAATGATTAATACAGAGATTTATACTCTTGTGCACCAAAAAACCAATGTGTTTTTTTTTTTTGCCTTTGTTTGAAATTAGTCCTGGTTGCATATAAATTTAAGTTTAAATTTACAGTCAGAGAAAAATACATAGCAATAAACAAATCAGATGTGTCTGGTTTGTGTTTATAGATAAAAGGATATTAATTAATATTCCTTCTAGATATTTTCTTCAAAATTTGATTAATAGCATATGTTTATTTTATTTTATTTTTTTTATTAGGGTGGCATTTTTTAATTCCAAGTTATGGTTCATTTTATTTCTATGAGTTTAGTGAGTGGGTTATCCCAGTGGAGGTTTGTTGTGTTCATAGATGTAGGTTTTTAGGGTTCTGGAAGTTTCACCTACATAGTTCTCATGGCTTCATTGACAATCAATATATATCACAGCTTCCAATGTAGTGTAGGTCCTGTTTTTTGCTGATCAAATCTCCGATTGCCATGGAGATGGTGGTTATGATCCTAAAAACGCTGTAAACTAGCTACCTTTCTATAAATATTTTCATAGTAATTGTTCTGATAAGTTTTACTTTTTGGAACCTTGATTTCACAAATTTAAGTGCAGTATTAGATCAATGCTAACAATTTTTGCTCTCACATTTCTTGCTTGCTTACCTCTTCTGGCTTCTTGTTTTCCAGTCAACTTTGATCTTCAAATATTTAAATGCAATGTCAATCATGACCTTCGACCTTTTTTAATCCTGTTCTTTTATTGTTCTTTCACTCTCAGTAACCCCCTTGCATCTTAGTGGCTTTATTGCCTTGCTTGGCATGAAATTATAAATATATATTAAAAAAATTTTTATATTAAAACTTTCCCCTGAATCCAATGACTTTGCATATTAAACTTGTACATAAAATGATTTCAATGGATAAACTTTTCTTATAACAAAAAACAATCAGTCTGTTTCGGTACATCAGGGATATTGCAAAGTTCTTAGCCTGAACCATTTCCTAAAATCTGACCAAAAATCAAAATTTAAGAAAGAATTCTCAGTCAGGCAGAGAACTTTTCAGCACTTCTTTTATAAATATATGAATAAGACTGCACTGGAAATTATTTTACTACAGTGTAACCCGGATATAAGAGAGTTGTCGGGACCGGAGAAGTATCTTATATCCGGGTTTCTCTTATATCCGGGTTTGGTCTATTTTGTTTAGGTAAGTATGGCTCTAATTTGGGACCAGATAAAATCTCTCTTATATCCGGGTTTCTCTTATATCCGGGTTACACTGTATAAGAATGTATGGGAAATGCAATGTTCTTCATGTCTGAGTGATAAAGCATGCCAGAACAAACATGGTTTCCCCTAAAATAGAGGATACCAGTTCAATCCTTGCCAGTGAACACATTTTCTTTAATAAAATTTCTCAAATACACAGGCCAGTAGATGTAATACACAAGGATTAATAGAAATTTGGCATCTATAAATAAACACTTAACTGTTCTTTCTGGTATTTTAAGCTGGAAATCACCTACTACTGCTTTGGAACAAGGTTAAACTCCCATTTTCCAATGCCATTTTGAATTCTTCTAAACTCGACACGAGGTGTAATACACTGATTAAACCAACATGAATTTTTTCATGATTTTTTGTAAACAAAAATGGCCACATCAATATCCAACAAAGCCTTTATTCAGGAGTTTTTGTTTAATTAGGACTCCGATAATGATTTTGAAAGCTTTACTTAAGTGATATTGACAGTGAAGTGGTCAAAGATAACCATGCTAGTGACATAGAGGAAAGTGATGATGACCACTAGTGGCTACTATCATCCACGCCTGACTAATTTTATAGAAGCTACTGGCGACCATCGATATACCTGATAGCCTTTTTGAAGGTGAATTATTTTGTCTATTTATGAACGATGAAATAACTTCATTCATCAACGAGGCATAAATATGAGTCAGTGAAAGAAAGAGCGAACAAATGTGAGTGTCTTCTCATATGTAAACACGAGAAAACATGTAACTTTTTTGACAAAATGAAAGCCTGAGCAGTTTTGTTTCTTATTGCACTCCCAGAACTCCACAAGGTGCAATAAAAGTTAAAGTATGTTGAATTATTTATGTATTTTTTAATGTATTTGTTTTTTATTTCAAGAGTCAATTTTTTCTGTTTTCAACATCAAAAATCCATACAAAATGTAATGCATTACATAATGCATCACATCAAAATAATACCCATTCTTTTATTAGATATTTCAGATACATCCACTATAAGATTTGAAGTAATAAAAATGTCAGATTAAAAATAAATTCATGCTTTAGAAATTACACATATTTATGATAAGTGAACTGAAGCCTTCCAGAAATCTCCACAAATATCAAGATATAAATTGTAATTATATTTATAAAGCAAGAAACTCTTTGCCTATTGAGTTTCAAGTTGATTGAAATTACTAGTGTTTAGCAGGGGCTTGTCTGCCAAACTTCAAATTTGTTGAAGGAAAATATATTTGATTACATCAGAAAAATCTTCAAAAACAGCTGTATTCATCTGATACAAAATGTAGGAGTAAAATTTCATGTTATTTATATAAAAATAAACTTTACACAAAAAAAAAAAAAAAGAAAAAAAAAAGGGAAAAATAGGGAAATAATGAGCTCTGTCCTTTTAATACTTTTTTTTTTTTCTTTTTAAAAGGCAATTAATTTTCAGTCTTATAAGTTAGGGAAATTGAAATCCTATTTCCTAAGTGTGTCTGTTTTAATAAAGGCTATTTTAGTCTCTTGATCTGTCAGGAAACAGAAGCAAGCTGAAATTTTACTGGGTTTAAGTAGAGAGGAAAATCAAATAAATATTGTTAAAATTTTGTCCAATATTTTCTACCGGCTCAGCAATTTTTATCTATATGAGATGCTGAAAGGTTTTTAGGACCCACAAACTTCTGAGTAAATGACCAAAAATCAATTTTGCTTTAATCTCTCCTTGGGTAGAGAACTTTTCAGCACCCTTCTGACATATTGTATTTATCTATGTGACTGACCACCTGAAAAAGAGGCTGGATCACTCATTCATTTTTGGTACTAATTTTGAATAGTGTTAAAAATATCTATAAAAAGTCTACTCTAAAAAGGATTAAAATAGTTTATATATATATATATATATATATATATATATATATATATATATATAGAGAAATGGATTAAGTCCAACAATTATTTAATATATTTTATGTTTATATGTTATTTTTATAGATACACTTTATTTAATTAAATGCTCTGCTTTTTAATTAAACAGTATTAATTACATTTATCGGCCTGAATGTCCGAGAAATTTCATAGAAAATATGCGTTCTCCAACTGGAATGGAATCTGCTCTATACAGAACAATCATTTGACCAAATGGCTGTCATGTACAGGACACAGGTTTGAGATTTTATATATATATATATATATATATATATATATATATTAAAGAGAGATGTCACAAAAGTTTTTGGTTATAATGTGGATTTTTTTTTATATATATTATTTTCAATACAGAAAAATAAAATATAATATATAAAAAAATCTATATTATAACCAAAAATGTTTGCGGCATCTCTCTGTAAAATATACACTTTTCTCTCATTGGAAGAAATAGAATCTCTCCTGTGTGTGTGTGTGAACATGGCTAAGTGGTTAGAACGTTCACTTTCTGACCATGAGACCTGGGTTCGACTCTCACCAGGGTTGATTTGCCAGGAAGGTGGCATCTTAATGTTATTGGTCTGTGGCAGGAAATCCCAGCATGCATCACCTTTGGAAAGTGCATGAAAACCAAAACAAGGATTGACCCAAGCCTTCTGAGTGAAATTGGATAGATGGAACTCCTTGGGAGCCGTCGAAGGTTGTGCTAGCACAAAGTCAGAAGTCATCATTACCAAGAATTTGAGCATGCTGGACTTGTTCAGACTGTTGATCATTCTAGACACTGCATGCTATCTCCCAGAAACTGTAACTAAGGTCTGCTCAGTATAGTTGCAGTATAAATCACAGGTGGCCTCTGTGGGTGTTTGAACAAATATAAAATGTGCCTGAGTAGGCATTTGTAACAAGTACTGGCTAGCCACCCTAGTAGATGGGCATCCTTGGATACAAGAGGCCAGCTTTTTATATATATGTATAAATATATATAAAAATTTATAAAGAAAAAAAAAATATATATATATATATATATATATATATATATATATATATATATATATATATATATATATATTATGAAATGGACAAAATATGACATTTATTTTAAGACATTTTTATGTTCATACATATTTCTTTTTATAGATACAAGTATTTAAGCAAATGCTCTGTTTTATAATAAACAGTATTAAACAACATTTACCGGCCTGAATATCTGAGAAATTTTCATAGAAAATTTTCGTCCTCTGACAGGAATCGAACCTGTATCCTATACGGAACCATCATATAGCCTGTATATATGTATGAATGTACGTGATTCATGGAAGATTAAAGTTTAAAAACAGCAAAATTGACCTTACTAACCAAACACTCCTCTGTAGCTGAAACGGTTAAGGCCCGTCAGGCTATATGACGATTCTGTATATCATACAGGTTCAATTCCTGTCGGAGGACGAAAATTTTCTATAAAAATTTCTCGGACATTCCAGGCCGGTAAATGTTGTTTAATACTGTTTATTATAAAACAGAGCATTTACTTAAATATTTGTACCTATAAAAAGAATGTATAAACATAAAAAAAAATATATATATATATATATATATATCACAGCTGTTTAAAATATGCTATAGGAAAATCTAAGATGCTGCTTGAACAAAATATTTAGCGAAAAATCCCGTTCATCAGTAACATTTTAAGCCCCCTCATAGAATGTAAAGATCAATCAGCTAACTTCTAGATGTTTTCGGGCCATGTTATAGGGTCCAGACGGCTATTGTTTGCACATGGAATTATTCACTGGTAATTAATCTTTGATTTGGTTGACTCAGAGGTTAGCCTTAAAAAATTATGGTCAATTTTCTGAGAAAAATCACTTTTTTTTTTTTTTATGAAAAAATATTTTATTTCACTTCAAAATAATTTTTTTTCAAACTTCAATCCTTTCTCTTTAAGTTGGTGTGAATATCATTGAATAAAACAAACTGCTATATGACCTGACCATGGGAAATATGAAAGACATGCAGCGAAAAAAGAAAACAATGTCAGCTGCTAAGTGTTGTTGTCATCACCCAGACCAGGAGGTGTTAAAAAACAAAACAAAACACATCAAGCCATTGTTCAAACATAGGGTTTGAAAAAAAAAAATGTTTTTTAAAAATAACACATATCAAGTCCTTTTTACCAATATTCCCTCTTTTTTTTCACTCTTTGCTCTTATCTTGTAAGTGGTGGGATTTACAAGTTGACAATGACAGCTTGTTCTAACATTTATTGCTGGCTGGCTGGCCTTTGACCCAAACATGTCAAAGTCAACTTGGTTTAAATTTCCTTATCTCTGCTATTTTTTTTTTTTTTTTTTTTAACTCCTAGTTTCCAGTGGTCAGGAATCAAGAATAAATCTTTTGCCTTTTACTCAAGATTTCTGTGGCCGGGGTGTCAATTTTTTTAACCCCTGGCAGCTATGTAATTGAAAATTACCAATGGACTGTAGCATTTTGACCCCCTAGGAATGTTGTTTTCCTTCAAACTCTCAATTTTATGCCTGAAATTGTTTGATTATGATTTAGGCTTTCTGATTTAAAAAAAAAAAAAAAAAAAAAAAATGGCTAATATTCCATTATTGGGGAAATTTTTTGTTTAGAACTAGAAAAAGATTTTCACTATTTTTTCACATTTTACCAACTGAAAAAAAATCTTTGAATCATTTATTTTACACCAGCCAATTTTACTTTTAAATGAAAGAACATTGTTTGCTTTCAGAAAATATCTAGTTTCATGGGGTTCATATCAAAAGTTTCCTTGATATTTTGTTCAGATGAAAACAAAAATTATTTTCCAATATTTTACCCCTATGAAAGTATGAAAATCCATTTTTTCAGAGAAAATAAGCTGTAACAAAAACATTTTTGTGATGATTTTTACTTGAGATAGAAAATTTTTACCATACCAAACCTGAACTGACTTTAGAGGGGCTATTAGGAGCCCTCAAACAGCTATTATATATATATATATATATATATATAAAGCTGCCCTCTTGTATCTGAGGTTGTCCATCTACTAGGGTGGCTAGCCAATCTTTGTTGCAGATGCCTACTCAGGCACTTTTTATATTTGTTCAAACACCCACAGAGCCCACCTGTGATTTATACTGCAACTATACTGAGCAGACCTTAGTTACAGTTTCTGGGAGATAGCATGCAGTGTCTAGAATGATCGACAGTCTGAACAAGTCCAGCATGCACAAATTCTTGGTAATGGTGACTTCTGACTTTGTGCTAGCACAACTTTTGACGGCTCCCATGTAGTTCCATCTATCCAGTTTCACTCAGAAGGCTTGGGTCAATCCTTGTTGTGGTTTTCATGCACTTTCCAAAGGTGATGCATGTTGGGATTTCCTCCCACAGACCAATAACATTAGGAAGTCACCTTCCTGGCAAATCAACCCTGGTGAGATTCAAATCAGGTCTCATGGTCAGAAAGTTACAAAAATTCAAATGTTAGTACAATCAACAAAGAAAACTCAAAAATTAAAAGAGAATTTACTACCAAAATGCAAGAAAGCCTATACATGAAAACAAGGAAAACAAACTAAGAAGAAAAGACCAAAAGGCAAACACCTACTTAAAATATAATTAACATTTCTCTATGCCTAGATTATTAAGACAGAGTAAAAACACTTCACAGAATCAAACCTCAAAAAGAGACAAATTTCGGATCACTACTAATCTGCAATTTCTGCCTATTTTAAAAAAAACAACAACAAACTATTTCTAATCAATTTAAATTAGTTTTGAAACAAAGTATTTTGCTTATTTGAAATATAAAATTTAATCTATTAGCATGAAATTAAAACTAAAATAAAAGCATCAATAAAGATTTTTCATTTTTAAAGATCCTTTTTAAACCTTAGGTATCACTTTTCTTTGGAGATCTACATATGTGTGTGTGTATGTGTGCTTTTTCTATAAATATTTTTATGGTAATTGCTCTAATGAACTTTCTTCTATGGTATCTAAACTTTATGAATTTAAGTGGAGTACTAGATTGGCAGCAAGATCTCATTTTACAGTTTAAATGGCGAGATGTAACCATAAGTTCTATGCTAACAGTTTCTTCTCTTGCACTTCTTGATTGTGGAACGCCTCCAGCTTCTTGCGTCCTAGTCAACTTTGATCTTCAAAAATTTAAATGCAATGTCAATCATTATCTTCCGTTTTCTTAATTCTTGTTCTTTTATTGTCCTCTCTTCATATATAGTATATTTTTCTCATTCTCTAACACTCAGTAACCCCTTGCATCTTAGTGGCTTTATTGCCTTGTTTGGTGTGAAATAACAAAAAAATATGTATGTATTCATAGAATTTGCCCAATATAAGGTTTGAGAGCAGTTCAAAGTAGAGGGTTATTGTTAAACAACTGCAATGATGACCAAGGTATATAATATAAATGAAAGAGAAGGTGGTAGAAAGTGAAAGTGAGGGTAAAGAGTTTGCAAGAGCATTGTCATTAACTTTTTGGTAACTTGGTTTAATTCAGCTTGAAGATAAAAACCTTAGACAAGTAAATATTCTCTTATCTGAAATAATTGGAACCAGACATTTTTGTAAACTGGACATTTTTTTCAGATTTTGGAATGTAGCTATATAGGCACTTACATAGTGTAGGCTAATCAATTGTGGGAAAAGAGTTATACATCTGCAATAAATGCTGCAAATATTCACATTTAGTAAATTAAGACCATTTGTACAGCGATCATAAAATGCGATAAATAGAATCTATAAAATTATCGGCATATTTACTATTAGTTAAAAAATAAAAAGATCCAAAGATCACGCAGAAATCACCCACTTTTCAAATTATGAATACTACTACTATGTGCCACATCCCTTCAGGACATATGTGATCGTGGCTCTCCACAACTTCCTATCTTTGTGGCCCTTCAGTTTTTCTCCTTTTGCTAATACGCTTCTCATTCCACCATCCATTCACACAATCTTGTCAGGGAAATGGCTTGCTGCCTTTCCTTATCTCTCTTGCCATTAATATGCCCCGTGAGTGTTAAGTTTTCCAAGCTCTCAAATTTAGGCTGTCTCTTCCTGATTCTGAGAAAGTGTTCTTTCTGTTGCTATTTTCTTTAAGACTTCCTTGTTGCTTACTTGATCCGTCCATGGAATTTTCAGTATCCTTCTGTAGAACCACATTTCTCCTGCCTCATGTTTTCCCTTCATTTGTGGGAGAGATTGGCCAACATTCACTGCCATACAAGAGGATGGATATCTCATAGAAATCCAGCATTCTTTTCTTTCTCCCTAACTATTTTTAATGCAATATTCACTTGCAAAAAAAAAAAAAAATAAACAAATATTCTTACAACCCAAAATGTGTTTTGGTTTTAAATAACCTACAAAGGGGTGATAAGCCGTAAAAAAAAAAACAAAAGCAAAAATGAAACAGATTAATCAATCAACAACCATCAGTACTTTTCTCTTGGGATCTGACACCACCTTTTTAATGCAATTGATATACTACTTGTATGTGAACTCCTCTGGAGCTGTACATAGGAGATCATGGTTCTCCACAACTTCTATCCATTGTATCTATTAGCAATTGTTCTCCATTTGTTAATGCTCCAGCTCTTAGTTACGCCATTCATTCATACAAGCTGGTCAGGTAAATGGCTCACCACTTTCTCCTATCTCTCTTGCCATCGGTATGCCCCATGAGAGTTAAGTAAAGTTTTCTTTGTTTCTAACCAAATTTTCCCATTTCTCAGTACCTTGCTTAGATTTTGGAATGTCTCTTTCATTAGTCTAATGCATCTTTGGATCTCGCTGCCACATAATTGATTACTTTGGTTTATTTTTCTTTTGCAGCATATCAACCTCAATGGGTTATTTAATGACGACAAGATTTTTAGGATAGGTTCGTATGAATAGAATATGTATTATTTCTAAGAAATCTGTTTGTAGATCAGGTTTCATTGATCTATTTTTGTAAAGAGGGTTTTTGTCAAGAATCAAATGTATTGCTGGTTTTTTTTTCCCTATAAAAATCTATTTTTATCCTTTCATAGTATTTTGACCCCATTTTGGGGGTTTACTATTTACCCATAGCTGGAACCCTAACAGGTGCTACCACCCCAGGACCTAGGAACAACAGGAATTAAGAGATGGTTCCACACTACTCAAAACCTAATCAGAGGCCTTGCTGCTGGATGTAGTTTATGATCATACCAAGGACATTGCATTTTTGATCCTCTGTTAAAACACTTCCCAAATATTTAAACTTCTGCACCTGCTTAATGTCAACATCTGAAATTTGTAACCGACATCTTGAGCTTTTTCGTCTTGCTGATGAACATACTTTGTCTTCTTGCAGTTGATCGTTAATCCTTTTTGTCTCGTTATCTTCTACTACCTTATCTAGGAGGTCCTGTAGTTTTTTTTTTCCAAGTCAGCCATCAACACAAATTGACAAAAATTTAATATTTTCTTTTAATCCATTCTTGCACAATCTCTTAAAATAGTTCTAGATTGGTGTATTTTTGGAGCCTTAAATCCCATGTCAGATAGTTTTTCACACTTGGTGGTTCTGATGGGCTCATACTGATTTTGATAATTTTGTATTTTCAGTTGAGGAATTACCAATATACTTTTATTTCTTTTTAAGACAATGGTCTAGTGGGTATAGAAGTTGGCTAAACATAAGTTGCCATCATCTGGTGATTCTGAGTTCAGTCCTTGGATCAAGAAATCAAATATAATCTGGTTCATCTGTTTATTATACTATTTTGTTCTCATGGTGCCAGTTCTTCAGAATGGCTGACTTGGTCACCCAAATAACTGAAAACTTGTAGAGCATTGTGAAGACTCACATTAGCAAACAGTAATTTACTTTGAATGCTAGAATGAACATATGACTTGTAAAACTAGCTTCCAAATGTGACTGTTTCAATTTTTAAAGATCTTATTAGTTGTATAAATTTTTATTATGGCGATAACAATGGACATAATTTAAAAAAAGAAAAAGAAAGAAAGTCAAGCAAAGAAAAACCTGACATGTTTTAGGTTGGTACAAAAACTAAATATATAGAAGCAAGGAAAAAGGACAGAAAAAGAGAAAGTAGAGAGAAAGAAAAGAGAGAAAGAGAAAGAAAAAGAAAAAAGAGAGAGGAGAAAAAGAAAAAAGAGAGACGAGAAAAAGAAAAAAGAGAGACGAGAAAGAGAGAGAGGAGAAAGAGAGAGAGGAGAAAGAGAGAGAGGAGAAAGAGAGAGAGGAGAAAGAGAGAGAGGAGAAAGAGAGAGAGGAGAAAGAGAGAGAGGAGAAAGAGAGAGGAAAGAGAGAGAGGAGAAAGAGAGAGGAAAGAGAGATAGGAGAAAGAGAGAGGAAAGAGAGAGAGGAAAGAGAGAGAGGAGAAAGAGAGAGGAAAGAGAGAGAGGAGAAAGAGAGAGGAAAGAGAGAGAGAGAGGAAAGAGAGAGAGGAGAAAGAGAGAGAGGAGAAAGAGAGAGGAAAGAGAGAGAGGAAAGAGAGAGAGGAGAAAGAGAGAGGAAAGAGAGAGAGGAGAAAGAGAGAGGAAAGAGAGAGAGGAGAAAGAGAGAGGAAAGAGAGAGAGGAGAAAGAGAGAGGAAAGAGAGAGAGGAGAAAGAGAGAGGAGAAAGAGAGAGGAAAGAGAGAGAGGAGAAAGAGAGAGAGGAGAAAGAGAGAGAGGAGAAAGAGAGAGAGGAGAAAGAGAGAGAGGAGAAAGAGAGAGAGGAGAAAGAGAGAGAGGAGAAAGAGAGAGAGGAGAAAGAGAGAGAGGAGAAAGAGAGAGAGGAGAAAGAGAGAGAGGAGAAAGAGAGAGGAGAAAGAGAGAGAGGAGAAAGAGAGGAAAGAGAGAGAGAGGAGAAAGAGAGGAAAGAGAGAGAGAGGAGAAAGAGAGAGGAAAGAGAGAGAGGAGAAAGAGAGAGGAAAGAGAGAGAGGAGAAAGAGAGAGGAAAGAGAGAGAGGAGAAAGAGAGAGGAGAAAGAGAGAGAGGAGAAAGAGAGAGAGGAGAAAGAGAGAGAGGAGAAAGAGAGAGAGAGGAGAAAGAGAGAGAGAGGAGAAAGAGAGAGAGAGGAGAAAGAGAGAGAGAGGAGAAAGAGAGAGAGAGGAGAAAGAGAGAGAGAGAGAGGAGAAAGAGAGAGAGAGGAGAAAGAGAGAGAGAGGAGAAAGAGAGAGAGAGGAGAAAGAGAGAGAGAGGAGAAAGAGAGAGAGAGGAGAAAGAGAGAGAGAGGAGAAAGAGAGAGAGAGGAGAAAGAGAGAGAGAGGAGAAAGAGAGAGAGAGGAGAAAGAGAGAGAGAGGAGAAAGAGAGAGAGAGGAGAAAGAGAGAGAGAGGAGAAAGAGAGAGAGGAGAAAGAGAGAGAGAGGAGAAAGAGAGAGAGAGGAGAAAGAGAGAGAGAGGAGAAAGAGAGAGAGAGGAGAAAGAGAGAGAGAGGAGAAAGAGAGAGAGAGGAGAAAGAGAGAGAGAGAGGAGAAAGAGAGAGAGAGAGGAGAAAGAGAGAGAGAGAGGAGAAAGAGAGAGAGAGGAGAAAGAAAGAGAGAGGAGAAAGAAAGAGAGAGGAGAAAGAAAGAGAGAGGAGAAAGAAAGAGAGAGGAGAAAGAAAGAGAGAGGAGGAGGAAAGAAAAGTAGAAAGGAGGAAAGAAAAATTGAAAGATAGAGAAAAGGCAAATGCAAAAATTAAAAAGTAGGAAAAGAAAAAATTGAATGAATTACCTTATTCAATTTCTCCCCACTTTTCTCTTGCTTGTGACCGTTTCTATGTTTTGTACCAACTATGAAACTTGTGGTTTTTCTTTGACTATTTTTTTTTTTTTAATTATGTCTGATTTTATTGCCATAGTTTCAATTTTTGTTCAAAATATTTGTCTTTTAAACTTTGTATACAGTAATTATAACTTTTTTTTTAATTACAACAAAACGTTTCTTAGAGTTTCTATGACCTGATCGATAATGTTAAACTTTGAATACTCAGTCAAATCCATAAAACTGTTACCATGTCATAGAAGTGACATGTAGTCTACTATAATTAACACATTAAGGATGATATCAACAGTCCAAGTATTTCTATAAATCCTTTTGAAACATTTCTATAAAAAAAAAAAAAAAAAAAAAAATTAGGAATAATTAAAATTGGCTAATAATTAACAATAAAGTGTATATGTTTTTGTGTGTAACATTTTTCAAGTAGCACCTGTGTAGTATCTGTATACTGCACAGATCAATATTTACCTATGTGATATATGGTTAGTTTCAGCGAGTTTCATACATACAGTGTAACCCGGATATAAGAGAGACCCGGATATAAGAGACATTTTCTCTGGTCCCAAATTAGAGCCTGTGTTAATAAAACAAAATAGACCAAACCCGGATATAAGAGAACCCCGGATATAAGATACTTCTTCTCCGGTCCCGACAACTCTCTTATATCCAGGTTATACTGTACATACATAGAGGCCAAAAGCAAATGAAAATATCTAGCCCTTACAACCATTGTCCCACAAGAGTCTGAATATTCCCAACCATTTTTTTATATAAAGGGGAAGTTGCTGCTGTATATATGGAATGTCTGGGACTTGGATAACCTAATGTGACACCATGAAGTATCCAAAGACAAGAATATAGCACCATATTAAGTCCAAAAAAAACAAGAACCCAACTGAGTAATGAAACAGATACTACACACTGATCTTTAGTAGAAAGCTGAAAGGTGACACATTGATCTGAAGGAGAGCACATAGATATTCTGATCCTTACCATAAATTATCCCATGATTTTTTTTATGCCATGATTTTTTTTATGCTATTTTTTTTTATTTAGGTGCTTACTTTATTTTAATGTCTCCAAATGCACAAAACTACAAAAATTTACATATCTTAGAAGTGTTTTAATGGAGGACATAAAATGTGACACTGAAATCTGAAGTCACATTTAAATAGTGAAAAATGCCTTCTAAAAGCTAAGCAAAGAATTAAGAAACAGCAAAATTTTGCTAGAAGCAAAGAAAAGGGTATTGAACTGTTATGTAATATTGGCAGTGAATGCTGAACAATCTCCTCACAGATGAAGAAGAAACTCCAAGCAACTACAGAAGGATGCTGAGAATGTCGTGGACCAAACATGTGCGCAACAATGAAGCTTTAGAGAAAATGGAAACAAAAAAAACACTTATAATTAACATCAGAAAGAGAGTTGAAATTTCTAGGGGATATAATGAGGAAAGAGGGATTGGAAAATTTGATACTCACAGGACATATTGAAAGCAAGAAAGACAGGAAAAAGTACTGAGTAACATGCCTAATGAACTTGTGTTGGCAGAACAGGTATTAGGAGAGATAACAAAAACAACTTTATAAGAGCTACAAAAAGCAGGAAGTTATGGAGAGCTATAATTGCCCACATCCTGAATGGACATGGCACATAAAAGAGTTAGTAGGCTATTAACTGTAATAAATGAATTTGATCCTCAGTGGGTGCCCTGCATGTGGCTTTGTGCCCGACAAAGTTTAGTAAATATCGATTCAAGATGTTAATGCATGTGAAAAGAGAATTTGATAAGTAAAAACATATCTGTGCATATATATTTTGCATGATGTCTGACGTATATTGAAGCATTCCCTCTCTGATGGCCCAGATTTTTACATTTAAACAGGAATTCCTTATAAGCAAGCAGAATCTTGCACAAAGTATGCAGAAGTTGTCACTCTACCTAAGAAATTCTTTCCTTCAGGGGATGCAATTTCCTCTAGGAGCTAAAATAAGCAAAGGAACTGTAGCTAAGAGATAGGATTTCCCCAGTGCTACAAGATGGCAGCAAAGTTTCAGTAGAGAACATAGCATCCTCTACCGACATCTATTATTACTCAACCCAGCACCCAGTGTAGGTAGAAACCCTGAGGAATGTCACAGACGTATTCCTGAATCTGATATGAGAGAAGGTAAATTCTTCTAATAATGACATCAAGTTAGTAAATGTGATTGGGACAAAAATGATGGTACTATTCTTAGCAACAATACCGAGTTTACAAACCTCTAGTTTCAGTGGATATTAAGTGACAGCAAGTTTCCTAAACATTTAATTTAATTTTTTTTTCTCAAATAAAGTCTTGTATTTAAACAGTCAAAATTTTTTTTATTTTAAATAGACTACCATTTGTTATGGTTACTCTTTTTCCTTATATTTTTGAAACCAGTTTAATTTCTCTTTAAAACTGAAATATGTAAAATGAATCAGTATTTTGTAAAAGTTCTTTTAAGTTTCTTGTTTGGTATTATCTTAAGCGGATTGAATTAAAATGGCTGCAGTTTATCAGTAGGTTTTATGGTGAATGGCTCTTGGCATGCCACACATACCAGAGGATCTTCCTCTTTTAGGATATATGAATGGGTTATGTTAGTATGCCTAATGTGGAGTCTGGGCATAATCACTTCTCTTCTAGTTTGGCGTTTCTGATGCCATTCTCCTATAGTTGGTTTAATTTTGAACCATTTATTGTTGGGATAAGAGTTCCATAGGTTCTGCCACTCCTCTCTAATATATTTATTGATTATTGGTTTCAGGTTTGTATGTGGGATTTTGGTATCTAAGGCGTCTCATGGGTTTCTTATAATTGATGCCCTTCTTGCTCTATCATTCCTTGTGATACCAATATGGATTGGTATCCAGGAGAAGACAATATCACTATTTAACTTATTGATCCTATTGAGTAGTTTAATGAGTGGATTTGACATTTTGTTTGTTTTTTTAGTTCTGTGATCACTGATATAGAGTCAGTGTATGAAAAGTGTTATAACAGACAATAGAAAATGCGATACACAAATCCAAAAAGATGCATTGGAATAACAAAAGATGCCTTCCAAAAGCTAAGCAAAGTATCAAGAAAGAGGAAAATTTTAATACAAACTAAGGTAAGTGTTCTGAACTGCTATATAATACAGAGTGCGACAGAAATACTTACCACATAATGACAACACATTAGTGGTAATGGTGTCTTCATCTCGTTAATGTCTTACCATGATGAGGGAGGTATTTCTACCACACACTGTATCTATCCTATATGGCAGTGAATGCTTAAACTTCTCACTGATGAAAAGAGACTTGAAACACAGGTGGGTATACCAAACAAGGAAAGTTAGAAGAAGGGACTATCAATTGTAAGAAGATAGAATATATTGTTGTTAGCAACAGGAATCACCTAAGATACAAACTATCAACTGGAGACATTAAAATCAAGTACAAAAATTTAACTATCTGGAAATTGTTATAAGAGATAATGGAAAATGTGACATAGAAATCAAAAGGTGCATTGAAATAGTAAAAGTTGCCTTCCAAAAGCTAAGCAAAGTATTAAGAAATTGGAAAATTTCATTGGAAACAAAGATAACTGTTATATAATATCAATCCTTCTATATAACAGTGAATGATGGACAATTTTCTCAGATGAACAGGAGACTTGAGGCAACAGAGATGTGGTTCTACAGAAGGATGCTGAGAATACTATGAACTGAATATGTGAGCAACGACAAAAGTTTAGAGAAAATGGAAACATCAAGACATCAGGAAGAGATGGTTGAAATTTCAGTGCAGGTAATGAGGAAATAGGGCTTGGAAAATTTGATACTCACAGGACAGGTCGAAAGCAAGAGGGTGTCATACAGGACATGAATGGAATCGTCCATTTATGTAAATAAGCAGAGTTAAGTGAAGTTGGGGAGAGTTAGCATTAGGCCAATTGCTAAGTGTACCTTCATGTAGTAAACCTTCTATTTCATTAATTACCTACGAGTTTGTCTTTCTTATTTATTTCTCTCTTATCTCAAAAACACAAGATACAAGAGAGGGACAGAAGAAAAAAATGCATAACATACTTAGTGAGCTTGATTTAAATGGATGGCAGAAATGGTTTAGGAGAGCTAACAAAAAGACAAAATTTATTAAGAGTTAGAAAGGACAGGAAATTGTGGAGAGCCATGATCGTTAATGTTTTGAAGAAACAGCACAAAGACGTACAAGCTGTGCAAATGAATGACAAAACAGGGTTTAGTAGAGATGACAAAATTTAGTAAGCTATAGAGGACAGGAAATTGTGGAGAGCCATGATCACCAACATTTTGAAGGGACGCAGCACATAGAAAAGAAAGTGAACAAAGACAATGCCAAAGTCTTGGAGTAACAAAACACAGTTAAAGGGTTAGACAAAATTTATTAAGAACTATGAAGGACAGGAAATTGTGGAGAGCCATGATCGTTAATGTCCTGAAGAAACAGCACAAAGATGAACAAGCTGTGTAAATGAATGACAAAACAGAGTTCAGAAGAGATAAGAAAAAATTTAGTAAGCTATACAAGACAGGAAATTGTGGAGAGCCATGATTGTTAATGTCCTGAATGACAAAGTTTTAAGGAAAATAGGAATGGAAAGGATACTTTTGCTTAGGGTTAGAAAGAGGCAGTTGAAATTTCTGGGGCACATAGGAATGAAGGAAGCTGCAAGGGTGGAAGATTTGGAAGTGTTGATGACACTAATATATAATACAAAATTCAGCACCCCGGTCAAGAATTCATAATGATTTTATAAGATTTTAATTTGGTATCTTTAGGTTATTGTTTGTTTAAACCTGTTTGTGAAGTCTTCCAAAGGCTTGGTTTGCTTTTGCCAATCAAGGAAATAATAAAAAAATCTCTTTTATACATGAAGGGAACACAGATTCAAACACTGCCAAAGGGAACATTTTCATTATTTAAAAACTCCTAAGAATCCAGGCCAATAGATGACAAACTGTTTAAAAAATAGAGATCTCTACTCAAACACGTGTATTTACTGAAGATAAAGCTTAAAATAATAAGATATGGATTAAAAATAAAATTTCCTTAATTCCTTGAAATTCCCTATAAAGTATTATTAAAATTAAAATACACTCTATTCTAAGTTTAAGAAAGGATTAAAAAAATATTTAATATTTTTATTGTTTATAAAAATTTCTTTTCAAAATTTAGTAGAGAACAACTTATCTTTTTTCCAAGGATGCTGATGTCACAAACTACAACAAGAAATGTTCAGAATCCATTTTTTCATTTTCAAAGAACCGATTTCCAAAAGCACTTACCTGCAAGTAAATAAAAATATAATTATTTTAACATGAAAAGGTTTCAAGTAGATACAATAATTTCTCAACTCTACAGATCAGTTTTACCACCTAAAAGAAATCAAATTTTTCTACATTAGAGAAGGCAAATATTAAATCAACAATAGTCTGGATTGACAAAGTTTTTGTTTCGTCAATTTGTAAAACAGACCAAAAATAAAAATGTAATTTTAGCATTTTTTAAATTTTGCTTTTCATATGTGATATTTTTAATATCTCAAAAACTATTCAAAGGACATCACTCTAAATAAGTGTATATTTAATTCTTGAGCCTTTTAATAAAGAAAGGTTAGTTTTTAAAAAATAAAAAAAACTCATATATGTATATCTATTGAGATTTTTGAACCAGACCAAAAAGTTTTCAGCACCTTCTCTCCATACATACATGGCACATTTGTGAATAAAAGTCTTCTTTGAAAGAACTAAAATTAATTCCATATGCTCTTATTAAAACATCATACGCTGCCAACCAAAAAGAAAAAAGAAAAAAAAGGACTTAGAGTAGAAAAGATAAGATGCACAATTTGGCTTCCATTTTGAAAGCTCCAAAGACCATTTCAGTCATTGCCTCTGAGCAAGAAACCAAGTACAACCCAATTTCTCCTTAGGTGCCCTGAGTAGGTATTAGCCCCAGCAGAAACAAAAAAAAGAAAAAAAAAGAAGAAAGAATTAGCAAGGTTCCTCAACAGAGAATCCCTATCAGTCAGGTATGCTTAAAAGAGGCAAGTATATGTTACACAAAAAGAACCTTTTTTTTTTAGGCTCTGACCTCAACTACCTTGAAACTAAAATTAGAACATTTGGGACAAAGTCATAGCTCATCAGTTAAAGATGTTAAGGTTCTGTGGGGATGTGGGTTGGTGTACAAACCAGGTTCAAATTTCTGCTAAAGTTGATTATGTTCATTGAACAATGTCCTTTGAAAAGGCATGAATCCAATTCTCCTTGTATACTGACATATCAAGACAAAAATGTTTTTCTCTGGCATGCTATGATAACTGATAGAGAACAGTGTTTATGAAAGATTAATTTGGAAAAACCACTTTCCCATGACCACCTTCACTCATGCAGTAATAACATTAAAGAAAGTGTGATTCAGTATAATAGTTATCAGAATTAAAAATAAAATTTACTGCTTATATTCACAGTGCAAATGCCCTCGAGAAAGGCATGAATTGATTACTCCCTGAACTGTTACAAATTTAGACAAAATATTTTATTATGAATAACAGAGGAAAATAGGTAAGTAAACTATATTTACATAACTATCTTACCTGCCCAAACAGGTAAGATAGATAAGTTTATTTTAGGTCACTTGGAAAACCCTCATCAACACTGGAAGGAGTGATAACAGATAAAGAGTGACTTGTGTTGTAATGTTGTCTGTTCAAAATTGCAGAGAATTACGAAAGCCATAGTTATAGAGAGAGTATCAAAGGAATGGAAGACTAGGTAGGGAAAACAAAGAGTATCTGTCTATATTTCTGAGATGAGGTATTGCAACTATTTACATCGTTTGGACTGTTGTCCTCATACTTATTTGTGAAATTCCAGCGTATATCACCTGAAGAAGGTCAGAGTGTACAATGGTCGAAATGTCATGAATATGCCAATGAAGATGAGGCCAACAGTCTGAATGATGTAAATAGTGTGAACAAAGAAGAGGGTTATTAAATACCCCAAAATAGAACAGAATAACTTGAGTAAATCAAATACTGCTCAAATCCTACTCTAATGTGGCTACTTGTCATATTTATAATATGAGGAGTCCTTTGTCGCAGTAGAAAGGAAGAGCAGGAAGTATGCCGAGTCCTACTCTACAACACTTTGGTAGATTGCTACAATATGTTTATTGAATACTCATACATAGAATGGAAATACTTGAGCAATTTAAATATTGCTCAAATCCTACTCTAATGTGGCTACTTGTCATATTATAATATGAGCAGTCTCTTAATCAAAAACAGTACTGGCTGTTTGATCAATGAAAGTCAAATGTTTCTTTGCAGAGAAGGTACCATGTAACCTTGTACTACCTGCTACATCAATGACTAAACCGGTTCCCTCCACCAGGCTTTTTTGGTGAGGAGGGTGGCTAGACACTCAGAAGGATTAAAAACAAGATTAAAAACAAAATCTGTCAAAGGGCAGATGAACCTTCTTGCTGTGTCAGTAGACATCTCTAGTACAATGGGGTAGACTATACTCCGTGGTTGATTTTGTTTGGTGGCATATCAACATCTCTATGGGTTATTTGATGCCCAAATCTAAACATTTTGTAGGTAATTTTATGCTTTCAACAGATATTTTGTACATAATTTTATTTTGTACATAATTTTATACTTTCAGAATAAAAGTATGTTTTTTAAGATACATATCTTGTAGATCATAAAATGTATTGTTGGTAATTTTACTATAAAAATGTACTATTGATTTTTGTTTGGGAGTTCACTATTTGCCCATAGATGGAACAGTGGCAGGTGCTACCACCCTGGATTAAATTAATGGGTGGTTCCAAGCTCCTCAAAACCTCCAATCTCCTGATCAGAGGTACTAGTCTCATTAGCTACGCATGCAGCAAGTACAGTGATATCATGGCATCACTAGATGAAGGGTTTCCTTCACTGAAGAAAATAGCCATGATGGAAGATTCCCTCCTCCTAATGGAATCAACAGCCACATGGTTTGAACCAGCTACGGTTTGATCTAGAGAGGGAGTGCCACCAGGTCTACTTGCCCCAAACATGCTATGTATAATTGAATACCTTTCCAGCTTACAACCCAGGTATGTGGAATGAAGTGGTCAGGTGCTCAGCTGCAATATCCTGATTATGGAATAGATGGTGATGATGACAAAGCCCACACAGTAGCAACCAAAAGCTATGAACACCTGCAAGCATCCTCAACAGGGTCTGTATTTGATAATCTTATTTATTTATTTATTTATACAAGAGTGAACTGTTAATAATGGATTACTGGTAAAAAAACCTAACCACCAAGTCTATCACAACTACAATTGAAAAGAATTTATCTACGCTCAAAATAAAATTTGTTACAACTACATCTAAATCAATAAAAGACTTAATATAAAACAAAATAAGCTAAAAATCTGAAGGAGGAATTTACTCAATCACCTGTAATAACTGCTACAAGGAATGTATAGGAGAAACCTCAAGGAATTTAAATGAAATATTATATGAATATAAAAGTGATTTTTTGCAAAACAACATACTCAATAATGCATTAGTTACTGACTAAGGAGTCTGACCATAATTTTGATTTAAGAAAAATGCTACTTTAATTAAAAGAAAAAGCAATTTACTAAGACAAAAATGTAAAAATGCTTTAATTGCTAGATCATCCACAGTAAATTTACATACAGGTTCTTACATTTCACCTTTCTTGGCAGATCTTGTTATCATAATGTGGGATATTTAATAAGAAAAGCGGGGAAAACATAAACAAAAAGATATTAAGTAGTTAGACTATATTCCCAAAACACATATTTAAAAAAAAAAAAAAAAAAAAAAAAAAAAAATTTTTAAATTTCAACATCACCTCTCAATCGTGCGCATGTGCGGTCGCATCAACGTAAACATCACATTTTAGACCGATGAAGTCCTAAAAGACGAAACGCGACACTTTTTCCTAAAAGAAAACTTTTTCCTAAAATTCAAGATAAAGTAATTATGGTTAATGTTTATTTGAGTTACTTCCCTTGCATTGCCGACAATGCTGACAAAAAGAGTAAATTTTTTATATTGCTTTTTTTTTTTTTCTTTTTCTTTTTTTTTCCAAATAAGCATTTCCACATTTGATGCAATGGTTAACAAATTAGTTTTATAAACTAGTCACGAGTAAAATTAATATTCGCTAGATGTAGCCCTATTTTATTTTTGTGCAAAAGTAATCTGAAATTATTTTATTACTCGTTTTAATTCACCGGATTGTTTTTTTTTCTCACTCAACCTTCATAATAATATTAATATTTTATTACTTATTGCTTTTTTAGCACAAAAGCCTGGATTAATAAAAGGTGTTCTGAAATTTTCTCAGCTCAACTCCTTTCACAAAATCTGACCAAATATCAACTTAAAAAAACAAAAAAAAAACCCTCTTTGGTTAAGATAACATTTTTCACTATCCCTGCATATTATCAGCACCGG
>OZ038517.1:35538337-35725837 GCA_964036315.1 Acanthosepion esculentum | reverse complement strand
AGTATTATTTTTGTCCTATTCTAAATTTGGAATATGAATCTGCATCCCTCCCATGAGTATATCATTTTTTTAAAATCATGTTATACCCTGCGCCGGAAGAGTTGGGTAACCAACGAAACTTAAGTTGTGCCACAAATGTAGGTATATGTATATTTATTAATATATATTTCTTAGCTCTGCCTAACCACATTGAGCACTCTCATGTTTACACCTCAAGGTAAACTTGGTAAATATTTATTTGTTTACCTGTATATGCACTAGCATACATATACAGCTGCTAACATCTAGCTATTTGATTTACTTTTGATTTGTCAGAAATACTGATGTATGGGCATTTTGATGGGGTGCAATGATTACCAAGTTCATCTTGCTAGATCAATTACACCTGAATAGAGAGTTTGACTCTTACTAGGTGCCTCATACTTTCGACCTTGTGCTGCAAATAAGCTACACTTAGTAAATTGCTATGAATACTGAAATATTACAATGGTCAGTTTTCATCAGTCTGACGATTGCGACATGTATGAAACTCAGAGTTGCATCAAACCATCAGTAACAAATATAGATTTATTAACAGTATAAATTTTAGCTCTTATTTTATATCAATAGTTTAGCTTAGTCTGGTACAAGGCCAAAGCAGTGGTGTTCCCAGTAAAAGCTGATCCTACTACACTAATAGATTGATGTACGAGTTAACTAATCATTGAGCTATGGTAATCACAAAAATGCAAACATTACATATTCATGTAAGTACACTAATCTTGAAATTTTTTTCTTCCTTTATTGAAATGATTTCTCACAGCTTTTAATCTCAGGCCTTATCTGAAATGTTTATTTCTTCCAAGGCAAAGCAAACAAAGAGTTTGTTGTCTTTCTCTCATTAAAGAAAGAAAAAAAAAATCTACTGAAAAAGCCAATATCTGAATTCACAGGAAAAATAAAATAAAATCAGAAATAAACACTTCTTTTTTTCTTTTTTTACTTTATCTTATTTCCTTCCGTTACACTAAATAAAACAATTTTAAAAAATGCATCAACACTGAGCCTATTGTTGGGGAAATTCTCCAAAAATGCTTAGCCAGAAACAATGATAAGAATGACTAAAAGAATTTATTTTAGATGATGAAAGAGCATTTTAAAATCTAAAATCTAAATATTATATAACTAATATTATATATATATATATATATATATATATATATATATATATATATATATATATATATATATGTATATATATATATATATATATATATAACACTAATATTATATATATATTTTCACCCTTTCTTTTTCTCTAGAATTGTGCATTTCTATTGCCAAATGACAAGGTGCAAGAAATGCACTGACAGTTACTGTAAAAACAGACGTTTATATTAACCATTGTAATAATATTGTTGTCAGGACTAATAACATGAAACTGACTCTCTCATAAAAATTCTATTTCACTTTGGACTTAAATACTGATGACCAGTGTAGTTGTATGGGCATGTAAGAGTACTCCACCCCATCCAAGTTCTCATTCAAACATACTGTATTTTCATGGATGGTGCCCGAGAGCCACTGACTTCCTGTCTCTTGCATAAGTGTTTATATTCTAACCTTCCATACAGTTTTTCCCCACATGAGGACATATCAGGCACAGCTGGGATGAGGTAGATCTGTATTTGGCAGCCAGGAGGTTATCCCTCTAAGTAACCCTGCACTTGGCTTTTCTAAATGGACACTGAGTGCATAATGAAATTAACCCATTACTGCATAAAGTTTCCTTAGAATTCAAGCTCTTTTTGCTTAACCTACCTTGCTGGCTAATGGTAATCTTAGGGCTGCGGGATTTTAATTTTTAGACACCCACTTCTCTAAAAAAGTTGATCGCATGCATTAATAGGTTTAATAGTTTCATTATCATAGCTTAGTTGGAATTAATTAAACCAAAGGTCTGAAACTGTCTAATTATTAAATCCAGAGGGTAACCCCCAAATGTTTGGCCTATTATTATACTTGTATTTTCTATTAGTATGTTTCAAATGAAGTCTGGTAGGTTTTTGTGTATGAGTTTAAATGAGTCCAAATGGAGCTATGATTAGATAGGTGTAATATAAGTAGTAGTGTCACCAATGTAATCATTTATGAGTTTGACTTAATCAGGAGCACAGTTCCTTAAGGGACTTTTGAACTCATAAATAATGTTGGTTCATTGTAGGTTTGATTTTGCAGGTGTGTTGTTTTTTTATAAGGTTAGCTGTTTTAAATTTTTATAATAATTTAATTTTCTTGTTCAGGTTGACTAGAGTTGTGTATTTCTTTATGATATTTCTAACAGAAAATTCATCTTCCTTCTAGTTAACAATTATTTGGCTTCGATCCCAGTGTGTCTAACCACACTGACAAGCTGTGATACAGGCTTGTATGTGGATGATATATATATATATATATATATATATATATATATAATTATTTATTTAAATATTATAACATAAATATGTTATAAAATCACGACAAAAATAGCCATTTTGTTTCAACACTTCTGGTGTCTTATCAAGTGATGATGTTGAATGTAGAATAAATGGTTTTAAAAGTTTCAAATTAATTAACGATCCTTAATAATCCCTTTTGTTTGTGGTGGGAATGTTCTTAAGTGATAATTCGAAATTGATTCTATCCATATTATAAGAATATAATAGACAGTGCTCGACAGTAATAGGAGCTAATATCCAAGTATAGGATTGGTATATACAGAATAAATTCCAATAACCAACAATTACTATTCTTTAAAGAGTGCTCAATACAGAGTAGAGCAGATATAATTATTTATTTAAATATTATAACATAAATATGTTATAAAATCACTACAAAAATAGCCATTAACATATAATAAATAAATAAATAATTATATCTGCTCTACTCTGTATTGAGCACTCTTTTAAGAATAATAATTGTTGGTTATTGGAATTCACTCCGTATATACCAATCCTATACTTGTGTATATATATACACTAAAAAAATAACATTTAAACAAATTAGAAATATTTTAAAAATTAAATGTTATTTTAGTGTGTATATATATATATATATATATATATATATATTAAACATTGTATTTAAATGTTATTTTTTGTGTGTGTGTGTATATATATATATATATATATATATATATACACACACACACACACAAGGGTGGGAAAGTGTTAAAAATAGAACTAGATTTCCAAAATCATTCTTATATTTGTTCATACATTGAAAAATAGCTTATGCCAAGAAATTTTCAGCACATTTTCGTGTGTGTGTATAATATATATATATATATATATCTCACACATTGCTTATCCTCCACCACCCCAAAAACAGTACAATGCAGGATCCAAATGTTCAAAAGTCTCTCAGATATGGGCAGTAATTAACCTTGAATCCTTCTCCTCAACTTGCGGCTTCCCAAGACCAGAGAGCCTAATCTGTGGTATTTCTGTACAAAGAGAGAGGTCTAATATGCCTATAAAAAACTAATTATGTTAAATATTTCAAACACTTACAATAAAAAACAAATACCAGGAAATTAAGAGCAAACAAAAGATGCATTCAAACTTCAAGGCATTTTTAGATAAAAATAAATTCACATTCATTATGCTTATTCATGCAGAAATCTTATTTAAGCATTTTTTGCTCTGGCTACTGACTGCCCATATATGGGTGTTATGAATGGCTGGAACAGAAACTGTGACTATATGACTTTTAGAACGGGAAAGAAAAATAGACAAAATACTGTAGTAATTTTATTTAACAAAATCTTTATATATATATATATATATATATATATGTCATTCACAGACAGTACTGTTTCGCTGTATCACAGCTCCTCAGTGTGACTAGACTTCCGAATGCTTCAAGCGAAGATTGAAACTCAACTAATTTGGTGTCAGCCAAAGCTATCTTCACTCGGTAGAGTTACACAACTCTATATATATATATATATATATATATATATATATATATATATATATATAAAACAAACATATATATATTTCGAAATTTTGACAATACAAACCTCTCATCAACAGACTAATAGAGGGGATGGGTGGTCAGCTAAAGCCGATTGTCCGTAGAAGGGAAGGGATTATTTTTGAGTTATAAAACCACTATCATAACTAAAAGCAGTTATGATCATAATGTAAATACTATATATATATATATATATATATATAGCATAAATAAATATATACTTAATATAGATATATTAATCAAAACAACAAAAATAATAGATTTATCACAGCTACTTTCTCAAGCATGTGCTAATGTATCGTACTTTATATACTGTACACCCATCTTTGTTTACAATACAGAGGCCAGCCACCGCCACCAAGTGGTCACTTTGAGAACTAATACAACTCGTTCCACTAAACCTGCAAGTTTTGAAATACATTGCTGATAATTTGGAAGTTTATCCTGCATAACTATTTTTTATTTTGCCTACAGAGAGAGAGAGAAAGTGAAAGAGAGATAGTGAAAGAGAGAAAGTGAGAAAGAGAATGAGCAAGAGAGAGTGAATGAGCAAGAGAGAGTGAATGAGCAAGCGAGTGAATGAGCAAGCAAGTGAGAGATAGGTATCTTTCCTTATAGAAATCGATGATGAACACAAATAGTGGCTGATGTAAGAAGCAGTTCCGTCCATTCTCTACAACTTTATCCACACAGATGATCAAATTCTCAACAATCCATGAAACACAAGTGATTCTTATTTGTTTGTACATTGATATTCTCTACAGAAAGACATGGAATGGACTGAGAAGTTTAAAAATAAATAAAAGAAAGAAAGGAAAATTGACACCAAATGCATTTGAACCTTTTAGACGTAGCCATGGTTTTATCTACCACTCCTGTTCACCGACATACCTTTGTTTCCTGGCAACCAATATTTTTAAACCCAGTCTGCCACTGGAATGAGACATTCCCCTCCCACTCAAGTCTGGATAGCCACTATCCTGAGCTGAGCAATAAAAGTTGAAAAAAAAAAAAAAAATTTCTATAAATTCTAAAATAATCATAATATTTTGGTAATAAATTATTCTTATTTTTTTTTTTTTTTTTGCTAATTTCGTAGAAATATTTTTTGACTTTGTCACTGAATTAAAATACACACACACACACACACACACACACACACACACACACATAAAATTTGAATGAAATTGAAATGGACATCTGTGTCATGAGGGTTAATTTTCCTGACAAGAAACCCAAAGAAAACAGTGGTATAAGCTGAAATGTACTTGGCTTTGAAGTCATTTTTATTTCTACTTCTGTGTTTAAAATCTATACATTTTCTAACAAATGTAATATTTTGAATGACAATTTACATTTAAAATTTGATTATCTTGTCGTCAGTGAAAAAGTGACAGGTACTGAACTAGTAAACTAAAAAGTAATATTTTGTGTTCAGAGTTGTGGCAATTTTAATATAAATCGCCCACTAGTTATCTCCCTTGCATCTTTCAGATTTTTATTAGATAGCACTAACACTTAAAGGTTGATTTAAAAGCCGCATTCCGCACGAACTTTTAAGCTAGCTACTGCGGAGGATTAAATGGGCTTCCGGCCCAAAACTAAATGGACCTCTGGTCCATCTTAGAAAACAACAATGATAATTTTGAATAAACAACTTTGAATTCCTCAATTCACTCCATGGAAGTTCAAAACTTCACTTTGATTCGCACTGTAAATCCTATTCCGGCTGAAAGTCCGATTTGGTGCGAAATTCCAATTCAGGCAGAAAATTGCGTTGACTTCTTCAAATAAACTCTGTGGAACTTCAAAACTTCTCGTCACTTTTTAACTCTGATTCCTTGGTATTTTGAAGAAAAAACTGATTTCCTCAATTCAAAGTTGTTTTGTTTTTTTTTAGATAAAACTTAATTTAAAACAAGATTTTTTTTTTAATTCACGAAGTTTTTGTGTTACTTTAGTAGTTTAAACTCAATATAAATTAAAAACTATTTTTTTTTTAAATCACTAATTTTTTTTTCAGTTATTTTAAAATTTGATTTTACTGTTCCATCCTCATCTTTTGAGTCTACCAATCTATAGCACTAATTCCCCCCACCCACCAAACCCTGAAATTACCCCTGGGGGAATTCCCCACTGGTTTGATAACCCCTGATTTACAGGATACTGCTCTTAAGTAGGAGGTAAAGTTAAGCCAAGATAAAACTGGGAATCTATAGTATGCATGTAAAGTAACTGTACATCCATCTAAATAAATAAGTGCAAATGCCAGTGTGTCACAATTTTTCAACTTTACTCCTAGGGGCCATAGCCCAACATATCATAACATTTTGGAATCGGGCCAACTCTGTGAGCAAATTAAAAACATTCTGGGCTGGATTTGGATTTGCAATCCTGAAATTTTGGATTCCCAAGTTTTCATTACTGTGATTCTTTTTGGCAAATTTTTTTTGTATGTGATCTTTTGCAACAAATTTTTTTGTATGATAACAATCTTTATAATGTGGAAATAAATTTGGGAATAATTGAAATTAATTGCGTAAGTCACTCATGAAATAAAAATAATTGTCTGTACGGAAAATAAGGACCTACATACAACAAATTATCTTTAAATGGCAGCAGAAGAATTATCACTGAACTTTTAAAAGGTAAGCTTAGATATTAATACAATACTTAAATGCAGCAATCAATGTTGAGTTCTTCTGAAGTCTATTGTTGCCTATTGCATATGGCAGTAGTATGACTCACAAAAAGAAATCTCTGCCAACAGAGGACCAGATTGCAATCAAAAGAGCCAAGGCTGCAGCGAGGAAAAGAAAGTCCCATGCAAATGAAAACCTAGATCAAACGGCAGTTAGGAGAGCTTCCAATGCTGAGAATATGCAAAGACTTAGGGACTCTCAAACTCTTGAACAAGCCAAAGGCCCAATCAAGAGCTCTCTGCAGGAGTTAGCTTAATTGCCACCCGATAGAGCAGTTTTAAGCTAGTTTAATAATAGAGGAATGCATTTTTTAGTGAAAATAATGTTCTACAAAAAAAAAAAAAAAAAAAAAATTATTCAAGTAATTTCTTCCTATATCTTCAGTCAGAGTTTTACCATGTAAGCCTCTGGCTAGATGGGCATAGAACGAGACATGACATCAACATGGATTGAACACATTAAATTAAGAAAGGAGAAGAGAAAAGAAAGAAGAAAAGAGAAAGGAATAAACAAGAATAAAAAAGAGAAAGGAATAAACAAGAATAAAAAAGAGAAAGGAATAAACAAGAATAAAAAAGAGAAAGGAATAAACAAGAATAAAAAAGAGAAAGGAATAAACAAGAATAAAAAAGAGAAAGGAATAAACAAGAATAAAAAAGAGAAAGGAATAAACAAGAATAAAAAAGAGAAAGGAATAAACAAGAATAAAAAAGAGAAAGGAATAAACAAGAATAAAAAAGAGAAAGGAATAAACAAGAATAAAAAAGAGAAAGGAATAAACAAGAATAAAAAAGAGAAAGGAATAAACAAGAATAAAAAAGAGAAAGGAATAAACAAGAATAAAAAAGAGAAAGGAATAAACAAGAATAAAAAAGAGAAAGGAATAAACAAGAATAAAAAAGAGAAAGGAATAAACAAGAATAAAAAAGAGAAAGGAATAAACAAGAATAAAAAAGAGAAAGGAATAAACAAGAATAAAAAAGAGAAAGGAATAAACAAGAATAAAAAAGAGAAAGGAATAAACAAGAATAAAAAAGAGAAAGGAATAAACAAGAATAAAAAAGAGAAAGGAATAAACAAGAATAAAAAAGAGAAAGGAATAAACAAGAATAAAAAAGAGAAAGGAATAAACAAGAATAAAAAAGAGAAAGGAATAAACAAGAATAAAAAAGAGAAAGGAATAAACAAGAATAAAAAAGAGAAAGGAATAAACAAGAATAAAAAAGAGAAAGGAATAAACAAGAATAAAAAAGAGAAAGGAATAAACAAGAATAAAAAAGAGAAAGGAATAAACAAGAATAAAAAAGAGAAAGGAATAAACAAGAATAAAAAAGAGAAAGGAATAAACAAGAATAAAAAAGAGAAAGGAATAAACAAGAATAAAAAAGAGAAAGGAATAAACAAGAATAAAAAAGAGAAAGGAATAAACAAGAATAAAAAAGAGAAAGGAATAAACAAGAATAAAAAAGAGAAAGGAATAAACAAGAATAAAAAAGAGAAAGGAATAAACAAGAATAAAAAAGAGAAAGGAATAAACAAGAATAAAAAAGAGAAAGGAATAAACAAGAATAAAAAAGAGAAAGGAATAAACAAGAATAAAAAAGAGAAAGGAATAAACAAGAATAAAAAAGAGAAAGGAATAAACAAGAATAAAAAAGAGAAAGGAATAAACAAGAATAAAAAAGAGAAAGGAATAAACAAGAATAAAAAAGAGAAAGGAATAAACAAGAATAAAAAAGAGAAAGGAATAAACAAGAATAAAAAAGAGAAAGGAATAAACAAGAATAAAAAAGAGAAAGGAATAAACAAGAATAAAAAAGAGAAAGGAATAAACAAGAATAAAAAAGAGAAAGGAATAAACAAGAATAAAAAAGAGAAAGGAATAAACAAGAATAAAAAAGAGAAAGGAATAAACAAGAATAAAAAAGAGAAAGGAATAAACAAGAATAAAAAAGAGAAAGGAATAAACAAGAATAAAAAAGAGAAAGGAATAAACAAGAATAAAAAAGAGAAAGGAATAAACAAGAATAAAAAAGAGAAAGGAATAAACAAGAATAAAAAAGAGAAAGGAATAAACAAGAATAAAAAAGAGAAAGGAATAAACAAGAATAAAAAAGAGAAAGGAATAAACAAGAATAAAAAAGAGAAAGGAATAAACAAGAATAAAAAAGAGAAAGGAATAAACAAGAATAAAAAAGAGAAAGGAATAAACAAGAATAAAAAAGAGAAAGGAATAAACAAGAATAAAAAAGAGAAAAGAATAAACAAGAATAAAAAAGAGAAAAGAATAAACAAGAATAAAAAAGAGAATAGAAACAAATATAAAAAAGAGAAAAGAATAAGAGAAAAGAGAAAAGAATAAGAGAAAAGAACAAACAAAAAGAGAAAAGAACAAACAAAAAGAGAAAAGAATAAACAAAAAGAGAAAAGAATAAACAAAAAGAGAAAAGAATAAACAAAAAGAGAAAAAATAAACAAAAATAAAAAAGAGAAAAGAATAAACAAAAATAAAAAAGAGAAAAAAATGAAAAAAGAAAAAAAGAAAAAAGAAAAAAAGAAGAGAAAAGAGAAGTAAAATATAATTAAACAAAAAAAAAAAAGAAAGAGTTGTTGAATGTATTATTTTATTATACTGTAATCAAGAATTCTACCAATTCTAATCATTTTTGCATGTTTTCCTTTTCAAATTATTAAACCCAAGCATAAGAAAATTAAACAATGCTTTCTGCACATTGAGTAATAATTGTTGCAAAAAAAATTAAGCAACCCAAGTACTGGTCAAAATCATAAGATGCTTATAAAAAAAACGTGTATGATTCAATAAATTTATGATTTCTTATAGGAGCCAAAAAGTCCCATTCAGACTTTCTGTATAGGAAGGAAATTAATATCTCACTCACCGGAAGCGGATTTTCAGTTAGTAATAATAAATATTAATTAATGTAGTATTCGATGACAGTAGTAATACTATCAAGTCTCAGATCAGCATTAAAATGGATTATCAGACAAAATTACCCACCAAACAGTAAAAGGAAATTTCAAAAGAAAACTATAGCCCAGGCAGTACCAAGTAATCTTGTTAATGTCTACAAGTAAATGTTTGCTTCTGAAAGAGAGAGCTGCTTTAACTTGAGTAACTTGTGATTTATGGGTTGGTCAATCTGTTGGTGTCATTATCAGGTCAGAAGGAAGCAGAAAATCCAACCTGTGGTGCCTGACCTCACATGACCTCCACCACTCCCCCGAGGACTCAAGGAAAAAAACAGGAAATTTTGCAAATAACTCCAGAGAAAACAACACAATGCAAACCCAGTACATCCAACCAATACAATTTGACAAATATAGACAATTAGAGATATTGTATATTTGGGCAGCAACCTTTCTTTTATACATGTTTCATTAAATATTACAGACAAGTGAAATCTTATAAGTTTTTCGGGGGGGGGGGGTATTTAGTTTTTCTAGTTGTCTTACAGTTTTTCTACAGCTCTCCTAAGAGAGTGTAGGATTTGCAAGATATTGATTCAGAATGAGAAATTGGGTAGCCAAGTTCAAATTGCAGTCGGGTGTTTTACATTCACTTATGCACAGATACCCTTGGGAAAGATATGAATCCATCTCTTCTCCCCTAGCTATGTGTTAAATAGCATGATGGACCGTGTCCTATAATCTTGGTTGGCAACCAGTCTACTGCAGAAAGAAACAGCCGTTTACTGTGGGAATATCTTCTGCTTAGTCAGTCATGAATTGAAAGAGACATGATTGCCCAAATGTGCATCACATATGGTACTTAACTGACTGAAGTGAGTGTAGCAACTGTCTGTAATGATTATTGTTTCAAGTGCTTTAGGCCAATTCATCATCAGGTATTTTCAAGGGGGTTGTTAATATGTTTTAGAGTGTTTGTGTTCTTACTTGTACTGCATAGAAATAATAGAAATTCTAAAATATACTTAAAAAAAAATGTAGTTGCAATTCCATCTTAAGGCGTCTTTTAAAAGACAGCCAACACATTACTACTACCCTTGTAAAATAGGTTGAGACTTGGCCTAAATTATTTTATATAAAGAGCCTCGATTATCTTAAAATGTCCTCTACATTAACCAACCTTTAATCCTCTAGGTCAGGCCTGCACAAAATACACCCTGCCATTTGCATGTAACATGCAAGACTATCCGGTGAGACTCTGTGAGGGATTTTCAAATATTTAATTTTTTTATGTTAATTAGAATAAGTTGAACAAATGATCTTAAAAGATAAAATTCAGTTTTATGGAAACTTGACTTTATTCAACCAATATTTCAGTCTTTCTATTTAATTAATCTAAAATGACTTTACATTAAAAAAAAAAAAAAATATTTCTCACCCTTCATCTCTGTATTTACCTGTTTCTATAACGTTCATGTCTAGTAATTTACACGTGTCTAGTTCATAGCTAATTTTCGACAATCAATGTGGACCTTCACATTTTTCAATTATGCAGGCCTGCTCTGGGCAATTGTGAGTTCAATCCCATGTCCAGGTAGTATACAGATTTACTCAGAGTTAGTGAAAACAGGACTAGCAATAAATGAACAATTAACCAAGATGAGAGAGAGAGAATGAGAACAATCTAACTCCATAGATTGAATAAAGAGTTCAGTTTTAAAATTTCCTAAAAGGTTACCCAGTAGCTTGGCGTCAGTCACTTTCCCACTGCCAGAATGTAGCTTTCTGGTGCATTTTCTATAAATACTTTTATGGTAATTGTTCTGATGAATTTTCTTCTATGGTATCTAGACTATGAATTTAAGCATAGTACTAGATTGGCAGCAAGGTTTTATCATTTTACATTTGAAATGGTTAGATACAGCCACAAGTTCTATGCTAATAGTTTCTTCTGTTACACTTCTCACTTGTGAAACTCTTCTGGCTTCTTGCTTTTCAGTCAACTTTGATCTTCAAAAATTTAAATGCAATGCCAATCATTATCTTCTCTTAATTCTTGTTCTTTTATTGTTCTCTCTCCTTAATAGTATTTTTTCTCATATTCTCTAACATTCAGTAGGCCCTTGCATCTTAGCTGCTTTATTGCCTTGCTTGGGGTGAAATGATAAAAAAAAAAACTGCCAACAAAAGGGGAAAAAAAAAAGTAAAAAAATCCCATTTCTCTACTAAATATTTATTCCATAAGTTCTTAAAACTATCAACTCATTCTTTGTATCACTACAATATACTGACCAATTCATTCTACAGCCTTCTTCAGGTATACAATTTGTGAGCACAGAGAAAAAGTGAGAGGGGTACACTTCTGTAAACTTCTTATAGCTTAGCTGTTAAATCTTTAAAGCCAGAAGTGTCCAAATGTGCCTGCAATTGAGTTGCATTGTCTTTCAATACACAGCCGTTAACACCCAGTCACATGAGTAACAAGAGGCACCATAAATCTACAAATTTGTAAAAAATCTCATATTAACCAATAATACCAAGAAGGTTAAATTTAGTAGAATTTAAAAGAAAAATCAATTTATTTTCATATAAAATCAACTTGTACTACTTGACTGTCAACAGCTTTTGAGATATATCAATTTAATTGCACTAACATCACATATTCAGATTTTTCAACAATTCAGCCAGGATTCCAGTGATTAAACAACTGAAATTTCTTAAGGACTGTTAGGAGATTTAAGCAGCTGGTATATTCAGCTAGGCTTCCCTGAAACATCAATTTGAGGCTCACCAAAACCTTTATTGCTGACTTGGCACAATCTAATCCCTCTTATAGATTTACAGCTCAAGTAAAAGTTGCAAGAAAAATGATGATTTATCTCAGAAAAATAAAATAAAATAGATGAATAGCTGTTCAAAAAAATATTAAAATCTTTATATGCACAGACAGATCACAAACCTAACCAAAACTTAGTCTTATTAATTAAAGAGCTAAATGTTTTGCTACTGAGACCAGTGGTTCCCAAACAGTGTTGCGGAAGAGGATAGTAGGTGAAGTGGAATGACTGAAAGACTATTCAAGATTTAGAAACAGTTTCCAAAAATTCATATGCCAAAAATAAATATGATGAATTTTTTTATTGCATGCATGAGTCCTAGTATAAACAGTTATAAATAATTATTGACCCATTTTATCATTGTGATGTTTTTGCATTATATCAAGTATTAAAAATATAGTAACTAGGATCTGCAAATTGGAGGAGAGAGTTATCAATGATAATGTTCTGACTTCGAATCTGTGGCTATCTCTCTTTAACCCTCTGCTTTTTTTTTTTTTTAAGTGTATTTTTTTTATCACATACAATTTGGTAAGGTGGAAGCAAATTTTAATTCCAAAAATGCAGTACAGAGGAAAAAAAAAAGTTTGGGAACCAATGACTTAGACTAAGGCACTAACATTCTTGGACATCTTCAAATAGTTCAGTTGTATCGAAACTTATTCAATTTTGATAGAGCTTTCAAACTGAAATCCTCTTTCAACAGGAAAAAGGATCAATGTAAGAAGACCAGAATATGCAGAAGGAAGGAGGAGGGAGTTGTATTCATTGTTCTCAGAGAAAATGCCAGACAAAGAACATAACAATCAGGATGGGAAACGGGCCAATCTATGGAAGGACAACAAAATTTAATAAACAAAATCATCCTTTTTTTGACGCCTAATAACCGATATCTCAAACCACTGGGGTTGGCACACAGCACTACTAGAATTAAGAATAACCATTAACCTCGCCCAGTGAGAGTAAAATTCCTTTGGATCGACAAAAGAGAAGCCCCAGCAGGCAAAAATAATTTTTACTTTATTTACATTGCTGTTCCATTTATTTATTTCTCAAAGATAGTCAACTGTTAACAACAACTAACATCTGAAAAAGAAACATTAGAAAGAACAAAAAGAGTGGGGAGAAAAGATAGTAGAGAAAAGAGGAGGGAGAAAAGAAAGAGGAGGGAGAAAAGAAAGAGGAGGGAGAAAAGAAAGTAGAGAAAAGAGGAGGGAGAAAAGACGAGGGAGAAAAGACGAGGGAGAAAAGACGAGGGAGAAAAGACGTGGGAGAAAAGACGAGGGAGAAAAGACGAGGGAGAAAAGAAAGTAGAGAAAAGAGGAGGGAGAAAAGAAAGTAGAGAAAAGGAAGTAGAAAAAGTGAAAGGGGAGAAAAGAAAGGGGCAGGGAAACAAAGGGAAAAGAAAGGGGCAGGGAAACAAAGGGAAAAGAAAGGGGCAGGGAAACAAAGGGAAAAGAAAGGGGCAGGGAAACAAAGGGAAAAGAAAGGGGCAGGGAAACAAAGGGAAAAGAAAGGGGCAGGGAATATACAAATTAGCTCACGTGTGCTTATATATATTAGATACTTTCAACTGAATTATGTTTATTTCATCTACATACACTTAAAATCTTCCAAAAAAAAAAAAATATGTACATACTTTGTGGCTATTTAAACTATTTTTTTTTTTTTTTTTTTTTTTTTTTTTACACAATAAAAAAAAGAAATCGGTCAGTCAATCACCAAAGTTATTTTTTTTTTTTTTTAATGCATCCATCCCAAAATGATTCATGAGCAACAGTAAAAGAATTTCCTCATTTTTCCTCCCTGGTGCAGTAGGGGGTATGCAAAATTAAAACATTAAATAGGCAGGCATTATTTTAAAAAGATCAACTTTTTGGAAAAAAAAAAAAAAAAAAAAATAGTGTGTGAAAAGAACAGTTTTTCCCTTGACGCTGCTATTATTTTAACAACCTTCACTCCTCTTTAATTTCTGAAACTACTTTCATACACAGATTCTTTGTACAGAAGAGAATGGATTTTATTTATTAATTAATCCAACAGATTTCTATTACTTAAACATTATTTTTAGTGGATACTCATGCTTATTAAACAGCATATTTATTTTCATCTACTGACCTGAATATTCAAAAAACCTTATTAGAGAAAAAATTATTTACATTACTCTGACTATTATCCTCATCTTCATTGCCATATTCACAATGTTTCAGCTGTTGTACACTCCGGCCTTCTTCAGGTGATTGGAATATCAAATCAAACCCTTTATTTCATCTACCAGAGGTAGATTGTTCTAGTTCCATGTGTCATACCTCTTCCAGATGTTATTTCCCTTTAACTCAACTCTCCAAGGTTTTTGGTTGACCACTGCTGTAGCCTGGTATCGAATTCACAACTCTAGTCACTGGATCTAACCAGCATTTTTATCCACTAGGCCATGTGTCCGAATAATGTAAATAATGTTCTATTAAAATTTAAACTTACAAATTTTGAGCCTGTTTTATTTAGACTAATATCCTCATCTTTGTTTTGAACACAAAATTTTATCTTCAATCTTCTTAAAGGTTTTATGTTACAAATCTTTTCATTTTGTTTGCTTTTGTTAACAAAAACAAGCAAAATTAAAAGAAGACATCAAACTGCTCCCAATAAAATAGACAAGATTATAAATTCAAAATGCTTTCCAAAAATAATATACTCTTACATTTATCAGATTTCTTTTTTAAATGTCCCTTCAGGATGTAGATGATCATGACTCTACACAGATAACTTTACGTTTTTATCCATGAAATGGTTTTCAGTTTCCTTCTCCAGATTGTTGAATTCACAATAATCCTTCTTCTAGACTCGCTGCCACCCAAAGCTAAAGAGCCCAGTCTATCCTGCCTTTTAACCCATAGCTGGGAAGAATATATGGATTCATGCCTTTCTTAAAGGTATTAGTATAAAAGTGAAGACAACAGACTAAGCTGAAATTTGAACTCAGCTCACAGATTTCACCATTAGCACTACTGTTAGGCTATTTGCACATCCCAGGCTTCCATTATGAGTCATGCTGATTAGATTTGATTTGTTTTGTTTAATGGCATATCAACTCCTTATGGGTCATTTAACACCAAAATTTCATTTTCTTAGGAGCTTTGAAGTAATAAAAATATATATGTTATTCTACTTTCACAAGTGAATACATGGTAGATGATACTCAGCTTTTGTACATATACATGTTTGTGTGGACATAATTACTAGAGGTTGTGATATGTGTTTTATGTTGTAGTTTTGTTGAAGTTTTATTTTCCAATACAGTTTCATTTAAGAAATTGTAGGATATTATATGGATTAAGGTCATGAAAAGTTCTTTCATGTTGGTTGTTTAGTTGGCTGATTTTTATTTAGTGGCATATCAACACCTCTCTGGGTTATTTAATGCCAAAATCTAAATCTAAATATTTTGAACACAATTTTATGGCTTCAGCTACAGATAAAATATATTATTAGTCATTTAGCTATAAAATTGTATTGTTGGTAATTTTACTATAAAAAGGTATTGGTGATCTAAGCATAGCTTAGATGTGGCACAAGGCTGATAATATTGGGCACCCAGTGAGGATTGAACTCACTACTCAGTCGTAATTGATCTAGCAAAACAAGCTTCCTAACCATTACACCATGTCAAGATAACCCTATAAATAGGTATTGTTAGTCATTTTCTTTTTAATATAAAAATGTACTTTTATACTTTCATAGTGTTTTGTTATTGTTTGGGAGTTCACTATTTGCCTATAGATGGGACCTTAACTGGTGCTAACATCCTGGGTCAAGGTGGACCTGGAGATATAATGCCAAGCTGGAAATAAGGGAAATCCTGACGTGACTTAAAAACTCGAGTTATGTTCTTAAAAAGATTCCTCAGATTGAAACTTTCATCTGCACATCACTGGTTTATTGTCATATCTAGGACTGGTCTCAAGCAAGTGATGCATGTTGGTCTTAGAGAGGACCATCCTTTTTCAAACCTTGTAGACTGGCGCTACAGAATCACAAACAAAGAACTGTACCAGATAACAGAAACCACATCACTTGAGGACTTTCAACAACTAAACATCACATGAAACTCAAAAAGAAAATAATTAAATAATATTCAAGATATTGACATTCCACAGAAAAGCCCCCGTCAATACCAGAAAGAGCAATAAGTCACTTGACTTGAGAAACCTATCTTCCTGAAAAATTGTTTTCAGAGAAATATTTTATTAATTTCAACTGAAATTAGTACTGGTTGCTTGGTCAATGAATGCCAATGGTTTCATTATAAGGCAATATTACCATTACAATAATGTTTACAAGCTCATATTATATATATCTACAAAGTTACATCTTTAATGGGCATGTATAATGTTTTAACAGACATGAAGATTATACATGAAACTAAACTCCAGGATCAATACTCAAGTTTCACTTGTTCCATTTAGTTAAAATTATCCAGATTAATGACATCACAAATACAGATTACTACAAACGATGGAGTGCCATCCAGCACAGCCCAATATGGAATTAGTTAATCAGTAAAGCAAGATGATACATGTATTGTTTAATGTATCAATTCCTTGAGTACGGGGCTTCTCATTCAATATTTCCAGAAAAGGTTCAGTTAAATTTACACATCCATGGAAATGAGGAGGGTGACTTTTAAGCAAATGGGGGTTGCCACTTAACAAAATTGAAAAGTTGTCGATTGCTAGTATCCAATGGAGAAAACTGCAGCAAGAGGAGGAGAGATTACAAGAAGACAAAGTGAAGATAAAGAATCAAGAAAAGGACAGAAGGAAAATGCTATGGGAGAAAGAGGTACGCAAATTAAAACGAGAGAGTAAAAAGAATAAATGTAGTAATAAATAATTAAAAAATTTTTTTAAATTAACCAACAGAGGGAGCAACAAACTGCTGTGGAAAAAAGAGAGAGACAGAGAGAAGGAACAAACCTGCAGTAGAGACTGAGAGAGCAGGAGGAACAAATAAAAGTGACAAGAGAGAGAGGGCGCAAACTAGTGAGGAGAGAAAGAGGATGAAAAACTGCAGTAGAGAGGGGAATGGACAAAAAAATTGGTAGAGAAAGCGGGGAAAAAATCTCAGTAGAGAGGGGAGTGAAAACCTCGGTAGACAGAGAAGGAGTGAAAAACCTCGGTAGATGGAGAGGGGGGAACATCTGGGGAGGACATCCGTAGAGAGGGGGGACCCATATAGGGGGAGAAAAACATCTGTAGAGAGGGGGTGAAAATCATCCGGGGGGGCGAAACACCCGTAGAGAGAAAGGGGTGGAAATATCCGTAGAGAGGGGGGGGGGATTTCTGTATGGAGGTGGGGGTTGAAAAGCCTCTGTAGATAGGGTGGGTGAAAAAAATCCGGAGATAGGTGGGGGGGGGAGTGAAAAAACTCCAGAGAGAGAGTGGAGAGCAAACACTGCAGTAGAGAGAGTGGAGAGCAAAAACTGCAGTAGAGAGAGTGGAGAGCAAACACTGCAGTAGAGAGAGAAAGAAGAGGGAAACCTGAAGGAACAAACAAAGAGAGGGAGTGGTGAGAGAAAAGAGTGAAAGAACAAACTGAGAGAGAGAGAAAATGGAAATGGACCATTGAAGTAAGAAAGAAACGAAAGAGTGAAATGAAAAAAAATCAGTAAAAAGAGGTTTTTTAACCTCTTTTAATGAGCAGAAAAAAAAAATCCCAAAAGGTGAGGAATTAAGCAAACCATTTAGATCATGATTTTAGCAGCAGTCAGCATTTGGAACTAAATGCCGACATCCAAGCCTGCCTCATTAGTCTCAGAATCCTTCAAGAAAGTTGATCTCTGAAGACGACAAAGAGAACGTGCACCTAAGATATTAAAAAAGGCCGAGTTGTATATTGACCAGAAAAGTAGGAAGTAGCAAGATTCCTGACCTCATAAGCAGAATACCAGACAGGAATGAATCAGTAGATGTGGTGTTTGTTTAACAGTTATTCAGAGCAAGGCCTAAATGCAAACACATTGACGAATGAGGATCTATTTTCCACCTTATCTTTAAGCACAGGTTGAACAACCTACATAAGTTTATATACCTATCTGCTTGCTGCAATTTATGTCTATTTAACAAGCTAAGTAACCCTGTGTTGCTAAAGAGAATGTATAGTCTTTATTATTTTTTAAACTAAAGCTTAAATGCTGAAAATAAATACTAAGGAAAATTAAGATTTAACTGAGAAACATCCACATTGCATTAAAACAAAGTTAAATTTCATAAAAATTGTGCTGCCAGAAAACTGAACTCAATTTACAGGGTCCAAACAATATTCCTGCTATTCCAAAACTGAATGGACTGAACCCATCACAAGTTTATCTTACTAACCTTGAATCAATTAATGATTCTATTGGCATGGAAATACATGTGAGGTGTTACCAAAAATCAGTGCACACAAACTTCAGTTTGAAAATTGTTTTGTTACCCAGTGGGCTGTCTCGTTTAGTTCCAAAGAGAAGGCTCAAGTCTGATTATACATAATATACAATGATAAGAGATCAAGCCTGATCTACTAACATTGACCTATTATCTTAAGTAAAATATTGGTGGCAGAAATTAGAAATAGTGTACAATGTTTTGATTCCTTAACACTGATGCCCTTAAAAAAATAAAAAATATGAATTCCTCTTCCTCCAGCTATTGATTAAATAGCAGAGCAGACTGGGCTCATAAGCATTGGTAGTGCAATCAATCTCAAAGGCAAATAACTGTAGAAATACAGTGAAAATCAGGAAGAAAGAGACAGTCGATTGTAAGGAATTAATTATGGCAGTGGGAAAGTGACTGATGGTGAGATGCCAGGTCAAGATCAATAACATTGCAGATTCTTTGGATTTTATCACAAATCACTACATATATAGCAAAAGCATAACTATTTTTTTAAATTCTTGCTGCCATGAATAAAAATGATTTTTGATTTAAAATATAAAAAAAAATTGTTAAAACAATATAAAAATGTTGTAAACATTGTTCAGCCATGGTGCCATGCTGTTTAATGTTAAAGAGGATTGAATGATTTTTTTTTTTTTACAGCCTGACCTTTTGCAGGTTATTTAAAGGCAGAAAATATTTTTAAGATTTTGGATATAATAATGACAAGTCCTACTAATTAACCCATAGCTGGGAGAAGAGGTGGAGTCATACGTTTCCCAACATGTGTAAGTAAATATAAAAAAAAAACAAAAAAAAAAACTTACTGGAATTAGAACTCTGGTGCAGAATTCCAATACTTAGCCATTATCCATTGCACTACCCATACATCCAAGCTTACAGAACCTGGTATTTTTTTTAAGCGGTTAGCCCTCTACGTACTGACCAGACTCAATGTTGCTTAACTTTGGTAATCATACAAGAGCCAATGTTACAGTGTGATATGGCTGTAAACCCAATGCCAAAGAGGAAATCATATTATTGAGGATATAAAATTATAAAATTAAATCTAAAAAAATTCAAAATACAAGAACTGAAGTAAAAGAATCATGTAAGAACCAGGAATGTGCCGTGGGGTGAAATAGATAATGGATTAGAAAAAATAAAAAATAAAAAAAAAAAAAAAAATCAAAGAATTCTAATTCCAGTTGGGTTCGTTACATTCACTTACATGCAAATACCCTTGGGAAAGTTAGGAATCCATCTCTTCTACCCCTAGATATGGGTTAAACAGCATGAGAGTGATTCCAATAGCCTTGGTTGGCGACCAGGCTACTACAGAATGAAGAAGCAGCTTACTGCAGGAAAATCTTCTGCCCAGTCAGTCATGAATCAAGAGACGTGATCACCCAAGTGTATCATTTATGGCACTTAACTGAAGAAGCATTAGCATGTTGGATAGACCTTAAATTTAACATGAAATACATTGGAAAAATAAAATTAAGAAAAATATGTTATAGCCTGCTCCGACCCATTTGGGACATTTCATGAATCCAGAGTTTGGCTTTCATCCCACACAGGTGATTTTGGGGATCAGATATTTTTAGCAAAGATTATATATGCTTCCAAATTTACTCTCTGAGTGTGTGTATATGTATTTGTAATATATATCTTTAATGGAATTTTTTTTTTCCCCTCTCTTTTCCTCAAATGTACATAATTTCATAAAGAATTGAACCCAAAACAAAGTTATTTCATTACCAGATTAACCTGTTCTCAGGTTTAATTTGGTTCTGAACTCTTCTCAATAGATTTATAGAGTAAGCTAAAAAAATAATTTTTTGAAGGCAATTTTAATTTTTAGGAACATTTGATATTATGTAGACATTTAGGTGGTGGCTATGAAATTTTACATTAATTTTTTTTTTTTTTTTGTTTCAAAATAAAATTTAGGAAGAAGTATCAAGAATCTATTGGCACCCGTGCCTATATTAAGAATTATAGTAAGAACAGAGTTATCTTCTCCAACTTTACACCCACACTTTCTACCAGCCAATCAGAAGCCAGCTTCTGTTGGTACTGAAAAGAACATTCTTTGACACTTTCTCTTTGCTGCCATCCTGTAGAGATATATTGATCTGCCTTGTGGCTGTTTTGGGTCAAGAAAAACGTTTACCAGCATTGAATCAAGTTGACTAGCTTTCTTTTAAGCTAAGTTGGGCTCCCCACAAACTCAATTATAGTTTGCAACTGCCCCTTTTTCTTTGTATATGTTTGTTGTCTATAAATTAAATAATTAACTACCCTCATGTTTCTTTGTCCTTATCGTCTGTTAAAATTCTCCCCCTTGTGTAAATCAATTCATTTACACTTGAAATTATAATACTTGAAAACAGTTGTTTGTTAACAACATAGTTTCAGTTGGGGCTCAATTACTTTATACTTTTATAGACACATTTTATACTACTGTTCATCCAATACAAGGCCCAAGAGCCACTCAAGGTAGAAGGTTAATGAATAAGTTTGCTGTAAGTGCATAACAAGTTCTTTTACGGCTTATCACCCCTTATTTAAAACCAAAACATTTTGGATTGTAGGAGGTTGCTTACAGTACCTAGTGTTCCCAAGCAGTCTCCCATCTAAGTACTGACTAGGCTCGATGTTACTTAACATCTGATCAGACAAGAACTGCTTTTTTCAGCATTTGACATAAGAGGAGGAAGTAAGAAGTGTGTATTATGAGGATATGTAGGATAGATAATGTTGACAATAGACTTGAAACGGTTAAGGTAGTAATGACTGAGGGAGCATCTTACCAGGAGTTTGTTCTGTAACAAAGTAACAGTACTACAAAAGAAACTGCCTGAGTGGAACTTCCTTTTTAGCAAATGTATATAAAGAGAATGAGGATGATTTGAACTGTGTACATGGCATGGTTGGTCCTCACTGGTGAAATTAAAGAATGTCGTTCATTTGAACATTTACAATGGAAATAATGATTGATGAAAATTACAAACCAATAACTGACGGTTGTGGCTCCAGGTCAATATTTTATATTAGGTAGCTTGGCTAAGTCACTGAAAAAATACAATTAGTATGATGAAAAAAAGGCCCCAAACTTAATAAAAACAGAGTTTTATCATCAAAATGTTTGTGCTATTAAGAAGACCAAAGCATTTTCGATTAAATTTTTTAATCCTTTCTAGAATATTCAAAATTTTGGTTAAAAATCTAGTTAATCGCCCTAATATTTACTATGGGTGTTTTAGTGTCTTTCTTTTTTCCATTAAAAAAAAAAAAAAAAAAAAACCCAAAGAAAACATTGATTTGGAAATCCTTGCAAAATCAAATAATTGTTGGATTTTAATGAAACTTTCAGAACTTCACAAATGAATTATTTGGGAATTTCTTTCTTTTTTTTAAGAAAATCTTTATTTTTTTTTTTTATGTTACCCCCACCCCATTTACTTAATTTCACAAAATTTCAAGAAATTAAATTTTAATTGCAAAATTTGTTTACTAGTTAAAAGTATGACTCCCTGGAGAATGTAAATCAATTTTCTTTTTCAAACTGCTACTCATTTCCCAAAAATCTGCTTCAAATTATAAAATAAAAAATTCAATAAAACTATGGCATTATTCAATTAGAGAAGCTTTTAATTGCTTTTATAAATAACATTTATTAAGGACACTATTGTCATAAGAAAATTTTTTTTTCTAATGAATAATGAATTTTTACAAAAATTTTCATTTTTTAAAAATTTTAATTGTAATAATTTTGGTGAACAGGTCAAGCAAGGATCCCTCAAGTTGAAAATGGCTTATATCCTAACATGAAAGCAAGTGAGCACCATGCAAAATGCGTTAGAGGTAATATGTTAGTTATAGCTCTTGTGCCAATCTTTGCACCGATTTCAATTTGGGCTAATCTTTTCTTAGAAATTCCTTTGTCTTTTAACAGTACACATATGGACCACAACTGTGCTTGTCTGATATTAGAGCAAAAACACAAATTCTTCCTCATTATTCTAAACTACATCTTGCCATTTCCTTACACACTTCTTACTGATAAACTTCAAAACCCTTCCCCTACAACATTTTCTTCCACTCCTCTTCCCAGCACCCACCAATCCTACAGTCTGACCCATCATTGCCCAACCTTGAAGCACTGCCTCCATAATGGCTGGTTTCCAGCACATCTGGAATACAAACAAGAGCTTCCTCCATTTTCTATTAAATACTCATAAATAGAAAATTCATCACTGAGCTCATGGCGCTGACTGTGCCAGCAGTGGTTATAGTTGCGGTGACAGTAATACATTTGTGGGAGTAGCATGATGACTAGTAGTACTAAAAATAATGGCACACGCCAATCATTGCTGTCATCATAGTAGTGGTAAAACCTGTTGCAATAGTAATGTTTATTTGTACTAAAAGTGAAAAAATAATGTTAACTATTTAAATCACAATTTAACTTGCTATACTGCAAAAAGTAATAAAAGATATTGCAATATACCTATATTTCAATCAATACTTTCACCTCATACTTTATAGGACATAGTCAAATAGATTGACCGATTTGTTTAATGGCATATCAACTCCTTATGGGTCATTTAAGGCCAAAATTTACTTTTCTTGAGAGCTATGAAGTAATTTAATAATTTTACTATAAATATGTATTGTTGGAAATTTTTACTAAAAAAATATATTTTTATACTTTCATAGTGTTTTTTTGAGAGTTCATTATTTGCCCATAGCTAGGACCCTAATAGGTGCTATCACAATGAGCCAGGGTGGACCTGAGAAAAACAGCAATTAAGAGGTAGTTCTACATTCATCAAAACCTCCAATATCCTGATTAAAAGCCTTGCTGCCAGATGTAGTTTATTGTCATACCCAGGACTAAATAGTTAAATAAGTATATAGTATGAATGATATGAACAGGAAAGGATTCAAACTTTTCTGGATATCTTCCCTTCTACAGCTTTACTCTAAACCAGTGTTTCTTCCTTGTAGCCCATTTTTGGTGTAAAAAATAATTCAGGCCCATTAAGGACAAATAGAAATTCCATGTAACAGTAAATACATTTTATTTACAAAAGCAAAATATAGTAGAAAATATAAATCCTGAATTATGACTACATTGCTCCTAGTGTCTATCAGCTTGACAAGTTGAATTTTCAAGCCTTGATTCAGTTTCAGGCATTATATATATATATATATATATATATATATATATATATATATATATATATATATATATATATATATATATATATATAAGTGGACATGGAAGTCAGCACTTAGAGGCGACAGTGTTTCATGCTAGTGCAATCGTCAGGCAACTAGCATGAAACAGACTGTCGCCTCTAAGTGCTGACTTCCATGTCCACTTTTATATTTAAACACGCTCTATCTCTGATATTGAGCACTTTATCCCATAAATATATCACACTTTAAGACTATATTTCTTCATATATATATATATATATATATATATATATATATATTTCAAAGTTCACCTATTTTCCTTGAGCCAACTCCTGGACCATTTTTAAAATTTCTCAGACTGACATTAAGAATCACTGCTCTAAAAAGGTATTTGTGCAAAAGTGAAATGAAGAAAACTTGGCTGGAATTCAAACATAGCTCACCGATTTCTTGGAATTTGATCTGATATCAAATTTCAGTAAATTTGCTGCAACTGGTATTTAGCCACTAACAACTTTTTATCAATTCCAAAGCCAGAATTCAATAAAAGAGTTAATCAGAAGTGAAGAAATAGAACAGAAAAGACAAAATAATTGTATTTTAATATTAAAATATAATTACTGTTAATTTTAAATTATTATAATATTAAAATTATAATTAACTCATCCTAAATTCCCCCACTGTATTTATAGAGTTCCTGTTAATGTGTTTGTTGCTACACAACACACATGGCATGTTATGTGTGTTCATTCCAGCTTTATTTAGAGAGACACACAGAAAAAAAAACCTCAGTGTTGAATCATTTTTTTGCACTCAGATCTGTCAAACTGATTTGTGGTACAAAAATAATTATGGTTTAAAAATGCATTATATATTCATATATATATATATATATATATATATATATATATATATATATATATATATATAACACAAAATGAAGATGGTGCCAAAGACATATAATGATATTCTTCACAGTTGAATAAATTTACTGAAATAAAGTCGAAGTAGTCTAATATATCAATTTCTAGTGGTATCGCTAATCAAAACACATGGTATTATATAAGTGTTTATATATAATAATAAATATTAAATTTTTTTCTCAAAATAAATCATAAATTGTCTTATTTCTAATGTTAACTAATAAAAACACTGATGGTATTGTGTAAGAGTTCAAATATCCAAGATAGCTGCAGACATTAATAAATTTAATTTTATTTACCAAAATAAAGCATAAGTTGCCAAATATAGTAATTTCTGATGGTAAATAACCAAAATATCAATGCCGTTATCTAAGGTTTCAAATATCCAAGGTAGTTATGCAGAGGTTAATTAACTCTATTTTAATTGTCCAAATATAAATTTAGTACTGCATGAATTTGCATATAGTACTAGACTAGTAACTAGGTTTCATTGTTTTACTGTTGAAATAGTTAAATGTTACTTAATTTCTATTTTAATAATTTCTTTTCTCACACTTCTCACTTGTGGAACTTTTCTCGCTTTTTGCTTTCCTTTCTTCTATATTCTAAAGTTTAAATGCAACATCAATTGCCATCTTTTGTCTTCCTGATTCCTGTTCTTTTATTGTCTTTTCTCTTCACTAATGTTTTCTCATCTTCTTTCATTATCAGTAACCTTTTGCATCTCAGTGACATTACCTTGCTTGAGGTGAAATGATTTAAAAAAAAAAAAAAAAAAAAAAAAATGTAGCAGTGGATATGCTAAAATGTATATTTTACAAAGACAATCCAATCCCTCATAAAAGTTAAATGCTGGTTACTCAAAAAATAAGCTATCAAAAATCTATGTTGGATTATTGTGACAAGGTTAACAAGTCTGCAACAACCTCCTCTCTGCGGCTGCTCGGTCTCACGCTGTCCGCTGATCTGAGATGGAACAAATACATCGAGTCAGTTGCATCATCCACCGCAAGGAAAGTTGGTTCCCTGTGCCGAGCCAGGAAATTTTTCTCCCCGGAATCGATCCTCCAAATCTATAAATCGACCATTCGCCCTTGCATGGATTATTGCTGCCAAATATGGTCTGGAGCCCCTGCTGTTTGCCTCAGGGTTCTTTATAAGATCCAGAGACAGATATGCAATGTAATTGGCCCTGATCTGTCATCTCGTCTGCAGTCGCTCTCTCACAGACGTGACGTTGCCTCACTCTGTCTTTTTTACAAATACTTTCATGGTAATTGCTCCAAGGAGCTGCTTTCACTGGTCCCTAGGCCTCATAAATTTAAACGTCCTACAAGGCTGGCATTCCGTTCCCACCCCTTCACCGTTGAAACTGTTAGATGTAGACGTCTCTTCTACTCCAATAGCTTCATGTCTCGCACATCTCGCCTGTGGAACTCCCTTCCTTATTCCTGTTTCCCTGACAAATACAATCTTCAACTATTTAAGTGTAACGTCAATCGACATCTCCAGTTGCCTTGATCTATCCACTTCCCTTCTCCACATCCTTTCCCCTTTCATTCCTATCTGCTCTCGCTCCAAATCTTCTGTAACCCCCTTGCCTTGATCGATCCACTATCTTTCTCCACATCCTCTCCTTTACCACTCCTATCTGCTCTTCCTCCAAACCTTCTGTAACCCCTTGCATGCTAGTGGCTTCCAGCCTTGCTTGGGGTGATAAGCTTAAAAAAAAAAAAAAAAAAAAAAAATATATACATAGAGAACATTATTGCATTCAAGGTTTAAAAAGACTTATTTACAAAAAACTTCTTAGGAATTGTTGGAAAACAATTACTAACAGACTTATTTTTATACTAGCTTGAAAGCCACCTTATCAGGCAGCATCTAAGCTCGCAAAGGGCTTTTGATTGAGCCTTCATCACAATAGCTAGGGAGGATGCGATAGGTAACAATAGACTACAAAAGAACTCAAAGTTGATCACTACATTTAAGTATTGCATTAATATTTAAGTTTACCTTTTAAAAGTTCAATGTCGTCCTGGGTATGATGATAAACTACATCCGCGTCCTGGGTAAGACGATAAACTACGTCCAACAGAAAGGCCTCTGATCAGGAGGTTTTGATGAGCGTGGCACCACCTCTTAATTGCTGGTGTTCCGAGGTCCACCTTGACCCAGGGTGGTAGCACCTGTTAGGGTCCCAGTTATGGGCAAATAGTTAACACTCAGATTACATCCGCATCCTGGGTAAGACGATAAATTACGTCCAACAGCAAGGCCTCTGATAATACGTTTTTGAAAAAATAATATTACCAGCTATACATTTTTGAGAAAAAAATATTAACAGAAATGAATTTTTGACAAAAAAAAAATATTACCAGGGAAAAAAATAGTTGTCGGCATTAAATGACCCATTGAGGTTAATATGCCGTAAAAACAAAAACAAACCAAACCAAACTAAAAGTTCAATGATAATTCTTCTGCTACCACTTAATTTCAAGACAATTTGATGTACATGGGTCCTTACTTTCTGTACAAACAATTATTTTTAGTTCATCCGTGACTTTTGCAATTAATTTTGATTATTCTCAAATTTATTTCTAAGTTATAAAAATTGTTATTGTACAAAAATTTGTCACCAAAAAAATCACATAAAAAAAATAAAATCCCCCAAAACAATCGCAGTAATGAAAACTTGGGAATCCAAAATTTCAGGATTGTGGGTTTGCATCCGTCCCAGAATGTTTTTAATTTGTTCGCAGAGTTGGCTTGATTCTAAAATTTGATATGTCGGGCTACAGCTACTAAGAGTAAATTTGAAAAAGTGTGACACACTGACATTTGCATTTATTATATAGAAGAGAGTTAAAATTGATGTATTGTCAACAGGACTGATGCAAGGATCTTGTACCAAACACCAAAATCTATGACATGGTGCCTTCCTATGCTACTACATCTCAATTTTCATAAGATAGTAGTCATATAAAAGACAAATTTTATTGTAAGCTAATTATGTACAATAATACATCATATGCAATATAGGTAAACAGTTCAAGTAGAAAAATTGAAAATAAATACAATTGAAAATAAATACAATGTATCTAAATACAAATTAGACATGTCATAATAGATCATTCCATCTTAAATAAATACAATGTTTTGTGGCAATTTTTAATATCAACTTGACATTTTTTTTGTTAAAAAGTTGAATAATTTCACACATACAACATTATGAATTTAAAAAAAATAGAGAATTTTATATAGTGTATTTTTTTTCTGAGACTTGGCATGAACAAAACAAATTCATGGGATTTAGACACAAAAAAAAAAAAAAAAAAAAAAAAAAGAAAGACCCTAGAATGACATCAAAATCCACAACATTTTTTTCATCCTTTTATAATCAGTTGTGCTTAGTTTATTTTGTAACATATAAATATAGGTAGAAAGAAGTAAATGTTGTTAAGACAGTGAGAGTCAGACGGTCTGAGGAGGGGGGTCAGTAAACACCAGCCCTAATTGTCAACCAACACAGAGAGGAGGTTATGTGAGTGGTAGTGTGGGTACTGGTGATAATATTAGCTATTGTCAACTGCCGTCATTACTATGATAGAGTTGAGTCATTTTAACATGATAGAAAAACAAAACAAAACTGACATTAGTGTTCTTGGTGGTCTGGATATGTCAAATATGATATGAGTGAAGGTATGGAGAAAGAGATGTTTTTTAATTTAGTTCATAACAAAAAAAAAAAAAACAACAGGAGTATGTTTTCCTAAAAAAGGGTATCTTAATACAAAAACATTTTTTTTTCTTTTTCCTTTGGAGGTTTTTACCTAAAGGTGTTTGTATATAACTCTTAAGGGAATCTGATAGTAGTGGCAATTAGACATATGGTCTTCTCGGATTTCCCTAATGTTTTTGACATAAGTTGTACACAAACATATCTCTTTGCTTTTCTGTGGAGTTTGATAAATGACTGACTGATGAAAACATGTATCACATGTGCCACATTCAGAACCACACACAGATTAAAAGTCTGATATTTTTCCTGAAAAGATGGATTATGTAGGCAGCAAAGAAATTCACTTGACCACAATCCTGGTTAGAATCTTGAAGCCATCAGAAAGAAACATAAGAATGTTCTCTTGAATTTACTCAAAGAACAGAAGTAATTCTGACAGCATTTGATGCAAGTGATAGACAAAGGAATTAATGCGTAGACAATAAATGCTCAGAAATTTCCTTTATTTGTTTAAAACTAGGACGGATTTTGTGAAGTCTTCTGGTAAGAAATCAGTTTAAAAACATTGATAGGATTTTGATTTAATCCTGCTCTCCAAAACAAGAGTCAATTACAAAACATTTGTAAGCAAACTGGGATTGCAAAGGAAATATTTGTCGCAGATTATTTCCACATCACAGAGAATAAATCACTAAGTTCAGACTCAAACATCGGGGGGCAGAAAGAAATGCCGAAAACTTGAGTCGCAGGTACTATCTCACAAATCACAATGCATGCAACCAGTCAACAACCGCGGTAGCCAAAATGCCCAAAATTTTCTTCCTCGATTCGAGAATACCAACTGCTTTTATCGACCGAGCATTTTCTCCATTCGTCGACAGCTGGGAGATGATGTTATGTATTTTGCATATCAAAATACTTTTATAGCGACTCCTGCTACGGACTTGTTTTCTAATGTAAATATTCCGTCTTCAGCATGTCATGCAGAATATGTGCCCTTTTTTTTGTGAAGTAATTTTCTTTTTCGCCACATTTTCCGTCGTAAGATACACACAACACACTGTCACTTGGTTTGACGAGGTAAGTCGCCATTTTCTTCACTATAACATTTCAGATTAAATTCCATGAAGGCTTCTAGTGAACAACCAATTAAAAATACTGGTAGGACATTGACTTTATATTACTTGGAAAAGAAAGTTATTTTAATGAGTTTCATCATAAAACTGAGTTTTTAAGATACAACACATTCCAATCAAAAATTAGTCTTGAAAATTCAAAGTGACTGGCTAACATTAAGTACAGTGTAGAAAATTTCAGATCGCTCAACATTTAGAAAAATAAACACTTTCTTTTTATGACTTCAAAATAACAACTATATTACTGTCACAGAATTTTATATATAGATAGATGACTGACTGATGAAAACATGTATCACGTACCATGTTCAGAACCACACACAGATTGGAAAGTCTGATATTTTTCCTGAAAAGATGAATTACATAGAGAGCAAAAAAATTCACCTGACCCTAATACCGCAAAGAATCTTCAAATCATCAGAAAGAAACATAAGAACGCTCTATTGAATTTACTCAAAGAACAGTAGTAACTCTGACAGCATCTGATACAAGTGATAGCCAAATAATGCTCAGAAATTTCCTTTGTTTAAAACTAGTATGGATTTTGTAAAATCTTCTGGTGAGAAATTAGTTTAAAAACATTGATAGGACATTGATTTAATGTAGCTCTTAGAAAGAAAAGTCAGTTATAAAACAGTCTTCAGATTAAATTCAATGAAGTCTTCTAGTGAAAAATCAATTTAAAATACCGATAGCACATTGACATGGTATTGCTTGGAAAAGAAAGCCAGTTTTATGATGAGACTCTTTAACCCTTAGGAGGTGACTGGGCCTATCCATTGCCCTGAAAATACAAGACTTGAGATGAGCTTGCTGATCTTCATACCAGCCAATCAGATTGTTTCTTGCACATCTGGGCCTTTCAATTCCAGCTTGTATGATAGTTTCCTGTGATTTTACATTGATATTTTTTTGTGCTCCAAGTAAAGACTTGTGAAAATGGCTCCATCTTTTTATCAAATATTATGCACTAATAAATATTATTAAATATTATGCACTAATAAATATTATTAAATATTATGCACTAATAAATATTATTAAATATTATGCACTAATAAATATTATTAAATATTATGCACTAATAAATATTATTAAATATTATGCACTAATAAATATTATTAAATATTATGCACTAATAAATATTATTAAATATTATGCACTAATAAATATTATTAAATATTATGCACTAATAAATATTATTAAATATTATGCACTAATAAATATTATTAAATATTATGCACTAATAAATATTATTAAATATTATGCACTAATAAATATTATTAAATATTATGCACTAATAAATATTATTAAATATTATGCACTAATAAATATTATTAAATATTATGCACTAATAAATATTATTAAATATTATGCACTAATAAATATTATTAAATATTATGCACTAATAAATATTATTAAATATTATGCACTAATAAATATTATTAAATATTATGCACTAATAAATATTATTAAATATTATGCACTAATAAATATTATTAAATATTATGCACTAATAAATATTATTAAATATTATGCACTAATAAATATTATTAAATATTATGCACTAATAAATATTATTTAATAAATATTATTAAATATTATGCACTAATAAATATTATTAAATATTATGCACTAATAAATATTATTAAATATTATGCACTAATAAATATTATTAAATATTATGCACTAATAAATATTATTAAATATTATGCACTAATAAATATTTCTGGTGATAGAGAGAAAAAAAATTGACTAAACACAGAAATTTTGCAATTATTATGTTTTTTAATATCTAAATTTTGTTTAACCCATATCCTTCTAGCATAAATCTAAACTGACATTATCTTTTTCCCATTAATGTTCTCCCAATAGAAGGCTCGTGAGCCACTCAAAGAGGTGTCTGATATGAATATAAGAGAAAGTAAGGATTATGAGGATATGTAGGATAGATAAAGATTGTCCCTAGATTTGAAGTCAGTATTGATGTGTTTGGGGAAGCAACCATCCATGACAGAGCAGAACTTCTTTCTTACCAGTGGAATATGGAGGGAATGAGGGTGATTCAACTGTGGATGTAGTAAGACAGGTGTCAGCTGTAAAGGTCTGAAGTTGTGACCATCTTGCTTAAAGTTTGTATTTTCTTGATTTCAAATCAAAACTTGGAAATTTTCCAATGTATTTTAGGGAAAATTTCATTTTCAAAATTGTAATTTCTATTTATTTTTTTTTCTTACAATAATGTTCATTTTGTACAATGCCCAGGAGCCACTAAAGATAACATTTAACACTAGACTGAACAGTTTAAGATTTTAGTGATTGGGAAAGCATTCTCTTGGGAGTCAGTTTCATCCGGTATCAGTTCATGAGAACAAGCTGCTAGAGAAGAACTTACATCTCACCAATGGAATATACAAAGGTAATGAGGGCGATTTGCTACAATATGCATGGCATGGTGGGTTTTAGCTGCGAGGGTTTGAACTAGTGGAACTAAGGAATGTAGTTTGTCTGAACACTTAACAAGAAAACAGCAACAGAGTAGTGAGAAGCTTGCAACATTTGTCTGTTGGCGAGGGATTCTAGGGTAGCAATTCCTCACCCACAATAACACAAAGATGCTTTTGAACTTTACCAAGACTGGATATACAGCACCTGCTCATATATGGCAGCAGTACTCCATTTTCGGCCTGATCTGGCTCTGGTAAAGGAAGAGGATAGTAGAGACACTTTTGGGCTCTATCGAGACTGGAAAGTGGAATCTGGGCAGCTCCTGCTTATATATATATATATATATATATATATATATATTTTTATTTTTATTTTTTTTTAATCGTATCACTCCCAAGCAAGGCCGGAGGCCACTATCACGCAAGGGGTTAAAGAAGGGTTGGAGGAAGAGCAGATAGGAGTGGCAAGGGAGGGGATGTGGTGAAAGACAGTGGGTCGATCAAGGCAAGGGGGCCACAGAAGATCCGGAGCGAGAGCAGATAGGAATGAAAAATGAAAGGATGTGGAGAAGGGAAGTGGATAGATCAAGGCAACTGGAGATGTCGATTGACGCTACACTTAAACCGTTGGAGATTGTATTTGTCAGGGAAACAGTAATAGGGAAGGGAGTTCCATAGGCGAGATGTTCGAGACATGAAGCTATTGGAGTAGAAGAGACGTCTACATCTGACAGCAGTACTCCATTTTCAGCCTGATCTGTCTCTTGTCAAGGCAGAGGATAACGGAGAGGCTTTTGTTCTCTATCAAGACCGAAAAGTGAAGACTGGGAAGCTGTTGCTCATATATGGCAGCAGTACTCCATTTTTGGTCTGATCTGGCTCTTGTAAAGGCAGAAGATAGCAGGAGGAATCAGTTTCTTACTGAAGCAGTACAGGGAACCAACCATTTTTCCAGCCAACATCTTTACCAATGGATTGTATGTATGAGTTCCACTTGAGGTCTTGGTTGAGCTTAAATCCCAAAAGACACTCAAGGCATTGGGGCCTCCCTGAGAAAACATTCATCACGATAGACAAAAATTCAGGGTCTGCCTGCTGATGATGGAACATCCCTAGTTTGAGTTTCAAGGAACTGAATGCGATCAGCCAGTTTTTCCTCCCTCATTGAGTTGTTAAAGTTAGGTAAGAGGAGAGATCATCTCCCAGGCTCTGATCATCTAGAATTTTGGAGGGGCACGTATATACTGTTGTATCATCAGCACAGATATTCACAAATGATCAAAGTATACATGGGGGGGGGAGGGGGAGTTGTTTAAACTGGTGCCAAGTGAATATGGTTTAAACAAGATTCAAGCCTCATTCTGTATGTGATGTATTGAAGATTGGAAGAAATAGGAGGTAAAAAAAATTAGAAAATAAAATGACTATAGCATGAGATGGTAAATAACCTTATTTGTCAACACCTGTAGAATTTACAAAAGCCCAGCTAGTAGGTGTATTATATATGTAATGTAAATACACTACTAATGATATAATTATCGAAATACAATGAAAATCAGGAAGAAAGGGACGATTAGTAGTAAGGAATTAATTAAGGTGATGGAAAAGTGACTGAAGGCAAGATGCCAGGTCAGGACCAATAATATTGCAATTATCAAGAATCGTTATATACACCAGACCAGATGTGGCAGCAGTATTCAAAGCAAGGATAGATAGATAGATGGATGGATGGATGGATGGATGCAAGAAAAATTGTCTTGTACAACACAGGGAACCAACTTTCCTAGCAGCAGACCTAGCAATTGATTCAATATAATCTTTCCACTTTGTGTCAGTGGAATAATTTAATCTGAAAAGGCACAATGAATTACTCTCTGGAGATTAACATAAGCCATACTGATGGATCTAAATACACTGCATTGTTAATGTTTTAATTAATTAAAGCATTAGTGTTTTTGAAAATTCTTGCTGCCATGAATAAAAATGGTTAAATAGCAGAGCAGACTGGGTTCATTAGCATTGATAGGGCAATCAATTTCAGAGACAACTGATTTCAAAACCAGCCTAAAGTGTGATAGGTTCTCATCAGGCTACCTTGACTTGGACACACCTACTTCAGCTATAGCCACTATATATTGTTCTTTTACAATCAGAATGGGTTACAGATCTTGTGATCATGATCAAGCCAAACTTAATGAAAGCTTAGTAGGTATTTGCTACAACCAGCATTTGATCACTAACTTTATTTTAACAACCTTTTAAATTATATGTAATGTAAACACACGATTAATGATTTCATTATAGAAATGCAGTGAACTCAGGAAGAAAGGGATGATTAATGGTTAAAAATTAATGCAAATATGACTGAGCTATTATATGTAAAATCTAAATAACATTGCATTGTCAGTCATTTCATTATAAAAATTGCACTGAAAATCAGGAAGAAAAGGATTGTTAATTGTTAGGAATTAATTAAAGCATTACTGTTTTGGAAAATTCTTGCTGGCATGAATAAAAAAGGAATTTTAATTAAAAAAACAAAACTGCAGTTAAAAGAATATTGTAAACACTGTTTAGTGCTAAAGAGAAAATTGTGTTATTGAGGACATAATTCAAATGATATAATAAAATTAACAGGATGTACAATGATGGCTCATTCACACCATAAACCTTGTAAAAAGTAAGTACTTGAGAAAGAGTATGGTATAAGGTGCTCCGTGAAGTGGGAGAGGACGAAAATGCTCAGTTCCCTTGGAATTGATTGGTTGATCAAATTTATTGTATGACTTATCAATCATTTGTGGGTTATTTAAAACTGAAACATTTTAGAATTGCACAATTCTTTTATTTTTTGCAAATGAAAATCTTAACAATTTTAAGGATAAATATAAATTATATAACATTGCTTAACCTGCAGATTTCCAGATTATATAACATTGATTTTTCCAGATTAACCTGCATCAAAATAAACTGTAATAGGCTTTTTCTTTAAAAATAGATTGTAGAACTTAACTAAGCATAAATCATACAGAAATTGATTATAAACTTATATTCTATTATAAAAGCCAATCTCCTTTACAAGCTGTAAAATCTCACATCATTTGGCATTTTTTAATATTTCCCTGGAACTTAACTTCTGGATGTGAAGATATCAAGGATCAACCATGACTCAACTTCAGGGTGAGCAATCTATATAAAAGTCCTTAGCAAGACCATGAACCAATAAAAAAAAAAAAAACTCTCACTTGGTTTGGTATTTTTCAACAATTCTTTTAGGTTATCTGCTTGGAGTATTGTTTTGAAAAGCAGTATTTGATGAAAATCTTTTTTTTTAAAAGCTTAGGCTGAAGATTTGATTACTGGTACGAAAGTAAAATAGACAATTTCTATAACATGTCTTGATATGCTTTCCAAAATATTTTCAAATGACCAAAGATCATTTGTTTTGGGGGGGGGGGGGTCTAAAAGTACTATCAGACCAAGAATAAAAAAAAAAAAAAAAAAAAAAAAAACAAACCTGGGCAGCTTTTAAGCTAGTTTCTGCAGAGGGCTCTTGATTGGGCCTTTGGTCCAACAATGACACCTCATGCATTGAGTACATATTAAATTTTATTAAACTTGAACAATATCTTTCAAACGAATAACAGTTTTCACTAAAACAATGATATAATTTGTTTATTTGGAACTTATTGCAAAGCTGCATGATAAACAACATTTTTCGTTTTCCCCATTCAGGGTCAGGATAAAATAGCTTGTTTCCATCCCCAACCCTTGAACAACCAACATAGAGCTGGCCATGAGAAAAGCAGGGTTCCATCAGATGAAGTCCAGTTACTTTCAGTGATTGTCCTTGAGACTTACTGGTTGACATTGCATAGCTCACTCTCACTGAAAACTGAAGTTTTTTGAACTCAAAAGGAAGATCTAGAGGAATTAAGGGGATTCTTAGAATTAAAACTCTTTCCTTCTTTCCTAGATCAGTAATGATCTCTGCTTCCAAGAGATGAGGAAGCATCTTCTTGACAATTAAGCTTGTTCCATTACAAAGCTTTGGAGGATCCAGATTTCTCAATAACATAATTGGCACATTTTTTTTTTAACTCCATCTTGTGTGATGGCATTCCAGGGGTATTCAATGAGTTTAAGAACTCTAATGGATAATTCACTGCCTGTTCTTGTTAAACCACAGTGTCAATAGAAAAGTACATGCTTTCTTTTGGAATTTCCTGGAGAAGTTTTCAGTTTGTTACTTTTTTAAAAATCAGCCTCCATTAGTTTGTGGAATGGCTATGAAAACAACACCACATGTTTACAACTTTCTGCCAAAGTTGACAGCAGCAGAGTATTTTGGTGATATGGTCTTGCTCTATTCTTATATATAGCTGCATATTTACTTAATTATTTAATTGAGTACTATTGCTTTGTTAGGGAAGGAATTCTTTTCTTTAAAATAATATTCCTGGAGAAGTTTAACCACTTCTCTGGAGTGGACATGTATATATGTTTTACCAAAACTGTCTTTTTCAAATAAACATGTCCAAAACAATGTTCAAAAACCAGCTAGAGATATGTTTATATATTGATCTTGATTCTTTTTATGCCCACCTGAGTTGAACAAAGTCGAATTATCAACTCATACGCAGATAGATGTAAAATAATTGGCTGGAAAGGGGTTAAATTACAATGTAGTCTTTGGTTACATCATAATTATTCAAGGCAAAAACCTTTCAAATTAAGGCAGAAAAAAATTTATCAAAAATTACAGCATACACAATTGGAAGAATAAATTTATTAAAATCTATCAGGGATGGAATACACAAATATATTTTTTCATAATCTGGACTTTCTAGTCAAATTCCTGTGAATTAACAAAAGATTGAAAACCAAATTGTAAGTAACAATAATATAGTAGGTACAGCTGTAACACCATTAGTTCATTGTTTTACAATCACTTCTTGATTTCGAAGAAATAAATATGTAGTAATGGCTTCAGGATGCCACCAAAGAGCAGGAGGTGCATGAAAAAAAAAAAAACAGTATTCCATGAAACTATAAAAACCTTATTTGGAAGCATTAATGTTTGTTTTATTCCCCGTTTTAAGCTTTGCTCCACAATTGATAACACAGTAATATGTGTGTGTGTGTGTGTGTGGAATGAGCTGGCAAGACTATGTTTACATAAAGACTTTTTTTTAATTTTTTTTTTTTTTAGGGAGGTGATTTTTGTCATCTGGCATTTTCTCTGGTCTGGAATTGGCCTGGTCCCAAGGGTGCCAGATTAAAGAGGTCAGACTGTATCAAGAACTGGATGTGGTCTAAATGGTAATTTGGAAGAGCGAGTTTGTTAAACAGAATCAAAGTACTTCACATACGTCCCCTCAAATTTGGTATGCATACCTATAGGACCCAAGGGAAGCTTTTAACACAAAAAATCCCCTCTCCATCCAAACAGAAAGGAGAGAATGTACCTGGTTTCTGTTATGCCAAAATATTTTTCTTAGTAACAAATACAATTTGTTTATGTTCCAACAAGAAAAAATATTTGTAGATTTTGAAGAAAGGAAAAAAAAAAGTTTCACTGAAAAATTTCCAGCCTAAAATTTACTTTCTGTTTTTGGTATAGTATTTCCTGCCTTTTCTTCTTTACAGCAGCAAATGTTGGACAATTTCATCAAAGATGAAGAGACTCAAGGCGACAGAGATGTGGTTCTACAGAGGGATGCTAAGGATATCATGGACCAAGCATGTGAGCAATGATGAGGTCTTAGAGAGGATGCAAACAAGGAGAAGGCTTATACTTATCACAAAGAGGCAGCTGAAGTTTCTGGGACACAATGACGAAGGAGGGCCTGGAGAATCTGATACTCACAGGTCGAATAGAGGGGAAAAAGAGACAAGGGAAAGCAGCGTGTGACATACCTGATGAGCTTGAACAGGTGGATAATAGAATGTGATCTGGGGGAGGAAGCAGAGGGAAGGAACTTGCTGAGAGCTGCAAGGAATATAGGAAGGTGGAGAGCCATGATTGCTTATGTCCTGAAATGACATGGCACATAAAACGAAAAGAGTTTTCCTAGTTGTAAAATTGTGGGTTTTTTTTTTTTTGTCAATTCACCCCAAGCAAGAGGATAATGCCATTAAGATGCAAGGAACTACTGGGAGTGAAAGAGAATGAAAAAGACTTTAGAAGGAACCAGAAACCCAATTCTAAACAGTAAACAAGGGATAAACCTCTCCTCATCTATTCACCCCCCAAGCAAGAAGATAATGCCACTAAAACACAAAGGGAGTGCAAGTGAATAAAAAGACTTTAGAACTAACCAGGAACCCAATCCAAAACAGGAAAACAAGGGATAAACCTCTACTCCTGTTCAAAAGACCAGGGACGAATTTGAACCAGATGTTATCTACTCCTATTGAGGAGGAAAAAGAAAACTATTTAATAAATAATATTTCAGAGTTCAGGAAAATATGTTAATAGTATAAAGTTGAAGCAGACTTTAGAAAGAACTGGAAACCTAATCCTAAACAGAGAACAAGGGATAACCCTCTACTACTTTTCAAAAGACTGGGGAGAAGTGTGAACCAAGCAATAGATGAACCTATATGAAGTTAGTTTCTGAATCTTATCAATAATGACTTAATGCAAAAGAATAATAAAAACATTTTTCATTCAGAACAAAAATTAAAATAAATATTTCTTACCTATAAAATTAATTTGTTCCACTTTGGTATAAAATGTCGACAATTTAAAATATTTATACTTATGCCTTAGCCTAATAATTTGATTAGTTTTGAATAATTTCACTGATAGAAAGAACACTTACCACTAGTTTACTACTATTGTATACCAAACACAAGTGCCGGTAGATTCATAGTATTGACCTGGGCACCCACGTCACAACCGGATGTGAGACAAGGTCAAGGTTTAAAGTGGGTTTAACAGCAATACCGCGCAAAAATTCACAAACTCCTTTACCTGGGCACCCATGTCACAACCGGATGTGAAATAAGGTCAAGGTTTAAAGTGGGTTTAACAGCAATAGCGCGCAAAAATTCCCAAACTCCTTCGGCACTTCCTCTTTAGGAGACACCTCAGGCACCGCACAATAAACTCGGCCCCTTTCCAATGGAGAGGTACAGCCTGAAGAGATGCCCCACCTTGAGCTTGGTTAAAATATAAATGCCAGCCAAAGGCAAATGGATTTATCTCCTCAGTAGAAAAACCATAAGTTTCTATAGAACTCAATGGGGAGAACTCATTTCAACTGCACAAGTCATCAAGATCAAGGGTTTGAGCATACTGACGTTGTTCAAATTGGTGATCATTCCAGATTAATTATGCCACTCAACATAGTTGTAGCATAAGCCACAAGAAGGCTCTGTGGGTGTTGAACAAACACATTATGTGTTTGAAAAAGTGCTTGCAATGGGGATTGGATAGCTGCCCTAGCAGATGTGTTTGCTTAGAAAACGAAAGCAAACAGCCATACATATATTTTGTTTTAGCAATTTTTGGTCTACCATGTATGCATGCACGGAATATTGCAGTCACATTTGATCTGGTGTTTCTACTATACATTCAGAGATTTTTGATAAAATACAAAGAATCTGCAAGGTTATTGGTCCTGACCTGGCATCTCGGCTTCATTCACTTTCTCACCACTATAACAGCTTCTCTGTGACTTTTCTGTAAATATTTTCATGGTAATTGTTTTTATGAGCTTTCCTCTATGGTAACCAGAATTTATGAAAATAAAAGCAGTACTAGATTAGCAACAAGGTCTTGTCATGTTACAGTTGAAATGGCTGGATGTATTATTAAGTTGTAGGCTAACAGTTTCTTTTCTTGCACTTCTCACTTGTGGAATTCACTTCTGGCTTCTTGCTTCCTCATCAAGGTTCATCTTAAAAAATTTAAATGCAATGTCAAGTGTTATCTTCTTAAATCCTGTTCTTTTATTGTTCTCTTTCCTTAATAGTGCTAACAGTTTCTTTTCTTGCACTTCTCACTTGTGGAACTCTCTTCCAGCCTCTTTCTTTCCAGTCAATTTTAATCTTTGAAAATTTAAATGCAATGTCAATCGTTATTTTCTGTTTTCTTAAATCCTGTACTTTTATTGTTCTCTTTCCCTAATAGAGATTTTTTCCTCCCATATTTTCTCAGTAACTCCCTTTGTATCTTAATGGTTTTATTGCTTTGCTTGAGACAAAATGATTAAAAAAAAACAAGGTAAAGATTTATCCCTTGTTTCCTGTTTAGGATTGGGTTTCTCGTTCCTTTTAAAGTCTACTTTATACTTCTAACATCTGTTTAGGACTGGATTCCTTCTAAAGTTTTTTCATTCTTTTTCACACCCAGTAGCCTTTTGCATCTTAGTGGCATTATCACCTTGCTTGGGGTGAATAGAGGAGTAGAGGTTTATCCCTAGTTTCCTGTTTAGGATTGGGTTTCTGGTTCCTTCTAAAGTCTTTTTCATTCTCTTTCATTCCCAGTAGCCCCTTGCATCTTAGTGGCATTATCACCTTGCTTGGGGTGAATAGAGGAGTAGAGGTTTATCCCTTGTTTCCTGTTTAGGATTCGTTTTCCAGTTTCTTCTAAAGTCTTTTTCGTTCTCTTTCACTTCCAGTAGCCACTTGCATCTTAGTGGCATTATTACCTTGCTAGGGGTAAATAGATCAGTAGAGGTTTATCCCTTGTTTCCTGTTTAGAAGGAACCAAAACCCAATCCTAAAATTTTTTAAAATCTTTTTCACTCCCAGTCACCTCATACATCTTAGTGGCATTATCATCTTGATTCGGGTGAATTGATTAAAAACATCCTCTAAATTATTATAATAAAAAAGCAGTGAAAATATAAGAGAAGCAAGATAAATAATAAGTAAGAAATAAGTATACTCTTTTGGTAAGTATAATTCTACCTACAGAAGCAGGAGAAGCCAAACAAAAATATACAACCAGTTATCTAGCCAGCTGTTATCTAAATAATATACAACTGAGTCATCTGTCTTCCCATCAGAACATTACCCCCAATGGAATTTACTTACATCACCCAAAGACTGGTAAACTGAGTAGGAGGCAAAAAAGAAATTTTGTATTATATAAAATTAAACTGTGTGTGTGTGTGTGTGTGTGTGTGTAGGTGCACATATGTGATTGAGTGTTGAAAAGTTGTCAGTCAAACAATAAGTACTTCTAAATACAAATTTAATGTTTGATAATTTTGTAAGATTTTTGTAAGATGATCAGGCCAAACTTAGCAGTGCTAGAGTAATCCTATAGGAAATAAAGGTAGGTATGACAGCTCACCCTGCCTAGCAGCATTGGTGACCCCTCAATCACTTCATCCCAAGCAAGATGATAATGCCACTAAGATTCAAGGGGCTACTGGGAGTGAAATAGAATGAGAAGACTTTAGAAGGAACCAGAAACCCAATCCTAAACAGGAAACAAGGGATAAACCTATACTCGTCTATTCACCCCAAGCAAGGTGATAATGCCACTAAGATGCAAAAGGCTACTGGGTGTGAAAAAGAATGAAAAAAACTTTAGAAGGAATCCAGTCCTAAACAGGAAACCTAGGATAAATCTCTACTCGTCTATTCAACCCAAGCAAGGTGAAGATGCAAGGGGCTACTGAGAGTGAAAGGGAATGAAAAAGACTTTAGAAGGAACCAGAAGCCCAATCCTAAACAGGAAACGAGGGATAAACCTCTACTCCTCTATTCACCCCAAGCAAGGTGATAATGCCACTAAGATGCAAGGGGCTACTGAGAGTGAAAGGGAATGAAAGAGACTTTAGAAGGAACCAGAAAACATGGGGGTAATTAATTTGTGAAATGGCTTCTTCAAAGAAATAGAAAATTTATTTAAAGATAAGATTCTTTATTCCCTGGTGGAATAATTTCAAGAAATGCCTGCACTGTTGAGTGAGGCACGGGAAATGTTAAGTAGCTTAACAGATGAACAAACTGATCAATTTGTTTAGATTCCTTCAACATTTTTGTTGCATCCCATTAGACAAAACTTATTCAGAAAATACACAGCCACTTAATATTAACAACAAATACCCAAGACAATCGCGTGTGATTTCCATTTAATATACCCCAGTTGTAACCTCACACACTTAACTTAGTACACCTTCTAATTTTCAAAATAGTAATCCCTAAAGAGGACTTTTCACACTATCAGCTTTCTTTGTTTTTTTTAAATCATTTCACCTAAAGCAAGGTAATAATGTCACTAAGATGAAAAGGTTTACAGGGAATGAAAAAGAACAATAAAAGTTTAGTGAAGGGAAAGGACAATAAAAGAACATGATTCAAGAAGACATGAGATGGTACCTGATGTTGCAATTAAATCTTTTAAGATTGCAAATGGCAGGAAAGTAAGAAATCAGAAGAGAGTCCCACAGGCAAGAAGTCTGAGAAGAGAAGCTATTACAGAACTTATGGTTACATCTATTTCAACAGTAAAACGAGATTTATTTGTTAATCTAGTTGTAAGCTTAAATTCATGTCGTCAAGGAACCAAGGTCAAAGTTCATTAGAACAATTGCCATAAAAATATTTATAAAAATGCCAGATGGAAGCCATATCTTGGCAGTAGAAAAATGACAAAAGTCGAGATGTTCTGACTAATAAACATTATAGACCTTTCTTTGGATTTTGTTGAGAACCTAGAAATATATATCAGGAGCAGCAGATAAATATTCAATGCCTGGATGAATGACAGGTTTATAGATGTGCAAGATGGATTCTAGCAAGAAAAATTGTCTGGAACAACATAGTTAACTAAGCTCCTTAGCAGCAGATCAAGATTCTCTTTAATCTCATAAATAGGAAATCATTAATTCTTTCTGCTACCAAATTTTAGGCAGCAAAGATTGTTATATGTCAGAGTGGGCAAGTTTTCCCCCCAAATATATTTGTATCTGATTAATAACAAGGAACTTCTTTTTAGCAGAACTTTAACACCTTCATCCACTACTGTCATTCAGGATTTCATTCTTCTTTGTGTGCCATGCCTCTACAGGATGTAGGCAATCATGGCTCTCCACAACATCCTGTCCTATGCAGCTCTTAATAAATTTTGTTTTTCTCTTATTTCTCCTAAACCCTGTACCGCCATCCATTTACTCAAGCTCACTAAGTAGATTATGCATTGTTTTCATCTGTCTGTCTCTCACTTTCAATCTGTCTTGTGAGCTTCAGATTTTCCAAGCCATCTTTCCTCATTATGCGCCTGAGAAACCTTAACTGTCTCTTCCTGATGTTAGGTATGAATTTCCTCTTAGTTTCCATTTTCTCTAAAACTTTGTCATTGCTCACATGGTATTCTCAGCATCCTTCTATAGGACCACAATTCTGTTGCTTCAAGTCTCTTCTTCATCTTTGAGGAGATTGTCCAGCACTCACTGCTATACAGGAGGATAGCTAACACGTAACAGTCTAGAACTCCTTTCATTGTTTCTAGCAGCGTTTTTCTATTTCCTAGTACTCTGCTTAGCTTTTGAAATACATCTTTTGACTATCCCAATATGCCCTCATTAAACTTACTAAACTTTCATCACTCAAATGCCAACACTGATATTCCCCAGTCGTCATGCAAATAAGTCAGTCAGAGGTGACATAACAGTAGCAGGGAGAGTAGACTTCATTACGTGTGTGTGCACGCATATATTACACACAGAACAAAAGGAAATATACAAAAAACAAAAACAATTCACTTCATTAAATAAAACTTGTTTTTTGTTTGTTTGTTTTTTTTTTACAGCTTATCAGTCACTTGCATGTTATTTAAAGCAAGAAAATATTTTTAGATTGTAAGAATTTTATGAATATAATGATTTACTAATTCTTACTAATTAACCCATAGCTAGGGGGAGAATTGGTGGCTCTATACCTTTCCTAAGGTTATTTATGTGTAAGTGAATATAACGAACAAGATTTGAATTGGAACTTGGAGAGCAGAGTTATCCGTTGCACCACCAGTGTTTCAATGTGATGTAAGCTGTACCACCCACACATCCAAGGTTACATTAGTAACTTAGTTTTCCGAAGCAGTCACACATCTAGGTACTGACCAGTCTCAATGTTGCTTAAGCAGTGTTTCAATGTGATATGGCTGTAAGCAAAGTAAAACTTGAATCCTGTCTTTACAAGCAATTCATTAATATTTGATAAAATAACCTTTTCAATCATGTACACTACAGTTCAAAAATTTATACAAATATTTTCATGGCGACTGCTCTGACAAGCTTTTTTCCCCCCTGGTACCCCAACTACATGAATTTAAGCGTGCTACTAGATTGACATCTAGGTCCTGCTTTTTTTATTGTTGAAATAGCTAAATGCTACTCCAACAGTTTCTTTTCTCGCACTTCCCACCTGTGGAACTCCTTGCTGTTTATTTGCTTCTCTGATAATTACAATCTTCAAAAATTTAAATGCAACCTCAATCACCATCTTCTGTCAACTTGAATCCAGTTCATCTTTTGTCCTTTCCTCAATCCTCCCTAAACTCAGTTTTTAGATAGATATAAAACATTTAAAATTATAGAAATGTTCTCAATAATAATAGCTTTATGTCTCGCACATCTCGCCAGTGGAACTCCCTTCCTTATTCCTGTTTCCCTGACAAATACAAGCTCCAACTATTTAAGTGTAACATCAATCGACATCTCCAGCTGCCTTGATCTATCCACTTCCCTTCTCCACATCCTTTCACCTTTCATTCCTATCTGCTCTTGCTCCAAATCTTCTGTAACCCCCTTGCCTTGATCGATCCACTATCTTTCTCCACATCCTCTCCTTTACCACTCCTATCTGCTCTTCCTCCAAACCTTCTGTAACCCTTTGCGTGCTAGTGGCCTCCAGCCTTGCTTGGGGTGATAAGCATAATAAAAAAAAAATTTTTTTAAATGGAAATTTAGCCCTTTTCATACAAGTAATTTTTTTCTTTTTTTTTTTTTTTTTTAAATTATTTCAGAGATCTGTCTATATTTCTGAGATGAGGTATTATGTACAGTATTTACATTAGTCGGACTATTATCCTCATCTTTGTCGCCATATTTGTCACAACGTTTCGGCCGTTGTACGCTCCGGCCTTCTTCAGGTGGTTGGAATTTCGAACTGAACCCTTTATTTCGATCACTGGGGTAGACTGTTCTTGTTCCACGTGCCATGTTTGATGGATGTCAGTTATCAGTTATCTCCTGCTAATTTTCCCTCTGAAAGTTCTCCACTGCCTTAACCGGGTATTGAACTCACACTCTTTGGGTCTGTCACTGGATCTAACCAACGCCTTTATCCACTGTGCCATGTGTCCTTGAGCAGGAGATAACTGATCACTGACATCCATCAAACATGGCACGTGGAACTAGAACAGTCTACCCCAGTGAGCGAAATAAAGGGTTTGGTTCGAAATTCCAACCACCTGAAGAAGGCCGGAGCGTACAATGGCCGAAACGTTGTGACAAATATGGCGACAAAGATGAGGACAATAGTCCGACTAATGTAAATACTGTATTTCAGAGATGCTGATAAAATTAATAAAAGCACTCATTGCTGACCAGCAGCAACATGAGGTCACACAAAAATATGACCGTCCCAAGCAGAAAGTTGGCGGTGTTGAGTTGTGTCCGAGTGCCAGGACAACTCAGGACCAGAAAAACTGTGGTGAAATAAAATGAAAACAGCCACCAGCGAGTAAATTTGAGCTCTCCCAACTGGTAATCCAACCTCTAGTCGTTCCGTCTCAAAATCGCACAAGCAGACTTTTCCAGCCGCCAACCGTGAACATCACTCCAAGCCTTCCTTGAACTGGGAAAAACTAGTTGCTTTTATATTTGTCCATATATCCATCATCCCTTGCGTCTTCATGCGATCCCATAATTCATTGCGTCTCTGTCCCATAATGCATTGCATATTCATTGCATAAAAAGGCAATGCAAGTCCCCCCTTATTCTTTTATGTTATCTGGCCGAGGACGGATTACGGCAGAGTGGTAAGTGCTTTTTTTCTCCTTCATTTCAACTGCAGTCGCCTTACAATGCTAAGCAAATACGGGCTCTTTTTTGGCGGGGAAAAGGCAAGTCGCAACCAGTTGTGCTCGTCCCAGGTTCTGCCTCATCATGTCGGCCACAAAAACATAACTTTTTTTATAACTGAATAAAAGTATTTTACAAAGGATTAAAACATTAGTGAATATTTTTCATCAATTAAGGCATTTGAAAAGGCATTATGTAAAATAGGAACTACCTTTTTTTTTCATTTTTAATTATTTTTAATAAAGTAAGAGTTGCTTCAGTCCAGAGTTGTCCCAGTGTTCAGTCAGCAGTGTTGAGCTGTCCTGCACCCATTCCAAGTAGTAGTTAAAACATTAACTGAAAAATTTGGGTTGGGTTATTTTACATGTCAACACTTATTAAGTCATTTAATATTGAAAGCAGTTTGTTTTCTTTTCTCTTAGTTACTTTTCTCACACAAAAAGCAAACAGATCTATAAAATTTACATGTGAATTCTGCCCTGACATGAATATCTGACCTGAAGTAAATGACATTCATTCCAACCAGTCTCCTGTTATTCACACAGAATGGTAAAAGTCACTTACAAATACTGATTTAAACCAAGTGCACAGATACTACTCTGATTCTGTATTTACTTAATGAACCTCTATGGAGGTAGGACGTGACTCAGTCAATTTAACATGGGGTATCTATACATGTATATATGGACCAAGGACAAATTAAAAAAGAAAGAAAAGACCTATTCCTTGTGACTTTTGTCACATAAGCACCAGAGTTCTTTGACACTCTCCCTTTACCAGAATCAAGGAGGTTCTGCTGCTGCGTAGGAATTCCTGTGACAAGGCTTCTCTTATCAAGCAGAAACATACACTCCATGAAGGTAAGCATGATTGACTTAACATGGGGTGCTCACACACACATATATATATATATATATATATATATATATATATATATATGTGTATGTGTATATATATGTATATATATATATATATATATATATATATATATATACATTTGGGCTAAGGATAAAAACTACTCAGCCCCATGGCCACTGTTACACTAGTTTTCTTCAAAACTTTAAGAGGAAGAGAGAACAGATATTACACTTTAATCTCAGCAAAAAGTTGGTATTCAGCCACCTCCCCATGAGGGTAATAGATCTGACATTAAGTCATTTTTAATATGGAGTGCCCATACATGTACATATGAGTCAAGGACAAAAATTGTCCAGTCTCTGCAATCACTGTCATGCTGGTGCTGGTATTCCATAAATCCTCCTACCTTTATTGTAATGAGGGAGGTTATGCCAAAAGGTTGAAATCCCCAGTACAAGGTTATCTTTCATAATTTTAAGAGGAAGAGAGGAGATACTACACTTTGAACTCAGCCCCAAGGCCAAACAAAGTTGTTTGATTGTATTTACCCACATGGAGAGGATGTAACATGAGCTGGGTTTGTAATGTGAGTGCTTATATGCATACATAAGGGCCAAGGACAAAAACTGATTGTACAGTCCCCTTGACCCCTGTCACACTGGCATTGGTAACCAACAACCTTCCCTCTTTAGTGTAATGAGAAAGGTGTAGCCGCAGAGTTGAAATTACTGGAACCAGGCATGACTGATTGAAGACAGAAAACATGACAGAGGTGAACAACAGATACTACACTTTGATCCCAGCCTTTGGGCTGGGAAAAAGCCATCTAGACCTAAGCAGAGAGAGACACTTGAATCCGAGGCGGAGAGAGACACTTGAATCCGAGGCGGAGAGAGACACTTGAATCCGAGGCGGAGAGAGACACTTGAATCCGAGGCGGAGAGAGACACTTGAATCCGAGGCAGATCATAGAGATACTCTGATTTTAGGCAGAAATGCCAAATATAAATAAACCCTATTATTTTTAATAAAAGACATAAAAAAAAAGAGTAAGAGCAGTAAGCAACAGATACTACACTTTGACTCCACCATAAAGGCTGGGAAAAAGTCTGATAGTTTGATTTTATGCAGAAGTACCAAATATAATTTCCATGAGTGCTGAAGAAAATGAGAATTTAAACATCCCAAATAGGAGGCCAAAATAATCCATAATAAAACTCTCCATGCAAAGAAAAAAAAAGTATCTTATTTCAATCTGAATTTCTGGCATGAGGAATTATTATTTACATACAGCTATTTTCCTCATTTTCGTTGTTATTATTATAGTGTTTTGACCATTGTGCCCTCCTGATTTCATCAGGTGCTCATTAATCCAGATAACCATCTAAGACCTTCAAACTGAACACTTTATTAAATAAAATGAAGAGTTCAGTTCCAAATTACCTGAGGTTTCCTTGATTGAGAAATACCTGATAAAAGAGCTAGGGCACAACAGAACTAAATGTTGTCATAACAAAGATGAGGAAAATAGTCTGAGTATAAATAATGGAATATATGGGTTTTTTTTTTATTATTTTAGTGTCACAGATGGAAAGAAAAACTAAGATTTATTAAGATTAATGAACATTTTTCTACTTGAAGAAACAAAAATGAACTGAAGAAAAAAGTTTTGTTTTTTTTTTGTGCGTTTTCTTTTCTTTTCACAAAGAAAGTTAACTCATTCCTTGTTTTCATTCCATTGTCATAAAATGTAACAGCTGGTTTTATTGAACATCGATCATTTTCATGAACAAATTCCAATGAACAATACCAGCAACAAGATAATTGACACAGGTCAGCGGCTCTAGAGCTAACCCCTTTAATGTCCACTCCCAAAACCAGTATAAAAATTTTTTTTAAAAAAACAGAAAAAAATTTTTTTTAAATGACAGAAAAAAATAAAAACATCTAAAAAAACAAAAAAATTAAAATGGCAAAAAAAAAAAAAAAAATTGAAAGATGGAAAAAAAAAAAAATTTGAAAGATGGAAAAAAAAACAATAGAAAATAAACACTAAAAATAAATAAAAAAGAATTAAAAAATATTCAATATTTCACAAAATGTAAGGAAAACAATATTTAACAAATAACATTAAATATTTAATTAGAGTAATTGAATTACTGAATATAGGGCTGATATACAGAATTTGTTTAACATGAAGAAAAATAAAAATTATTCTTACCAGTAAAATGGTGAAAAATACGCTCAGAAACTTACCTGCAGAAGAAAAGAAAAAAATTATTAAATTAAATAAAAGCAGCGAATAGTCACAAAATTCAAAATTTATTTCCTTGTAATAAATCTGTACAGTAATATTTATGAAGCCATAGAGAAAAGTTCCCAGCCTGACAAAGAAACTCCTTTAAAAAACAACTCCCAAAAAACAGCTTTGTCATATTTTACAAAGTAAGAAGATCAGGTCAAGAACTTTTCAGCACTCCTTCATATAAAAGAAAAAAATTAACACAATATAAAACAAAAACTGTAACTGAAATGTGTACCAACTAAAAATAATATATTTTACATGCACACACACACACACAATATATATATATATATATATATATATATATATATATATATATATATATAATCAGTTTCTAGACTGATTCAATCATGAAGGTAGAAGATCTAAAGGCAGAAGAAATAAACAACTTCCTCCCAGGATATCTGTTGGAGTTCTGGCATTGTCATATCCATCCACTCTTTGATGTTGTCTGACCAGTTTTGGTGTCATTGTCTTTACTTGCATCCACCTTCAACAGTGCCTTGCATGATGGTCTTCCATAATAATTTGGGATGAATTTTAAATGAGCAATCACTGTTCACTCATCAGGGGATATTAGCAATTGACTATTTTTTTGATTATCTTTTATATATATGCTCTTTTCATTGGTGCAAGGTTGATTTATTTTTCTTTTCATAGTGTGTGTGGGGGGGGGCATGTGCATGCACCCACCTGCATGTATGTGCACATGTGTAAAATGTAATTATCTCTCCTTTTCATTGCTTTTTTCTTTCTTGTCCCTTTATACTCTGTCCTTATTGGTTTTATACTTTTTCTCTATCATTTTCATTTAAAATTCATCACAAGCCATATTCTGCTATATTCATGTGACAATATGAACATTTGAATTAAAATTTAACATCACATGATATCAAATACATTCAAAAATATAAAATAACTAATACATCTAAAAACCAAAAAACAATGTCATCACTGGACTCAAACAAAATAGACCAATTCTTTACAATGACTAAAGTAAATACTAAAACCAACATAAACTGAATAATTCCTGCTCACTTTCATTTTTAATATATGAACATCAACATGTAAAAATAGCAAAAATAATTTTAAAATCTAACAGAAACAATTTGTTTATTATCTTTAAATATATATGACTTATTGCCCACTATTTATCAAGCTTATTTAATATCTGCCACTCATTAATTTGGTGATTATAGAATTATGCTATCCTTCCACCTCTGTTTTGTTTTTCCTTTACTTCATTCTCTTGGCATCATACACTCAAGATACAATAGAGTAAACCTTGCATGAGATCTTAATATGGATACAACAGCTAAAATGTATAAATTGCTGCTTTTTTTGCTAAGCAAGAAAAGAATTAGAGAACAATTCTTCACATGAAATGCGAAACTGGCTCTGTAACATGTTCTTGTAAGGTGTGGCATAACTAGTTGGTGTAGTTTGTATATTTACCACAATTTTCTGTTTTTCTCTTTACCATTTCCAATTGGCAAGGTTTGGTTGATTTTGTTTAGCGGCATATCAACCACTATGGGCTATTAATACCGAAATCTAAATAATTTGAACGTTATTGCATGCTTTCAACTACTGATACTAGGTATTGTTGGTAATTTTTACTATAAATAGGTATTGTTAGTCATTTTATTTTAAAAATGTTTTGCTGGCCATTTTACTAAAAATACGTATTATTGGTATTTTTACTATAAAAATGTATTTTTATATTTTCATAGTGTTTTGTTTTTGTTTGGAAGCTCACGATTAGCTCATAGCTGGGCCCCTAACAGGTGCTAACACCCCAGTCAGTGTGGACCTGGGGATAAAAGCAATTAAGAGGTGGTTCAACACTCCTCAAAACCACCAATCTCCCAATCAAAGGTCTTGCTGCCAGATGTAGTTTATTGTCACCAATTGATAAAGATTTGGTTTGGTTTGTTTTATGGCATATCAACCTCAGTGGGTTATTTAATGCTGACAAAATTTAATTTTTTTTCAAAAAAATGTATTGCTGGTAATATCTTTTTTCAAAAATATATCGCTGGTAATATTTTTTTTAATAAAGTATTTCTGGTATTAAAACCTATTTTAACACTTTCAAAGTATTTTGACCCAAGTTTGGGTATTAACTATTTGCCCATAGCTGGGACCCTAACAAGTGCTACCACCCTGGGTCAGAGTGGACCTGGGAACACCAGCAATTAAAAGGTGGTTCCATGCTTCTCAAAACCTCCTTAACAGAGGCCTTGCTGTTGGACATAGTTTATCGTCTTACCCAGGACGACCAATTGATAAGGAGAAAATTTGTGGATACTATTTAAAAAAAAGAAAAAAGAAAGAAAAAGAAAAAGAAAGACAAACTTCTCTATATGGATTACACAACCATGGAAGGGTGAGGGGTGATCAGCTGAAATAGTGTGATATCAAAAAAATGACTCATTTTGAAATTACAGCTGGGGAGTGGAATTTGCTACAAAGGTGAGGCATATAGTGAAAAACAAACCTACAAACACAGGGTGCACCAATTAATTTACTGATAATCAGTAATTGGTTATATCAGTATTTAATCAGTCACTGTTTTCTTCTTTTTGTTCATGTGTGTGTGTGTGTGTGTGTGTGTGTGTGTGTGAGTAGATTAACCCACTAATGGCAACAATCACAAATAAAGAGCTGTACAAAATAACAGAAACCACATCACTTGAGAATTTTCAACAACTAAGAAAATAATGACACAATCAAGAAATTGATGTTCCACACTACCTTAAACAAAAGGTTAGGAAGGAAACTCCCATCAATACTTGAAGTGATAACAGCAGACTTGAGGAGCCAATTTTCCCGAAAAATTGTTTGTTTTTTTTTTTTAATAGGAAGATTTTATAAATTTTAACTAAAAGTACCAGTGGCTGCTCAGTCAACAAACGCCAAAGGTTTCCTTAAAAGAAAATGGTTAATATTGCCAGTACTGCCATATTTCCTGTGAGAGCAAAACGGTTACTGCATTTGCTTCTTTTTTTTCATAGAATAGTACAGAAGCTGATGAAGCAGAAGTTGTTCATGACTGGACTAGAAAATGCCAGACAAGTTGCAGTGAGTAGTGCACATTATGAGAACAGTTATAGCTGACAGATGGCACACAAGTCGATATCTGATGAGTATCAGTTAGGTCACACTGTGGAGATGGGGTATGCTGTTGAAAGACACAAAATCCCCAATAATCCTTGGCTAAAAACAAAATCACTGATGACATGCACCAAAACATCAAACTGATGTATTTCACAAAATTGTAGGTTTCTAAAAAAGTTTGGTATTAATTATGGGTTTTTACTTCTAACCCATTAAGGCCCAGGGTCTCATTTTTAGGATAGTGGATATTAATAGCTTAACCAGTTTCTTTCTGGATCATCCTTGTTTATTACATCACAGAAATTTTATTCCTGGCTTAAGAATCACCAGTTATCTTAGACAGAGAGTTTCAATAATATTCTAAAAGTTTTGCATTCATTTTTTTGTTTGCTAATCTTTATTAAGACTAATTAAATTATCAATTATCAACTGATTAATCAATGCAATCCCACAACAAGACATATGGGTATATACTTATTTTATATAGGGAGGTAATTTTACACACTTGTATATAACAATCCAGGTTTTTTTAATTTTCTTAAACAGTGAAATTAGATATCAACTGGCCTAGAACAAGAATTTGTACTAAAAAAAAATATGCCTCTCAAAAGAAATTGAACCTCTATCCCCTTTTTCTATCAGGGAAAGCATTCCTATAGTAAAAGCGTGCCGTTATCAATTTGACTACATGAAGCCTTGTTGAAGTAAATCTCAATTATGTATTTAAAGAAAGTACATGTCTCATTGAAACTTCTTCAAATCTATATCTGCTAGTTTTGTTTTTATACTTGAAATATAAACGTAACATAAAAATCATTTATGATCATAAGAAATAATGTCAGATTAAAGTGAAAATTCATTTAAAATTTATTGTATTTATGTTTTTGGTACAAAAATGAAGCTAGCAAATAGAGATTTGAAGAAATCCCAACGAAAGATATGCATTCCTTAAAAAGATAATTGACCATTGCTTTGTCATGTTGGTAATGGCATGCATCAGATATACGAGTGATTTCCCCAATGGAAAAAGGAGATTCACATTTTCTTCTCAGTCTAGGCCAGTTGATATTAATGCTTGTATTTACATATCTTCTGCTGCATACAAAGGTAAATCACTAACTCCATAGCCCAATCATGGGGAAAAAAAAAAAAAAAAAAAAAAAAAAAGGAAAAAAATCTAAATTAAACAGAATGATGCTGAAAGTACTATAGATATAACATGCGAGCAATTAGGAAGTCTTAAGAGAAATATGAACTAAAATGACACTTAAACTTACAATCAGAAATCAATAGTTGAAAATTCTCAGATATATAATGAGGATAGAAGTGATAGAGAATTTAACACACACAAGACATATTGAAGGGAAATAGGATCAGTGGGAAATCTACCTGACAAGCTCATACAAATGGATGGCAGAACAGACTGAAAGGATTTTCTTCTTTTTTTTCCAAGAACACACTCACACAAAATGCCACACTATTTAAACATTCATGACACTTTAATTTAAATATATGTAAGTGATAAAAGCAGACATGGGACACAACGATGTAGATAATCAATATTTAATTAAAGTTAAGTTAACATTTATATTTCAATGTTCGTTCACATACACAATATATCATGAAACAGTTCTATGAACTGTCTATGGATCAGGTCATCAGGTGAAACTAATGTCTCTTTGGAGATATATATATATATATATATTTGTATATTTATGCAGCAATCCTTCTTTTATGCAAGTTTCATTAAAAACGACAGACAAGGTACTACAGTCAAGTTTTTTATTTAATTTTTCTTGTATACGAACAAGAGCTTTCTTTGCTGGACAAAGGGTGTGTAAGAACTGTCCAAATGTTTTATTTTTCCGAGCGCTTTCGGCTATACCTTTAGCCATTATCAAGGATGATTTGATTTTTCAGCTTAATTGAGTGTGTGCATTATGTGTATGTCTTAGTGTGTAGTAGGGGTGTTTTAATTTCCAAATGCGGTTAGCATGTTGTGGCTTTGTTTGTAGTTAATATTGTTATGGGTAGGCTCTTTTTTATTATTAAAGCCTCCATTATTTTTAACCTTTTTTTTACAGGTGGAAGCAATTAATATATTTGTGTTTTCTACTAGTATATTTCTAATGGAGTCTGTTAAATTTTTGTGTGTGCCCCTTACGGAACTGCGTTCCTAATGAAACCAGACTCATATATAATTACATCGGTTACACAACTACATGCTTATCCAGACGTCTTACGTTACACCTATCTGATCACAGCTCCATTAGAATCCATTTAAACACACACAAAAATTTACCAGACTCCATTAGAAATATACTAGTAGAAAACACAAATATATTAATTGCTTCCACCTGTAAAAAAAGGTTAAAAATAATGGAGGCTTTAATAATAAAAAAGAAAAAACCTACCCTTAACAATATTAACTACGAACAAAGCCACAACGTGCTAACCATATTTGGAAATTAAAACACCACTACTACACACTAAGACATACACATAATGCACACACTCAATTAAGCTGAAAAATCAAATCATCCTTGATAATGGCTAAAGGTATAGCCGAAAGCGCTCGGAAAAATAAAACATTTGGACAGTTCTTACACACCCTTTGTCCAGCAAAGAAAGCTCTTGTTCGTATACAAGAAAAATTAAATAAAAAACTTAACCGTAGTACCTTGTCTGTCTTTTTGGATATATATATATATATATATATATATATATCTATATATATATATATATATATCTATCTTTATATATATATATCTTTAGAGATATATATATATATATCTTTAGAGATATATATATATATATATATCTTTATATATATATATATATATATATATATCTTTATATATATATATATCTTTATATATATATATATATATATCTTTATATATATATATATATATATCTTTATATATATATATATATATCTTTATATATATATATATATATCTTTATATATATATATATATATCTTTATATATATATATATATATATATCTTTATATATATATATATATATATATATCTTTATATATATATATATATATATATATCTTTATATATATATATATATATATATATATCTTTATATATATATATATATATATATCTTTATATATATATATCTTTATATATATATATATATATATATCTTTATATATATATATATATATATCTTTATATATATATATATATATATCTTTATATATATATATATATATATATCTTTATATATATATATATATATATATCTTTATATATATATATATATATATATATCTTTATATATATATATATATATATATATATATATATATATATATCTTTATATATATATATATATATATATATATATATCTTTATATATATATCTTTATATATATATATATATATATATATATATATATCTTTATATATATATATATATATATATATATATATATATATATATCTTTATATATATATATATATATATATATCTTTATATATATATATATATATATATATCTTTATATATATATATATATATATATATATATATATATATATATATATATAAAATCAAATATATATTGTTAAATAGACAACGAATGTCTATGTTGAGCCATTCTTTACCCTCGTATAGCTGTTTTAATTTCAGACAAAAATAAAAACAAAAATTGTCCAACATGGATATTTTTTCATTATGCTGTTCCTTGATCTAAGCTTTCAGCTCACATGAGCCATCATCAGAATGGTTTTATGGACATTACAACAGAGATGATGATCATCAAAGATAATATTCTGCTATACTAACACAAAGATAATATTCTGCTATACTAACACTATATATGTGTGTGTGTGTGTCTACAAGTTTTGTTAAAAATGACTGACAAGGAACTGTAGGTAACTTTTTTTCATTTTTCTTGTGTTCTTACAATTTTTTTTCTTTTCTGGACATATAATTTTTAAAATTATAAGAACAGAAGAAAAAATAAATAATAAAAAATTTAACCATAATTCCTTGTCAGCCATTTTTAACAAAACTTGTATAAAAGAGGGATTGCTGCCCAAATACCCAATTATAAAAAAACAAATTCACCCCAAGTAAGGTGATAATGCCACTAAGACACAAGAGGCTACTGAGAGTAAAAGAGAATGAGAAAACTTTAGAAGGAACCGGAAACCCAATCTTAAACAAGTATTATTTTATTTTTATTATATGGTCGAGCTAGCTCGGACATTCCCGAGTCTATCAAGCCAAACATCATGGTCCTATATCAAGGTTGGAAGGTCATTAGGGAGGCATTCTGTGTCAACAAAATTCACCAATATAGGTGGTTGCTGGGTGACCAACCAGTCTTGCTCCATGGTTATATGTCCAGAACAGTAGATCACTCACAAATTCTTGTTTTGCTCACCAGCAGTGTCTGGCAAAGCGTATTCTGCATTCACATAAAATTGTAGAAATATCAGGGATAGGTCCATAGAGCTGTGATTTAGTTTAATGTTGTCCCCAAGAGATGTTAAGTATAGCTCTTGGGTTTAGTTAATGTCCAGGCAGAGGCACCATACATTAACATTGCCTTTACAGTGGCTCGAAAGAATCTCAGTTTGAGTTTGTTTGGTAGATCAGATTTAGAGATGACATCAATTTTATTTAATGCAGTACAGGCTTTAGCTATGCGAAGTTTCACATCCCTGTTCAAAACATTGGTGAGGAGTGTGAACCAGACAATATATATGTCAAAATTAAAGGAGAAAAATAAAAAAGATGTGATTGTAAACAGGAAAAACTTTTTTAAAAAAAGCAAAACCTTACAATCCTAGGAACATCTGCAACCTTTGTCAGCAAGAAAAATCAGCTATAACATTTTCAAACCAAAAAAAAAACATTTAAACCAGAGATTGGAAATTATGTCCCGTTGTATTCATACTAAAAATTCCTTTTGGGTTCATTTGAATAATTTAATAAAAGAACATATGTATATTTCATTTAATTCACAACTGATATATTTCAAAGTAAATATAAGGATTTGATTAAAATCCTTAAATTTACCTTGATAAAGGGCAAACTTGATAACAACATGAACAGTTCAGTTTACCTTTGTCTTTATTCATATTTATTTTAATTTATATCTGAATTTTTAGACACATAAAATATCACACATTGAGTGCTGGTACTAAGATGAAACTCAGAGTTGTGTTCCTGGTGAGGGAAAAAAATGTGTGCATGCGTATATAGTGTTGAGTTCTACACAAAGGACAATGAATGGTATTTTATTTCATTACTAAAATGGTAGATATTCATAAAACTTAAAAATTAGAGATGTTTAAAACACACACACACACATTTATATATAAAATTCTGAGTCTCAGGAATCTCCCAATCCCTATTTTTAAAAACAAATTGAAAGAGGCTGTTTAACCAATACAAGGGCTGAACTAGATTAGTGATTAATAAAAAAAATAAAAAATAAAAAAATGAAAGCTACAGAAAAAAGTTCACTTTCTTCAGAGAGTCATTCATTCCTGCAGTTCACTGCTACTAACAAACAGGGATGTGTTTTGTTTTTTTTCTCTCCTGATGATGGCCATGCTGGCCAAAATTAGTTGAACCTAATTGAAATAATAAAACAAAAAATATTAACATACAACCCAATGCGTCTGAAAATTTTCATTTTTTATTGTTCAAAACACACACACACACTTTATATATATATAATTTAAATAAAAACAGACCACTTTAAGGTTCCATATAATAAATTATTTCACCACAGCCCTTTTAAAGGACAGTGGATCATCAGATTTTATTTCCAAAGGCTATATATATATATATATATATATATATATATATATATATATATATATATAAACAATTGTTATAAACAGAAGCACCCACTAAATATCATGTTTATAATCACAAGAGATAATAACAGAATTAATAAATCTATTAAATGCTAAAATGCAGCAACTATGCTGAGAGAACTTCCATGGCATTCCTGAGAGAGAATACACAATGTAGCATTATCATTAGTTGAGTGATCAATTTGTTTTTTTATGACTTATCAACCTTTTGCAGGTTATCTTATGCCGGAAATTGTTTTTACATTGTTTGGGAGATAATAATGATTTACTGATACAATTCTTACTAATTAACCTATAAGATGATCAGTAATTGAACAAGGCCAGTAAGTCCTGGGTATGCTGATGAACTACATCTGGCAGTAAGGCCTCTGATTGGGATTGGAGATTGCTGTTTCCATATCCACCCTGAACTGTGATGATAGAACCTGTTATGATCCCAGCTATAGACAAATTGTGAACACCAAAACAAAACAGTATGAAAGTATAAAAATATTATATATTAAAAAAATAAATACCTATTTATAGTAAAATTACTAACAGTACCTACTTATAGTAAAATTAGTAACTATTATAACATGCTTTGTAATGCTTATAATATAAATAATGCTTTGGCAACTTGCCATGATGTCTGTATTACTTAGTCTGAAGACTGACTCCAAACGACTTCTTTTTCCCTTACATCTGACCTGGAGCTCTTTATGGTTATGGACTAGTTCATATAATCACTGGGAGTATACTGTTTACTCCACAACATCCCTCCTTTTGAGATTAATACTTTTTATAAATATTTTATTTTTTTATTAGTATCTCCCCATCCTCTTTCTGGAGAGTTTGCCAACATACTTGACTTTGTAGCATTTCCAACTCAGATCCACTTCCACAGTATGCTTTCTTTTTCTGGAACTTGTCATTGTAGGTTCCCTGAATTGTTGTGGTGATGGCACATTGAAAACATTCAGAGATCTCATTCTTGAAACACTAGGATGTCTGCTATAAAAATCCTTCAATATTTGCTTCTGTTACAACACTAGGTACTACACCATTGCATAGCGAGTAAGTGTTTAAGTCTGGATTTTGTTCTTTGTTACTATCTTTCAATTGCATTTTTATTTTCCCAATAAAGACGTCATTTTCTTTTAACTGGTAACTCTCGTACTAAGTTGCATAAAATATTCTTTATTTCCATTTCACTTTTTAGTGCTGCAATGACTGTGTCTTCAAATGGTTTTGCATTTTTAGGTATTAATCTTGGTAATCCCTCCATAAGTCCTAGTTTTTTTTAGATGATTCGTACTCAGTCATAAAAACATAGTTTAATAAGATGGTACCCAGTGTTGCAGTCTATTAGTTGTATGCATAAATATTCCTTTCTTTGAACCATATATTGTTAATAGAGGTCTGTGATCTGTCTGCAACATAAAATTCCTTCTATGAATACATTTAGGAAATTTCTTCACAGCAAATATAATTGCTAGAACCTCTTTTTCTATCTGGCTGGAATTTTTCTCTGCTGGTAGAAGTAAACGTGAAACATGAGTGAAAGTTTTCATTTTACCACCATTGTATTTGTGTAAAATCACTGATCCAATACCATATGCATTAGTATCTGATGCCATTACAATTTCTGCATTTAGATCATAGAGTATCAATGATAAATCTGATGTAAGTCTTTTTTCATTTCGTCAAATGCCTTTTGACTTATCATTTCAGTCCTACTTAACTCCTTTTTTTTAAGTAGATCGTTCAATGGAGCTCTCAAATTATGCATATTATGTATGTAAATTTGATAGTAATTAGCCAGTCCTAGAAAAGCTTGTAATGTTTATTGGTGGAGGCATATTTTTAATTGTACTTGCCCATGACTTATCTGGTTGATGACCATTTTTATCAATAATTTGAACAAGGTATTTAATTTTCAGAAAAAGCAATTCACATTTTTCTTCACCGAGCTTGAATCCATACCCTTAATCTTTCCAAAATTGTTTTCCCATGCCCAACATGTTTTTTAGATACATTTTTGATTAAAATCTCATCCAAATATGCCACTATATCCATAGCTTGTTGAAAAAAATAGCTGGTTCCACCTTTATACCAAAAGGAAGTCAGTTAAACTTACATAATCCTTTGTATGTATTTATGCTTATTATTTCTGAAAATTCATTTTCAATCTGAATTTGTTAATATGCTTCAGAGAGATCCAACTTTGAAAATATTCTTCCACCATTTAACTTTGAAAAAATTTCCTCTGGACATGGTAATGGGTAATTATGCGTTTCTAAACAACTGTTTAATCCAGTCAGAAAGTCTGGACAAACACAAATTACATTATTTTTTTTTGTTTATATACACTACTGTCGCAGCCCATTTTGAATGGTTAATTTTTTCTATTACACCAATTCTTTAAAGTCTGTCCAACTCTTTGTTGACTTGTTCCAATGCTGTGAATGGTACACTCCATTTTGGCTTAAATACTGGCATCAAACCTTTTTTTTTTACTTGAAAATCCACCTTGAATTTTGAACAACAACCCCACTCATTTGACAGAACATCTGGGAAATATTTTTTTTAATTCATCCTTAAGATTTTCTCTCAAACTTTTAAAATTGGTAGCTGGTTCACTTATGTTTTTACAATAAACATTAATCAGCAAATACCAAAGTTCAAATAATTCCATCCAGTCTATACCAAATAAATTTGTAGCATTTTTTTAATACATGATCTTTAGTTTTCACATGCTTATTGTGGAATGAGACATTACAAGTCATTTCTCCCCAAAAATATAATTTCTCACCAGAAACTGAAATCCTAACTTTGGAGGTTCCTTTAAATAAATGCTTTCCAATTTCCTTCCTTATTGAAATATCACAACCAGTATTCAGTAGAAGTTTCATGCCCACATTATTTTCACATTCACAAATTTCCTTTTGTTTTCTGTGACCATTTTTTGTCACAATGCTGTGTATGAATTTCTTGCTGTGAGAATTTTTTTTGGTTTGATTTTGCAGCATGACTTTATATATCCTCATTTACCACACTTGTAAAATACTGCATTTTTAAATAGACAGTCACAAGGATTTATTCTCATTTTTTTATACATTTGTCCTTTACTTGTACATATAGGCCACTATGTGCCTATGATTAGTGGTAGAATGCAAAACTAGTTTGTTTTTGTTTTTCCTGAGCTTATGTTTTACATTATTCATAGCCCGGTGTTGAGTTGGTTTATTTTGATTATTTTTTTTTTTTAATACTTTCCTTGGCTCTCAAGTTTGGCATTCAAAATAAAGTTTATTATGTTTTGGTTATGGATAATCAGCTGTTTAGTCTTTTGTGTGATAATGTGGTTGTTGGTAGCATAGTAGGAATTGGTTTTCATGCCTACATTTGGAAATAAGCACTAATCTTGTTTCCGTTTTTTATTTATACGTAATGAAATACCAAAAGAAATTAGAAACAGCTATCTAGAGTTGTTTCAAGCATATATCTATTCAAGTTCATGAGTTCAGTTTTTTTTTTTGCACTATTTACATGTGGACTATTGTCCTCATCTTCCTTGTTGTTATCGCAATGTTTCAGCCATTGTGCCCTCTGGCCTTCATCAGGTGTATGTTGATCTAGAACACTTGCAGGGAATTCTGAACTGAACCCTTTATTTAATCTACAGGGTAGACAGTTCTCTATCCATATCTAAGCATATTTCATCTGCACTTTATATGTGGATTATTGTCCACATCTCTGTTGTTATGTTTCAGTTGTTGTGTCCTCCAGCTTTCATCAGGTCAATCAGTGTCACTTACAGAAAGTCTGAATTGAACCCTTTATTTAATTTACAGGGTAGACAGTTCTTATTCCATTGTCCATATCTCGGCATATCTCATTTAGTTCTTATTTTTAGTACTGCTTACTTTTTGTACACACTGCCTGGCGCAGAGATTGAACTCACAATTACTATATCCCCAAATTAACAAACCAACAATTAAATCCACTAGGCTATTGTTCCAGGAATTGGGTATAGCTGCAGGGAATTTACATGCTCAATGGGGCATCAAATCTATTCATCATTGGGGCCAATAAAATATCAGGAAGTTTGGAAACAGTTTCATTACACTTGCACACAATAAGGATTCATATTCTCTTTCTGGAACAAACAGCTACCATCATGGAAATTATTGAACAGGAAAGTGTGCAAATAGTCTACAACAACATATATGTATGTAACACCTGTCGAGTCCAACACACTTTTTCTCCAACCAAAAATTTGCTTAAAAAAACAAAAAAAAATAAAATAAATAAATAAATAAATGAAAATAAAAATCAATCACTCTACACATGGTGCTCCAAAGGTCACCGGTTGGGCTAAACCATCAGATTAAGGAGAGTGAGATCCCTCTCCCTTCACCATAATGAAACACACATTACAAAACAAAAGTCAGTAGATTTTCCTCATGAACACACTTAATAGAGTAGACAAGGATTTTTTCTATTGAATAACTGAATATTTTTTAACTTATATCAGAAATAAAAAAAACAAAAAAAAACATTCAAAAACAAAACTTCTTGTAAATAACCCCAATTTTCTTTTTATCATTTTAAAATGTGAAAAGCATTTCACAGTTTTCTGATGCAACCTAATACAATTTACAGCAAAATGTATTTCGTATTATTTTAAGTCATATTTTTATGCATTGAATTTTGAAGCCACATCTAGTCTGGTGTTCCTGCTATATATTTAGAGATTCTTGATAGAATTCAAAGAATATGCAATATTATTGGCCCTGACCTGGCATCTCTCAACTTCAGTTACTTTCCTCATCATTGTAACATAGCTTCTCTGTGCCTGTCTATAAATAATTTCATGATAATTGTTCCAATAAACTTTCCTCTATGGTAACTAAACAAAGAATTTAAGCACAGTGCTAGATTAGTGGCAAGGACTGATCATGTTACAGTTGAAATGGCTAAATGGAACCATAACTAGATGTAACTATGCTAACAGCTTCTCTTCTCACACTTCTCATTTGTGGAACTCTCTTCTGGCTTCTTGCTTTCCAGTCAAAATTTTAAATGCAATGTCAATCGTTATCTTGTCTTCTTAATTCCTGTTTTTTTTTATTGTTCTCTCTCCTTAATAGTGATTTTTTTACGTATTCTCTAACACTCAGTAACCACTTGTATCTTAGTGGTTTTATTGCCTTACTTGGGGTGAAATGATTAAATAAAGAATATACAAACACACAAACACTGTACCTGTTACAAATGATGGAATGATTTATGTAAGGATTTGTACACCTGTCAAAGAAGGATCCTAATGTTGTTCCCAAGCATGTCTACCTCGAATCAGAGTAGGGTATCTATTCTCACTATATATTTCTGGAGACAGATACACAAAAGGTCTTTTACCTATATTTCTGCGATGAGGTATTATAACTATTTACACTATTTCTATTGTTTGAACTGATATCCTCATCTTTGTTGTCATATTCACAACATTTCAGCCATTGTACTCTCTGGACTTCTTCAGGTGATTGGAATTTCGAACCTAACCCTTTACTTCATCCATCGGGGTAGATTATTCTAGTTTCACATGCCATGCCTCTTCCAGATATCCCAGTTTCAATTATTTCCAATTAGTAACTCAACTCTCCGAGTTCTTTGTTCACCTCTGCTGTGGCCAAGTATTGAACTCACAACACTTTAGGTCAAGTCACTTGATTACTTCAGTCAACGCTTTTATCCACATGTGTCATTGGGTTTGAAATTCCAACTAAGGTAGACCAGAGTATACAACAGCCAAAATGTTGTGACTATGACAAGATGAGGACAACAGGCCGAACAATGTAAATAGTATAAGAAGGTCTCTGTAAGATTCTATTTGCTGGAAATAGATGTTTGATATTTTATATTTTGGCTAATTTGTCTGTCTGCCTGTCCAATTCTAAACCGTTTGACATACTTACTAAATCAGGTCTTTTGCAAACGAGAAAGGTTACCAGAAAGATGTTTTGTCAGAAAAAGATACTTCCTAACATGACTTTTATCAACTTCAATGTCATTTTATATATATATATATATATATATATATATATATATATATATATATATATATATATATATAAAAGAATAAAAAACCTTTCATTCTCAGAAGAAACACAGTTATTGCTGAGAATGTTTGATTTTATTAGTTTATTTATACCATTTTAAAAATCTACATAAGTCTAGCTAAGAGATTTAATGAGGTACCTTAAATCATATATAAATACATAAAATATATTTGAAAAATAAGAGGTAAAAGAAACTAATAGTCCTATATTGTTGCCCTCCACACAAGTGGCATATGAAGTAAATGGCGCAGCCACTCAAATCCGAGGATGCCAGTCTACTAAGGTGGCTAGCTAATCCCCATTGCAGACGCCTGCTCAGGAACAACCAGAGAGCCCACCTGTGGCTTATACTGCAACTATGTTAAGCAGACCTTAGTTACAGTTTCTGTGAGAGAATGTTATCTCGCGTGATCAGCAGTCTGAACAAGCCTAGTACACTCAAAGCCTCGGTCACGATGATTTGTGACTTTGACCGAGCACAACCACTGACAACTGTGGTTTGGTTTTCAAGCATTTTCAAAAGGTGCCAAATGCTAGGATCACCTCCTCTAGACGGATAACGTCAAGAAATTCGAACCCACCCCTCATGGTCAGAAAGCAAATGTTCTAACAACTCAGGTGTGTGTTTCGTTAAAGACTACTGACATGTTACTGCAATTGAGCTTTTTATTTAATTTTTGTGTTTGTACAAGTGTTTTCGTTTCTGGGCACAAGGGGTGTGAAAACTCCCCAAAATGTGGTGGGTGTGTTCGGAACATAAAACATTCCTATAACTTTAGACACGTGCATAAAATACCCACATACTCCGTTAAAAAATAAAAAGCGTCCTTGATAATGGCTAAAAGAATATCCGAAAGTGCTTGGATATGCAGAACTTTTGGACAGTTTTTACACACTGTGTCCAGAAAAGGAAACACTTTTACAAACAAAAGAAAAATTAAATAAAAAGCTTAATCAAGTTTTATATATATATAATTATGAGATCAACTGATTTTGTTACCTTGATTTCAACCTTTCAGTATCTTCAGGTAATTTTGGTCAATTGATTTCCTAACACTTCATTTATTTTTTATTTATTTTTTTAAAATATAGCGTTCATAAATTTTTTATTTTTAAAAAAAAATAAATAAGCACATGACGTGAAGTGTGGTAGAAAGTGAGGAGGAGAGGAAAATAAAGTGTATTGGAAATTTATCAGTGATGTATTAAATGAAATATACATACTTTTTCATCCTACTTCATATGAACTTAAGAGGAACTTTTTAGCATGTATACAATCGGACATAATTTCTGATCTCTGATTCAAAAGTTTTTTTTGGTCTGGAAATGTTATTATAGCTAATTTTTCTTATTGGAAAAGGTTGCAGATGTTGCTAGGATTGTTCTAAGGTTTTTCCAGTTTACAATCAGATCTTGCCTATTTTTTTCCCTTTAATTTCGACACATGGTTGGCTAGTTTAGTAGGATTTCTAAGGCTTTCTAGCTTAAAAGATGACTTATGATTGTACCAACTCTTTTTAAAGTTACCCTCAGTGCACCCTACATATATTTTTTTTTCTGGCAATTTGTATCTTATTTCTGCTTTGTAAATTACTGCTTCAGTTTTGCAAATTCCATCTAATGGAAATCTATTTTTATTTCTACAATTGCATATTTCACTGTTAACTGTGTTATGCTGCACATTGGTTTTGAAATTTCTGGCATTTAGTCTTTTTATTGTGGTTTCTAAATTACTAGTACAGCTGTAGCTTGATTTAACTGTGTTTTTATTAAATATTTTATATAATTCGTAATTTTGGGGGAAGAGTCTAAGTAATTTGAAAAATATTTTCCCTATTTTACACTTAACTTCTAAGTTGTGGGGTGGGGGGGGATTTAAACCAAATAATATTTTTTCTTTTCCTTAAATTGTTGTTCATTTGTTGTTTTATTTGAGGTTTAAATTTCAGTTTGGTTTTATGCCCCTCTTCTTGTAAAACTCTTTCATATTCTTTCTTTTTATCTAAAACATTATATATATATATATATATATATATATATAGCATAATGAGAAGCCACGTATACTTTCTTGATATGTATATAATATATGGATAAAATAACTGAAAAAAAAATTGGGTGTTTTTTACGAAAGTATTTATTTCTGTGTTTTTATATATTTCAGACCACCTCGGTCCTTCCTCAGAAATTCCAATTTTTTTTCAGTTATTTTATCCATATATATATATATGTTATAATTTTTCATATAGACAAAAATAATTTACTCACTACAAAGATGCAACTTTGTTTCAATGCATTTAAATGCACTTCAACTAAATTTTGGTTCTCACCAGTCGAAGTGCAATTAAGTGCACTGAAATGAAGTTACATCTTTGTAGTGAGTAAATTGTTTTTTCTCTACATGAAAAAAAAACATGATAAATAATTATTGCTCTACTATCGGTATTGAGCCCTCTTTTGAATTAAAGCTGTGAATGTTAGAATTTATATATTATTTTCATTCTCATTACATTTGGATATTTCTTTATATATATATATATATATATATATATATATACACACTTGTGTGTGTGTGTGTGTGTGTGTGTGTGTGTCTGTGTGTGTGTGTGTATGCCTGTATGTACGCATAAGCAAGCAAAATTGACTGATAATCAATAAAAAAAAATGGTATTTCAATACAAGTGGACAACAGCTGGAAGGTTATAGAAAATAGAGAGGAGCATTTGATATCTAATCGCACTTAAAGGAACTGTTCATTTCCAGGGTAGGACGTTTTACAAGTTGCATTACTTAAAAGCAACTCTTCCTTCAAAACAATCAACCCACAGGAGTTTATACTGATGACCAAACATTTTATAACTGTTATGATCCTCTTCTTCCCAACATTAATTATTTTGTTGAATTCTTTTGAAAGCCAACCTAAAACTTGATTTGGATTTACAACTCGAGAAAAAAAAAATTACTAAGAATTTAAACTTACAAATGGTGAGTTAGAATTGTCATTTTTGTTTTTATCTATATTCTTTGATTCAAGAAACAATGAAATATGACATCATGTTTTAGATTACCTTTTCTATTCATTACTTTCTTCTGATACAGGAGGAGTCAAAAATAACATTAGATTTCTGCTTTTATGACTGTCAGTTGATTGTTTATTTGTATAATAACATACATGAAGGGATAAATTGATGAAAGACATTTTCATTAAACCATTTATTTGATAAAGGGGAGATTATTAAGGATCATGTTAAAAAAAAAAAAGATTTAAGAAAATTAATAATCCACAAGACAAATATTTCATTGTTAGATGCTTCCCAAGACTATTTTGCCATTAAATGCTTCATAAAACTCTATAATGAAAAAACAAATACTTAAATTAATTTGTTTTTGTTTTTACAGTTTATCAACCCTTTGGGAGTTATTTAAAATAAATAAAAATTGGATTTTAAGAATTTCTGTTTTTATGATTGTTAATTGATTGTTTATTTGTATAATAACATAAAGGAAGGGATAAATTGATGAAAGACATTTTCATTAAACCATTTAATTTGATAAAGGGGAGATTATTAAGGATCATGCAAAAAACAAACAAAAAGAATTAAGAAAATTAATAATCCACAAAACAAATATTTCACTGTTAGAGGCTTCCAGAGACTATTTCACTGTTAGAGCCTTCCAGAGACTATTTCATTATTAAATGCTTCATAAAATTCTATAATGAAGAAACAAATACTTAAACTGTAAAAAAAAAAAAAAAAATAAAAAAAAAAATTTATTTATTAAAATTTTATTATTAAAAATTAATTATTTATTTATTAAAAATTAATTTATCAACCCTTTGTGAGTTATAAGTTAAAAAAATTTGGATTTTAAGAATTCATTTTTTGCAAGTGAATACTTCATTAATAATTTTGGGGAAGATAATGATTTTTCCAGATTCAAGTTCTACTATTGAATCCTTAACTGGAGTGAGAACAGATAGGTTCATTCCTTTCCCAAGGGTATTTATGCACAAGGCACCGTAACAAACTATGAAACAGCAAATAACCATTTTTTATAACCAAAGACCTATATATATATATATATATATATATATATATATATATATATGTGTGTGTGTGTGTGTGTGTGTGTGTGTGTGCATGTTAAAGATATTGTTCACTCATGTGAATGCATTAATTTTAAATGTTTTATTTTGCTGGCCAAGTTAACAGTAATGCATTTGTGAGTGAACATTCATTCTTTACGGTTTTTATTTTAAAAGAATGTTAAATGTTAAGATATTGTTCATTATAATGAAAAGCATCACTTTAATATGCTTTCCATAAAATCAATCTCTGATGTTGAACTTGTCCAATAAGAATTTTATGTTAATTCATCAAAATTTACATGAATAAGTACATGAGTAAATTTTTTTTTAAGCTGTTGCCATCACCAGAGCAACTGACCTCTATTGTTAAAATCATGACAGAAATGTTTTACATCTATTTTTCTGGTCAAACTTCAGTGTCTTAAAATATTTTTCCAGCTTTTTGACATATTTTACTAAGAACAGGAAGCCAAGAGTAAGCAAAAATTATTTGATTGTGTTAGAACAAGAGACTAATTGTTGAATGAACATTCCAGGGGTAGGAATAAAAAAAATTTTCTTGCTAGGTTAATTTAAATAACTGATATATTAAATTTAGAAATTGAAAGGCAAAAAATTACTTAATGTTAATTTCTGCTAAAAAAAAAAAAAAAATCTAAATAAAATAAATTTTAAGTCAGATTATAGATTTCTTTGTTAAATAAAAATCATGAATCCTTAGAAAGTCATGAAAAAGTAAAATAAAATATGAAAAAGTAAATAAAAATATGAAAAAGTAAAATGCAAAAAGGTAAATAAAATACCAATAAGTAAATAAAATACCAATAAGTAAATAAAAATATGAAAAAACTTACAAAAAAGTAAAAATAGAAATAAAAACCTACAACTTAGATTTTTTGCTTCTGATACTACCTTTACATAAGCATTTCTTGTTTATTTTTGCTTTTTTATTCCCCCTCTCAAGATCAAGTATTAAAAAGCAAAAACTACAAAATAAATGGCTATTGATAAATGTAAAAATGTTTAAATTGGGTATTGGCAAGTTTTGTTTCTTTTTCATCTGAAGATCTACAAGCAGGTTTTAACTAGAAAAAAAAAAATCTCATCTTCAGTTAAAAAAAAAAGTTAGTAAAAAGGAAAAATGAATTGAGAGAATCACTTTTTTAAAATTCTAAGTGAATAAGAAAAATTTAAAAACTATCATCACTATAAATTTTACAAGAAAACTAAAAAGATAAATAAATAAAAATAAAAACATTTTTGACCAAAGATAAAAATTAGTTTTTTTTTTTTTTTTTCAGGTGAATATATAAGAAGTTCCATAAAATCTGGAATTCCTTCCAGATGCTACCAACTGAGCAAGAAGCTTTTTGATTTTATTTTTCGTTCGGATATCACATTTTTAAGTGGCAAGAAAAAAAAAAAGGTAAGTTGTTTCTCTTATTTACTTATATATATATTTTTTTAAAAATAATTCCTTATTGCTTTTTTGTTTGTTTGATTTTTTTTTTTTTTGCTTAGTATCAACTGTAATTTTGACTATTTTTACAAGCATAGTAGAATTACAGTAATGCCAATGCTAGCTAAACTTTGAAAGCTACATGCACTGACATTTCATGGGCTTTTCTTAGCATGTTGGAATTACAGAGGGACTTGGGTTTCAAGATGATCCATAAATCCAAGTCTAAAATTAAATTCTGAAAAAAGCTCTAAAAATAAAATAAACTGAACAAAACTACTCTATGACTCATTTCAATTTTCAGTCAATTAGAAAAATTTGTTAAATAGAGTGCTGAAAAGTTATGAGCCTGATCAAAAAAGGGGTATTAAAAAGTTAATGTACCTTAATATTTTGCAAAATGGGTCAAACCAATAACTTTTTGGCACCTCCCCCATGTGTACTTTAGAATCACAAACACAATAGAAATTAATACAAACTAACTGTAAAAAGTTTAAAAATAAAAAAAATAACTGTATACATATTTATGTATGCTTTTTTTTCAGTAACATTTACCCTGTAAAAGTCACAGGGGCCACTCAAGGTAGAGGGTTACATTAAGAGGCAATTTGTACAGATAGGTGAAGAAGTAAACTTGAACAGGTTAAGATTGTAGTGATCAGGGAAACATCCCCTCGGGAGTCAGTTCGACAGTGGTTCACTGGAAGAAGCTGTTCAAGTGGAACTTACTTCTCACTGATCGAATATGAAGGAAATGTGGGTAGTTTGCTAGTTTGTAAGTGGTGTGGCGTGGCATGGCATGTCCTTGCCGTGAAGGTTTGAACTGGTGGAACCAAGGAATATAGTTTGTCTGAGCACTTTCCATGCAAATAGTAACAGAACAGTGAAAGGCTTGACACATCCTGCCTGTGAGAGAGAGAATAATTCATCACCCACAAAGGCTCAGAGATGCTTTTGGACTATCAGGAAGCTGGAGAGTTAAGCCTGGGCAGCTCCTGCCCAAAATATAACAACAGTACCTCATTTTTCACCTGATCTGGATCTTGTAAAGGTAGTGGATGATATAAGGAGTCAGGTACTTACTGGAGCAGTAAAGGAGCCAACTATTTTACTTAGATCTTTAGCAATGGGTCATATGTATGAGTTTCACTTGAGGTCAGGTGTGAGTTTTAAGGCCCAATAGGTTTTCAAGGCATGGTGCCTCCCCGAGAAATCAGTTCATTGACTGCTGGTAGTTCGGGGTCTGATCAGAAATGATGGAATGTAACCAATTTAGTTTGCTTTATATTGTTCTACAGCATATCAACCTCAATGGGTTGTTTAATGCTGACAAGATTTTTAGGATAGATTTGTAAGAAATCAGTTTGTTGATCAGGTTTCATTGACATTTTTGAAAAGAGGTTTTTTTGTTGAGAGTCTGGTTTCAGATATATTGTTTGTAGAGAAATTGGTTTTATTGAAATTCTCATTTGGTTTACATTTTTGTTTTTGTATAGGCCCATTGTTTTAAGAAATATTATGTTGTCCATTTTTGCTTTCTCAAAGAATTTATACATGTTTATATTATAGCATTTTTGTCTTGAGAGAGAGTAAGGTCTGAACATTCAGTTAATATATGTTTAATAGTGTATATGGTTTCACATGCTTGGCATAATGGTCGATCTTCATTGTTCAGCAAGTACAAGTGGGTTATTCTCATGTGGCCAATGTGCTAGTTTGGTTTGTATGTTTGTAACAATAAAAATGTATGTAAATTTTAGGTCTTGCCATTCTCAAACAGGCTTAATTTCACCTGTATTTCTTTTAATTTTTCTCCAGCATTCATAGTTATCAACATTTCCTCCTACACACTTTATTTCTCACCCACTCCTTATCTCCCATACTTTCTCCAATTCTGATGTGGAAATGATAGACACATTGTGCCTATAACACTTTTCAGAGAGCACACAGATATTATACTGATTTTTTTTTTTTAGATTAATTTTCTACAGTTTATAAACACTTTGCAAGTTATTTAAAGCCAGATTTTTTTTTCAGATAATAATAATTTTAGTACTACAAATTTTACTAATTAACACATAGCTTGGTCATCTAGGTACTGACATCAATGTTGCTTAACTTTGGTGATCGTATATGAAACAGTGTTTCAACGTGATGCGGCTATAAGCCTATAACTGATCTGTGACAGAGTGTGCAGATACTACACTCTGATCTTTGGCAGAAGTCCTGACTCATACATAAATAATCTTATACTATGGGTACTATGCTACTTAAAACTAAAAGCTATCCTCTTTTTCAGATAATCTTTGAAAAGACTTACTAAAGATATGTCATAACAAATTTCTGTGGGATTACCATAATAAAATCTGGTATAATAAATATAAAAATCCAGTATTTTATCAGCTTATAAAAATTCAATATTAATGCTTAGAGTATTTCTGCCACATAAGGTCTAACACTCTTGCTATTTACCTTGAGTTCCTTGATAAAATCCCAAGAAGAATCAGCAATATTATTGGTCCTGATCTGGCAGCTCAGCTTCACACTTTCCCACCACATAAGGTTGCCTCTCTGTGCCTTTTCTATAAATACTTTCATGATAATTGTTTGGATGAGCTCTTTGCTATGGTACTAGACTTTTTGAATTTAAGTGCAGTACTAGACTGGCATCAAGATCTCATCAATTTACACTTGAGCTGGCTAGATGTAACCATAAATTCTATGCTAACAGTTTCTTTTCTCACATTTCTTGCTTGTGGAACTCCCTTCTGGCTCCATGATTTTCTGCCAACTTTAATCTGCAAAAATTTAAATGCAATATCTATCACTATATAATGTCCTCTTGATTACTCTTTTCTCTTCTCACACATTATTAGTGCTTCTGTTTTTAATTTTTCCACACTATAACCCCTTGTGTCATAGTGATTTTACTTGCATGGGGTGATACCAATTAAAAAAAAATTATAGGTTTCTTTCTTTAACCCATTAATGCCACTGTCTTCCAAAAATGGTATGGTGTTCATTGGTATTTTAATTGCAGGGTTATATAGAATTGCTTTATCTTTGGACAAGTCCCAAACTTTTTTGGATCTTTCTATCAAATGAGTTTATTCTAATTTCATCACAAGTGATTTAACAACTTGTAGAATTCTATCAAGTAGGAACATGGAATTTCAGGAATTTGACAAGGAGGGGGAAATTAGGAATAGTCAAACTAGGCAACCAAAATAGATACTAATATACATCACTAAAGCTACATCCTTCTTTCATTCAAAGATTTCAAATTTTATAAATACTGGTTTAGTTTCTGTCTGAATTTTTGGTATGAGGGAATTATCATTATTTACATTATTGTCCTCATCTTTGTTGTTGCTATCACAATGTTTCAGTCGCTATAGCCTCTGGCTTTTCTCAGGTGTATATAAATCTTGCTAACCTACATGGTATTCTGTGTGGCCATCCTCTGGCGGCATGACCCTGACCTTGGTCTTTCCCAGACAATTTCTAAAATCACTGCCTCTGAACCAGACCTAGCCTACATACTGCAGTCCAGATCTCAGTACCACCTTTCACATTAGTGAAAGAAAGTTATTTGTTTTGGTCATCTGAGATGAATAAATTCTAAGATCTTATTGAATTAAATTTGATTTGTGTTGGTCAAAATCAATTATAAATATATTTGGACACTTGGACTTGTGTCACTTTATGCTTTTTATTTAACAAGATGAATGTTGGGGTTCTGTTCCTATTCATATGTTTTAACATAAAAGTTGACAGACAACATTAATTACTAGTCATATGTAATGTTTAAGATTAACCTAAGATATAGTTTCCTGGAAGTTCTTTTTTCTCAGACATATTTTACTCCCTCTTATATACACTTCAGATATGACAGGCTGAGTGATTTTGGTAAGACCTGTTTAAACTTATTTGTCATCCACGTGCCATTTGCAGTAAAATTTTCATAAGATAGTTCATTTGCATTTAATTTTAATGGTTCAAAGAATGCCAAGAAAATTATTGGCCCTTACACACATTCACCTCATCAAATCTGGCCCTCTTTGAAAAAAGTTTGGACACCCCTGCTGTAGGGCAACAGTAGGCAAGAGAGATGTAATAAAACATTAGACTTTATCCTTTGACATCTATCAGGCAAGGGAGTTAGAAAAGGCAAACCAATTAAAATGGCAGTTGAAAAATCTGATTGTTAGAAAAAAGAATTTCCATTTCAAAATTGTGATTTCAGTTTCAAGGAGGTCATTTTGTTTTCCCATCTTCATTTTTTAGGTGTGTACTTTACATACTCTGATTAACAATACTGGCAGGCCATACGTGATACATTGACAGAGGATGGAGCCATATGAATTTTGACTGCGGGCCATAATTGGCCCCAAGGCCAGACTTTGGACATGCATGCACTACAGTTTACAGTATTTAGGAGCCAAGTTTTACAAAGTTGGTTTGATTTAATAATAGAAAAAGGTGGTGGTAGTAGCAAGAGGAAACAAAAATTTTATCTTTTTGTTTTCTCCTTTCTTTTTCCTATCATATATGGTAACAGATGTGAGAGGCAGTTTATCTTTTCAGAAAGACAAATTTTACAAATTGGACTTTACAAAATTTTTTGAAAAAACCCAATTCTTAAAATTTGGATCAATAAAGTGACCAAACGATAAAGTGGCTTTTTGCCTCAAGATAACTTTATTGTGCTACTTTTCTGTAGGTTTTGCCACTTTCACTTAATTCTAATTTAGGATTGTATCATTCTTTGCAAAAGTTGTCCCAGAAACTCAAAGCTAGATTAAGGGCAAAAGTATGAGGCATGAAAGCCTATCAAAGCTGGAGCAACTTATCCAATAGGTGGATATTCCAGATAGTAAAATTTTTCATTTTCCTTTTATTTTTTTAATATCATTTATATATTGTTACACTTTCTCACTAAGTATTATAATAAAGCAAAAACAGAAATCTATACTGAAAACAGAATTCCCTAAAATCTGAAACAGAATTAAGGAAAATTTGAAACAGAAAATTGGTTTCTCTCTTAGTCTAAATATAAATAATGTAAATAAGAGAAAAGCCACAGGAAGTATCTGGTTAAGATTCAATGAAAAATGAATAAGAATTTTAGTTTTGAGTCAGATATTTTTTTTTTATTTACATCTTCCAAATAGAAGCACGGGTCAGTACATTTGTGTGATTGTAAAAGACTTAGTGATAAATATCAACAACTTCAGACTATGAAAGAATAGGATTTGACAGTTTGTTTAGAGAGGTTGAATTTCAGTCCGATATAATCTTAAGTGGAAAAGAAGTTACACATGATTAACATGGCACAAGATTTGACACATAGTGAAAAGTTGAACAAATATGTCTAAGATATAACAGATTAAAGGACTAGGTTTGTTTATATTTCTTTGATAGACTGGAGAATGGGTCTATAAGCAGGAGTGGAATTTGGGGATTAAAAAGGGAGAGAAAGAGAATTAGAAAGACAATGGAAAAGAGAGGAGGGGGAAGGCATTGAGCAAGAGAAAGGGGTGAAACACACTGAAAAGAGAAAGAGAGAAATCAAGGAAAAACAGTGAAGCAGGCACAAGAGAGAGAGAGAGTGCAAGAGAGAGAGACGCAGACAAAGAGAGAGAGAGAGTGAAGTGCAAGACGCGGACAGAGAGAGTGAAGTGCAAGACGCGGACAGAGAGAGAGAAGTGCAAGACGCGGACAGAGAGAGAGAAGTGCAAGACGCGGACAGAGAGAGAGAAGTGCAAGACGCGGACAGAGAGAGAGAAGTGCAAGACGCGGACAGAGAGAGAGAAGTGCAAGACGCGGACAGAGAGAGAGAAGTGCAAGACGCGGACAGAGAGAGAGAAGTGCAAGACGCGGACAGAGAGAGAGAAGTGCAAGACGCGGACAGAGAGAGAGAAGTGCAAGACGCGGACAGAGAGAGAGAAGTGCAAGACGCGGACAGAGAGAGAGAAGTGCAAGACGCGGACAGAGAGAGAGAAGTGCAAGACGCGGACAGAGAGAGAGAAGTGCAAGACGCGGACAGAGAGAGAGAAGTGCAAGACGCGGACAGAGAGAGAGAAGTGCAAGACGCGGACAGAGAGAGAGAAGTGCAAGACGCGGACAGAGAGAGAGAAGTGCAAGACGCGGACAGAGAGAGAGAAGTGCAAGACGCGGACAGAGAGAGAGAAGTGCAAGACGCGGACAGAGAGAGAGAAGCAAGACGCGGAGAGAGAGAGAGAAGCAAGACGCGGAGAGAGAGAGAGAAGCAAGACGCGGAGAGAGAGAGAGAAGCAAGACGCGGAGAGAGAGAGAGAAGCAAGACGCAGAGAGAGAGAGAGAAGCAAGACGCAGAGAGAGAGAGAGAAGCAAGACGCAGAGAGAGAGAGAGAAGCAAGACGCAGACAGAGAGAGAGAAGCAAGACGCAGACAGAGAGAGAGAAGCAAGACGCAGACAGAGAGAGAGAAGCAAGACGCAGACAGAGAGAGAGAAGTGCAAGACGCAGACAGAGAGAGAGAAGTGCAAGACGCAGACAGAGAGAGAGAAGTGCAAGACGCAGACAGAGAGAGAGAAGTGCAAGACGCAGACAGAGAGAGAGAAGTGCAAGACGCAGACAGAGAGAGAGAAGTGCAAGACGCAGACAGAGAGAGAGAAGTGCAAGACGCAGACAGAGAGAGAGAAGTGCAAGACGCAGACAGAGAGAGAGAAGTGCAAGACGCAGACAGAGAGAGAGAAGCAAGACGCAGAGAGAGAGAGAGAAGCAAGACGCAGAGAGAGAGAGAGAAGCAAGACGCAGAGAGAGAGAGAGAAGCAAGACGCAGAGAGAGAGAGAGAAGCAAGACGCAGAGAGAGAGAGAGAAGCAAGACGCAGAGAGAGAGAGAGAAGCAAGACGCAGAGAGAGAGAGAGAAGCAAGACGCAGAGAGAGAGAGAGAAGCAAGACGCAGAGAGAGAGAGAGAAGCAAGACGCAGAGAGAGAGAGAGAAGCAAGACGCAGAGAGAGAGAGAGAAGCAAGACGCAGAGAGAGAGAGAGAAGCAAGACGCAGAGAGAGAGAGAGAAGCAAGACGCAGAGAGAGAGAGAGAAGCAAGACGCAGAGAGAGAGAGAGAAGCAAGACGCAGAGAGAGAGAGAGAAGCAAGACGCAGAGAGAGAGAGAGAAGCAAGACGCAGAGAGAGAGAGAGAAGCAAGACGCAGAGAGAGAGAGAGAAGCAAGACGCAGAGAGAGAGAGAGAAGCAAGACGCAGAGAGAGAGAGAAGCAAGACGCAGAGAGAGAGAGAAGCAAGACGCAGAGAGAGAGAGAAGCAAGACGCAGAGAGAGAGAGAGAAGCAAGACGCAGAGAGAGAGAGAAGCAAGACGCAGAGAGAGAGAGAAGCAAGACGCAGAGAGAGAGAGAAGCAAGACGCAGAGAGAGAGAGAAGCAAGACGCAGAGAGAGAGAGAAGCAAGACGCAGACACAGAGAGAGAGAGAAGCAAGACGCAGACAACGAGAGAGAGAGAAGCAAGACGCAGACAACGAGAGAGAGAGAAGCAAGACGCAGACAACGAGAGAGAGAGAAGCAAGACGCAGACAACGAGAGAGAGGCAAAACACAAACAGATAGAGAAGCAAAACAGACTAAAAGAGAAAAACAGAAACAAGGAAAATAAAAACTAAAATAAAATAAAATCCGAGAAATCAATGGGTCGGTGGGGGAACAAAAGTATTTCTGAGGAATGAAGGAAACCCAGGAAATTCCTAAAATACAATGCTGCCTGATCCATTGTAATAATATCCTTCCAAAGATAATTTCACTAACTTTTCATGCCCTTCTTTTTTTCCTTTGAACCAAAAAGTAAGATAAGATTTTTTTTCAAAGATAATTTCTTTCCTGAGTTTAACAACTTGCCAAAATAAAATATGAAAGGCAGATATAAACATGGAGTAGACTTTAAAACATCTCCATAATAATGGATCAAACTATCAGTGTTCACAAGCTGGCATATTGCAAAATAACTTTAGTAATTATTTTAGATTATAAAGAAAATTCTAAGAAAATTTGCTCTTCAAGAGAAAAGTAAAGATTGAACTCACATGAAGGCTGGAGAACACAACGGTCAAAATATTGTAACTGCAGCAACAAAAATGAGGGCAACAGACAGCATGTAAACAGTGTAAATAATGACAACTACTCATCCCAGAAATTCATCCAAAAAAATCTGATAATGTTCTGGAAATGGAATTTATTGTTACTTTAAATTGTGACAAATAAAACGAATATAGATTTATAAGTCTTAATTTTTTTTAAAAAATCATTTCAACCCAAGCAAGGTGGGAATGTCACTGTTAAAGAGCTTACAAAGAGTGACGGTGAGAGAAAAGACAGGGTATAGTGGGGACCGAGGAAAGAATAAAAGCTGAATGGGGTTCAAGAAGATATTAGTTGGTGCAAAAATAATGTCGTTTTTTGACGTTCAACTTCATGTGAGAAAACAACATTATTTTTGCACCAACCTAATAGAAAATTGAAGTTGCATTTAAACTTTTGAAGATTGTAGTTATCAGGGAAGCAAAAAAAAAACTGAAGGGACTTCCACAGGCGGGAAGTGTGAGAAAAACTGTTGGAGTAGAAGTGGCAGTTACATTTTAATAAATTCAACAGTAAAAGGGGTAGGAACTAGATACCAATTTAGTAGCACACTTAAACTCACATCATCTGGGCACCAGAGAAAATAATAAAAAAAAATTTCTTCTGCTTCTATGTGTCATGTCCAGAACATGAGTGATGATGGCTCTCCACAACCTAAACTAAGTGGCATGCTGCCTTCCTCTATCTGGCTTGCCCTTGATATGTCATCTGAGAGTTAAATTCTCCAAGCCTTCTTTCCTCATCATGCGTTCAAGAAATTTCAACTGTCTCTTTCTGATTCTGATAATACGTGTTTTTTACCATTTTCTTTAAGATTTCCTTGTTGCTTACTCACTCAGCCCATGGTATTCTCAGCATCCTTCTGTATAACCACATTTCTGTTACCTACAGTTCTCTCTTCATCTGTGGTGGAGATTGTCCAGCATTCACTGCCATAAAAGAGGATGGACGGCTAACTTTCATGAAACCCCTTGAGGATGCCACAATTTAGTTATCAGAAAACTAGTCTAACAGATTACTACTACTATAATGAATTCAAGCATTACCGAGTGCTCCATGCTCATGGCCTTGTGCCAGACTAGGACTAGTAAATTCACATGAGTGCGCCACAATAGTGATTAGAAAATTAATCTTACAGATAATTACTACTATTATCATGAATTCAATCACTGTTGAGTGTTCTATACTCATGGCCTTATACCAGACTTCTACATACCGTGTCCTTTCAGGACATAGGCATTCATTCCCTATATCTGGTAATCCTTTGTCGTATTTCTCTGTTTGCCATACCTCCCACCATATATTCACACAAGCTGGTTCATTGCCTTCCCCTCGATATGCCATGTGAGGGTTAAATTTTCCAAGCCTTCCATCTACATTATGTTTCCAAGAAATTTCAGCTGTCTCTTTTTGATTCTAAATGTAAGTGTATATTTGTATCCAGGTTCTTACAATATTTCACCTTTCTTGGCAGACCTATTATCACAAAGTAAATAAAAAGAAACTAAATAAAATCGGTTGGACCAGCAGTCCCCAACCTTTTTGCACCATGGAAACCCCACGTCGTGCAAGACAATTTTTCCATGGATTGAGAGGAATGGATCATATCACTCAGGCACATGTATGTAAAGCTGGCCACTCGTATTCAAGGATACCCGTCTACTAAGGTTGCTAGCCAATCCCTATTGCAGACGCTTGCTCAGGCATATTTGTGTTTATTCAACACCCACAAAGCTCACCTGTGGTTTATACTGCAATTATGCTGAGCATATCTTAGTTACAGTTTCTGGGAAAGAGCGTGTTATCTAGTGTGATCAACAATTTGAAAAAGTCCAGCACGCTCAAGCCCTGGACCACGATGACCTGTGATCGTGCTAGCACAGCTATCAACAGCCCCCAAGGGTTCCGTTTACCCAATTTCACTCACAATGCTTGGGTCAACCTGTGGTATGGTTTCCAGGCACTTTCCAAAGTCGACCCCTCCAGTCCAATAACATCAGGAAGTCTCCTTCCTGAGGAATCAACCCTGGTGAGATTTGAACCTGGGTCTCATGGTCAGAGTGAGTCAGGCACATAACAAAACAGTAAACAAGACCGTGATAGTAAATAAAATGTAAAAAACAAATAGTTTTCTTCTTTCTGTGCAGCCCAGTATGAAATGGTTGGGAACTGCTGAGCTAGACTATATATATATCCAAACACACAAATAAAAAAAATAAAAAAATTTAATTTAAATGTTTAAAATTTCAGAACCACCTCTCCTTCATGTATATGTATAGTTACATGAATGTAAACATTTTGATCTGATGAAGTCCTAAAGGATGAAACGTGTACATAAACATTTTTTTTTAAAATTGTCATTGATTTTCCTATGTAAATAATATAAGTATTTTTTGTTTTCAGTAATATTTCTTTTATCTTAATTACCTATATTCCGAACTACTCAGACCATCATTCTACAGTCCACAGTAATCAACAGTTTAGAAATAAAGAATAAGCGCTCAGCAAGAAAGAAAATATCTGGGGGAAAAAAAAACAAAGAACGAGTTGTTTTGTTTGATCTTTCTGCAACCATTGGTTCCTGTAGCCCAAACAGTTGAGCCCCTGTTGTAATGTAAGAAACTATGTGACTTCCTGTCTCATTGAGAGCTTATTCGGCAAAGTTCAACCAATGTATCTGCAAAAGAACAGTTTGTTAAAAGAAAAAAAAAATTGTTTCAATCTTTTTTCATTGGCATTGTCAAGAAAGGATAAAAAGGGGGAAACATTTCAAAAACGTGGTTTGCATCCTCAGTAATTGCCAATATTAGTTGAGCACCAACAACAGATCTCACTACAGTCAATCAATCATCTCTTAGCTTTTGGAAAATTTAGATTTTCCATTTCTATTCCTTTCCCAATTTCCATTTTAATCAAATATTTAAGATCTTTGATCTTTCTCGACTGGGCTGCTGCCTGCTGCTTCTTTACCCAGCACACATTCTCCCCAGTGTCATATACAGTTGTCCCTCGCCACTTTGCGCTTTGACTTTTGCGGCTTCACTATCGCATTTTTTTTCAGATCTTTTCATTAAAAAACATATTGCGGTTCCTTGTTGCTTCATAGTTGACTATGGTCTACTACAGGATTGGAAAAAAGTTCTTGCCCAGATTTCAGGAGCAGACACACAGCCAATCCTTCATAGATATAGACAATGAAAATAATACAGTGCACACTTGGTTGTCTCAGACAATTATACACCCCTGCCTTACACTTATATATACATTTATCTTTATAAATAAAGAATCCTACTTCACAGAAATTCACTTATCATAGTAGGGTCTGGAATTGATTAACCACAATAAACAAGGGACAACTGTATAACTTTTGACTTTTTCTTTGTAACTGATTCATTGGAGTCTGGAGAGGGAATTCTTTGCCTTTTTTTGTTTATCAGATTTTTAAAGTGTTTTTCTCTTGGAAACACTGTTACTGTATACTCGTGCTGCAATTCTTATTGCTTTAAAAAGCTATTTTTAGAATTTTAATAAAAATCTAAACATATAAAACTTATGCATTTTTACTCAGCTCTCAACCTATTTTAATGAATATGTGGTGAGAGCAAATTAAGGGAATGCCCAGAATTTTTTTTTTTTTTTACAACTTTATAGATACAGTTATTCGTCATGTACATATTTAAATTTTCTTGTTTTCAGTTATTTTTGTATAATATGGTGTGTCATCCATTGGTCTTAAGAAACCTTGGATCTGTGCTCAAAGAGTTATGCCTCAGCTGCTAATGGTGATGCAGCATCGGCTATGGCTGTACAGGCCCACACAGGAGTGACAGTGAAGACATACAAAGATACTCTCCTCCAATGCCGCCTTGTTATTTTCTTTATGTCAAGCACACTTCTCCCTGGTGGAAAGCCTTTGTTTCTTGCTCTAGCCCCCTGTGTAAATCGTATCTCCAGTAAATGTAAATATAGTAAATAATAAATATTACATAATAGTTGCTTCATGTATTTTTACAATCTTGTAAATATAAATTTATTCTTATAAGTAAACAATCTAATAATTTTGTTGACATTTCTTGAGAATAAAAAAAAAGGTGTAAATGAAACTAGTTTCAGGTCTGAGTTTAATTAAAATTCTAAAAATAGCTTTTTAAAACAAAAATTGCAGAGAGAATATACAGGAATAACAGTGTCAATAGAAAAAAAAAAATCTTTTTTGACACACCATTGTTCTCAATTCTTTTTTTTTTTTTTTTTAATTATTTCACCCCAAGCAAGGCAATAAAGCCATTAAGATGCAAGGGGTTACAGAGTGCGAAAGTTTTGTAATGGAATGTCCCACACTCCCTATCCCCTATGAGGACCGACTATATCAGTAGATATATATAGGGAGCACAGGATACACCTGGCGGTCTTGTTTTGGGAATTACTAGCCTGCTAACCGATTCCCTGTCTTTCAGTAGTGTATTCTCTTTTACTATAAACTTCTTTCATCTATGCCCGTGTTGCTGTTCCCTTAACTCGAGTACCACCTTTGTCTATCTGTAACCTCCTTTAAGGATACAACAGAAAGAATATTAAAAAATATTATTAAAGAAAAAGAGTAGGAATTAAAACAGAACATAATGATTTGCATTGCATTTAATTTTTTTGAAGATCAAAGTTGACTCGAAAGCAAGAAAAGAGTTCCACAAGTGAGAAGTTCAAGAGAAGGAACTGTTATAAAACTCAAGGTTACATATAGCTATTTCAACTCTAAATGATGAGACCTTACTGCCAATTTAGTACCGAGCTTAAATTATTAAAGCCTTGGTACCAAAGAGGAAACTCATCAGAATAAATACCTTGAAGATAATTATAGAATAGGCACGGAGGAAGCTAGATTACAATGGTGGGTGTGAGAGTGACTGAAACCGAGATGACAAGAGCATTTATCTTTTATTTCCAATCTGCTCACTAATAGCCACAGAATGATGGTCTGAGTAGTTGCAATGAAAAACAACTGAAATTAAGATGAAAAAAAAATTAAAAATAATTGTCAATAACCTTCATCTGATAAAAATTCAAGATTCTACAGCTACATACTAAATGATTTATTATTTTAATCTTTCCATGTTTTTAAAAACGTACCCTTCTAAAATTTACAGTAACATGATTTGTTTTTTGTAATTTATAAACTAAATAAACTATTTTTAATTTCACAGTTAAAAGACAACATTTGCTTGCGGTGATCTTATATCCTACAAGATGGAGACTTATACCAGAGAAAAAGTATCCTTGCAGAAACTACTGCTCGAAAAACCTAGTCAGACCAATGGTGCTACTTACAAAGATTGTGATGACACAGACTCCTACAATATGGGAAGTGAGAACCGATTTCTAAAAAGAACAACACTTTATGGCCGCACAAGCTTTATTCGAAGCACCTCAATGGCCCGAAACTCCTACTCTGAAATAGAACCAGCACAATTACAACCTGCCAAAACTTTGAGACAGAGCCTCTACAGACGCAAGCAAGACGTTCAAGAACTTCCATCCCAATCAGAAAAAAGCTGCAGTTATCACGACAGCCAAAAGCAAGCATCAGACAAACAATGGCATGTGACATCCTGGTTACAAAAGATGCGTCCATCACTTTACAAGCGTAAAGAAAATGCAATTCTTGGTGAAGATAGTGCAAGGCTAATGGCTACCAGTCGATCGCCAATGATAAGAGATTATAGATCACTAAGTGATCATTCAGAAAATGAACATGGAAACCATCAAGCCTCATCCCAAAGATATCAACAAATCAATGCCATGTATTGGTCAACAAAAATTAATGATGAGCTTTCAACCCAATTATTGACAAAAAAAAGTGCTACAGCAACTGATTATGAGAATCAATAGAAGTAGTTAAGAATTTTAATGTTTCTAAACTTCTTCATGGAAACAATTTTTCTTTTAGACTATATCAGATATCCCAACTTTTTTGCGTTGGTTACCTGTAGGTTCTTTGATTGATATACGCTTGATGAAGGCCAGAGGACACAATGGTTAAAACGTGATGATAAAGATAAGGACAATAATCTAAATGCAAATAGTATAAGTTCTTGTATTGGGTACACACTTTTTAAAGATTGCTTCTTTTTTTTTTTTTTTGCAACACATTATTTAGATTTTGTTAGCCAAGTCAATATGAGATTAGGACTGATTTGTTTTTTTTACAGCTTATCAAAATTTTGCAGATTATTTAAAACCAAAAATATTTTTAGATCGTGAGAATATTTCTCAAGATGATTTACTGCTACAAGTCCTACTAATTAATCCATAGATGGGGAGAAAAGTGATGGATTCATACCTATGCCAAGGTTAATTGCATGTCAGTGAATATATTAGCCAAGATAAATATATAATGAAACACGTATTTCTAAGGAATTCATGGATTTTATTTTTAATATGACTTTATTTCTTACTGCTCCAAACGTTATTTTAGTGAATACAGGCATTTGAGTAAACACCCTCTTTAAAAAAAAAAAGTGAATTACGTCCAGCAGCCTTAACATTTGAGAAACTTAACCTATTAGCATTCAACACACTCAGACCCGCCCCATAAATATTGACTCTCAAAGTATCACTGTTTGCCTGACTTCCTGCATTATTTGTGATGATATGATATATATTATGGCAGAGTATACATGGGACGGGTTATGGCATGTTGAATGTTCAGAGCCGATATTTATTGGGCAGGTTGGATGCCATAGGGTTAATAGAGAAAACTTCAGTAGTGTCAAATCTTGCCAGAGAGTATATGACGCATTTGGTGGAAGGGCATATTCAACAAAAAATTGAAAATTGCTTTTTTCACAACAAATTATTCATTATATCATACCCAAGTATTTTACAAAAAATTAGAGCTGATTACACAATATTTCAAGCTCAATTTAGGTTTATAGTTTGTAACCATGCAATGAAATAAGGTAACATAAACCGTAGATTTGTCTGCGGGATATCATTACATTATTGTTATATAATTATAGTGAAATCATTAAGGTTTTTTGTCAAAAGCATTTTATTTTTGGTTGTATATTAATTTAAAATATTTCTTTTTACAGGCTTTATTTTTGAAATAGAATAAGATCATTCTAAATTTCAGAATTTTACTATTGCCCATCAAAATGACTGGAAGAGAGCAATCTAAAAACAACAATGGAAAAGAGGTAACAAAGTGTAAACAAAATAGCTCCAATTTGTTCAACTTAGGAAACATAGCATTGCAGCCAAAGTATAACTAAAATGCTGCCAATAACAAAGGAGAAAATGAAAAATACCTAACAATAAATTGCATATAGCATCAAAATTTATATTATTTTTATTTATTTATGCGACTAAATACATAATTGTCAACAGAGTTTCCGTAAAACTTGATATTTCCTGTAATAAATTCTTAATAAATATTATTATTATTATTATATTTAAGTGCCTTACATTTACAATTCCTTATGGCTAACTACATAAGGAAATGTTGATCAAATTTGCCTAAAATCTTTTAAGTGCATATTGCCACAAAATTATCACATGTTGAATACGACCTTCCTCTGCAAACCTGGCATATATTCCCCTATAAAAGGGACACAGGTTCAAACAACCAGTAGACATGATTTACACTTAAGAAAAAAAAGGAAAAAAGTTGTCTACTTGCACACATAAAATAATTCATAATGTATATAAAAAGAAATATTTCAATGACAACCTGAGTTATTGAATTAAAAAAAAAAAAAAGAAAAAAAAGACTGTTGTATAATTATAATGTTTATTTAGTCCCACATCAGAAAACATTTAAAGTTCATAAATAAAATGGTCTGTTTTTAGAGAGAAATAAAGTTGATTCAGTTTATTAACACTTTCACTGCTGCATTGTTGCCTGAGGTCATTTTTCTCTTTTTTTTGTTTTTTATTGGAAACTAACTTAAAAGACACACAACTGTGGTTTCTACCAATAAAGGTTTCTTTTTTTTTTCTTTTCTTTTTTTTCAATGCCCAAGGAAAACTTAATTGGTAGAAACCATGGTAGCAGAAAAGGTCAGTGTTTGTAATATTTTAGATATTAACTAGCTCTATATTATTGATTTTTTTTTAACAGTGTATTGAGCACTTTTTTAAAAAAAAGTAACTGTTTGCTGAACAAGATAAACATTGTCTGTATAAACAGTTTTATTTTATTATATGATTAATACGAATATAAAATCTGATGTTATAGTTAGCACCAAACCTCCACCTTTGGACTTTTGTAAATGAAGCCTTTTTATAATGGTTCAGTCCACTCATCAGGAAGTTTCAGCAATTACTTACCATTTTTCATTTTTATACTAAGATATATATATAAATATAGATAGATAGATAGATAGATACACACTAGCGGGCTTCACCTGCTTACTATCTGGTAATTTTTCTAAGAAAAATTAGTTGTTTTTCTATGGGATTAATGTTCACTATTTATGAAATGTTGAAGGGGTTGTGGACATTCAATATATTTGTTCAAAGAATACGACTGTAAAGACAGAAGAAATTAATTGGTTGGGTGTCGGGGCAGGCTTGCTATAGTTAAGGAAAGTTTTACAAATTGATGCCAACTTGTTGAAGGCCAAATAAATGCAAATTTGAAAAAAAAATTTTTTCTGCAATAAGACAATATTCCTAAACAGAACTATTTTTTATATGAAAATCAAAACAATACACGAATAAAAGAATAGTAATGAAGGACAGTTAATGTGATATACCTTATTAAAATCAATACACAAATTAGTTAAACCTGAAAAGTGATATCACCTAAAAGTAGATAATATGTAACTCAGATATTGAGCTTTTAGTGCATTTGTCTTCGGGCAGAGTGTGCTCAGGGGTGGCTCCATCAAAAGGACGGATTCGCAACTAAGGAAAATTATACTGAGAGGTGCCCAGCCCTGGGGAATAGCTACCCGAGGTCAATCTCTCTCATTGCACTAGAGAGAGGGATCTGTGCTCGCACCAAGGCCAGCGCAACTGACAGTTGTGGGGACTCTGGGAATTTTTGTCCCTAACCCTCGGTATACACACCCAGGCTCCCCCCATTAAACTGACCTTGTTTCACAATGCAACTTCATGTGTGTTTGGTGGGGGATTCCAAGTAAATACCAAATTATTATAAAGTAGCGTTGGAACCATTTAACCTCAGAATTCATGGGAGAACTGAGCTCCAATTTCGCATTTATTCATATTATATATATATAATTAGTAGTAGTAATTTTATAAGTATAAGTAACTACACTCGTTTCGGAAAACCTTCAGTTTCTTGATTTGCAACTAATCAAATCAATATCGAAGGAAAAAAAGGTATAAAAAAAAAAAGAAAGAGCCGAGAACACGAACGCCTGTCAAAAACAATCATTCAGCATGCAGGTCCAAAGCCCAAAGAAAAAAAACCCAATATGAGTATGCAACTAACTAAAGTGCTCAATACAGTAAGTAGAGCAGACCTAGTTAAATCTAGAGAGCCAGACAAAACTACCAAGCGGATCGTCAGGGAAGACTGGCTAAAGAGGTAACAAAAGGAACGGTATACTTATAGTCAACTATATATATATATATATATATATATATATATATATATAAAAATAAATGTTGACAGCAGGCAATGTTAGTTTCATAAATAAATACACAGCAGAGGAATTGTTCAGTAAAACTTAAATACTGTTGAACAGGATTTTGTTTTTTAACTTATGTGATGATGATAATACATCAAAGCAAGAGAATGTGCAGTAGGAACCACCCGAGATGTAAACAACAATTTGGAGATGCCAAATCAAGTAAGTACAACAATTTAAATATGTATTTTGACACCAAAATCTGAAGGTGCATTTGAATATCAAAAGATGCCTTTCAAAAGCTAAGCAAAGTATTAAGAAACACAAAACTTCCATTAGAAAAAAAAAAAAAAAGACAACTGTTACATAATATCAGTCCTCCTCTTTGAAATTTACAACATACCAAAAAGTAATACAATATTTATAATTTACCAATTTATAAACACTAACTAAATTACTAAAATATGTGAACCAACTATAAGAAATCTTTATTATTTACAGATCGCAACAGCTATTAGAGAGATGTGATTAAATATACTTTAATGTTTATAGAACATTATTTAATATTATTGATTATGTAATAAGCATTATAACATAGCACAAATAGCTATATTGTCAAAAAGGGAATTTTCAATAATATACGCATTTTTTATGTATTTATAGTCATTTTTTAACTTTTATCAAAAACAACATTCTTGTACATGTAGTTATGGATAACACTATACATTAATTATTCATTTTTTAATTAGTAACTATTTGTCCTCAGTTGTTGACATTAATAGCTATCTGCTGATGTGTTAAAATTTTGGAATAATTCAATAAAAAAAATTTAAATTTCATCTCTCTGATAGATGTCGCGATCTGTTACCATTTTATAAAGTTTGAATCAATTGGCAATTAGCTGATGCTTTACCAACCATTCCAATAAACAATCTAATAAAGTGTTTAATATTTTTCTGATAAATTCTCAAGAACAAAAAAAAGTATAAATTCACTTTCACGTGTCTTGGTTTTATTACAATTCTAATCATCTCTTTTTAAAATAACAAACATTGGCAAAGAGTAAAGGTAGTTAAAATAATAGTGGTGTCAAGGGAAAACTGTCCTTTTGACCTTTTTTTTTGTGGGCACAAAGGTCCATGTTTGCTGACAAGCCTTTCAATAAGGATGTGGAAGACAAGAAAACTAGTCTTAAAGAATCAAATACTTAAAGAACTTTTCTCCAGTAAGATTTCTTGAATATTCAGGTCAAGAGACAAAAATAAATTTACTGTTTAATAAATAAATGGAGTATCTACTCAACTACGAGTATCCACTTCAAAATAAAGTTTAAGTAATAGAAATCTGTCAGATTAATAAATTTTAAAAAAATCTGTTCTTTTACTCTATAAAGAATCTATGCATGAAAGTAAAATGGCTTTAGAAATTTTTAAAAAAAGGGCCAGAAGCAAACATCACAATTGCCAACTTACTAAATATTGCTGCCATTTTTTTAGTTTTTTTTTTTTTTTATTCAATTGCTTCATCTCAGAATTTAGCACTTCTGATTCAGATTAGTGTCAATATTTATGCACTCAGTTAAAAGTTTCTGCCACACCCACAGACATTGAAAAAAAAAAAAAAAAAAAAAAAAAACAATAAAGGAAAGGAAACTGGCCCGAAAGAAAGAACAGACATTGGTAACAGCATCTTGTATCAAAAATTCACAGTTAAAACACACCATGCTGAATATATTATCCTCATTCCCATCATATTCCATTTGTAAGGAGGAAGTTCCATTCAGATAGTTTCATCCCAAAATCCACTGCTTTGTGAAACAGCCTCCAGAGAGGATGCTTCCTTGATTACTACAATCTTATGTTCAAATTTTGAGTCAACCCTTATCTTCTTTCAACAACTTCATTCAATAACTCTTTACCTTGAGTTTCTCTTGGGCCTTGTATTGGGTAAGCAACAGTATAATAAAAACAAAATATCAGCCAAAAACTGAGATAATATTGAGATAACAATGACTATTATTGACAACACTAAAAATTGAAACAATAAAAATGAAGAGACAGACCTGAAAGAATGAATCAATATTCCTAACAGTATCTTGTACCAGAAATGTAGGCAAAAATTCAAACAAGAAAATTGAAGAAAAGAGAATTTGGGGTGGAGAGTGTAAAAGAGTTGCACATTTTCCATCACTGCAAATGACTAGTGGCCAACCTTGGTAAAAAACCATTATCACAAATGCTGATCTTCAAGATCAGCCAACTCCATCTACTGCACAAGAGATAGCTTTCCCTGCTTTGTAAAGGAGCCACTTCCCAAATAAATGCCTTCAGACTCAAATATAAATGACCAATATTTTCATATCTCCAATTTAAATTAATGCTTATTGATTAAAAAGAGAAAAAGACACAAAAAAGAGAAAAAAAGACACGAAAAAAGAGAGAAAAGGACACGAAAAAAGAGAGAAAAGGACACGAAAAAAGAGAGAAAAGGACACGAAAAAAGAGAGAAAAGGACACGAAAAAAGAGAGAAAAGGACACGAAAAAAGAGAGAAAAGGACACGAAAAAAGAGAAAAGGACACGAAAAAAGAGAAAAGGACACGAAAAAAGAGAAAAGGACACGAAAAAAGAGAAAAAGACACGAAAAAAGAGGAAAAGACAAAAAAAGAGGAAAAGACATGAAAAAAGGAAGAAAAAAGGACACAAAAAGTAAAAATGACAGAAAAAAGTTGTTTTTTTTTAAAAAAAAAAAAGTAACCCAAAAATATCTTGTATATCAGCACCTAGATCTTCATACTCAATCTCATTGTAGTCAGTCTATTCATGTACCTGTAAAATCGATCAGATTGATGAATACCTTGAGTCATTGACCGCCTACATAAGCGTAAACAGGTGTGAATTAGTGACAGTTTGGTTTCCTCCAACCATCTGTTGAATTTAGAAGCAGCCATGCAGAAAATTTTCTTACCGTCAAGTGAAATTGACATTTATGATGACATTATTGTCACCTAAAAGACTTTTCACACAGATCACATCATTGTTACAAGAGTGATTTCTTTTTTTCTGCTAGTGTAAGAAATATTTGAAACATTTTATTAAATGAACCTACTGAAATAGTAACTTCAGCAACATTTGATCTTGACATCAAGTTACTTCCTGTTTAGAGAAATATTAGCAAATGCTCCTGATCACTTTGAGGATTATCCCCTATTTATTATTTTCTTATTAAAAAGAAAGATTCCGTAATTAACAATTAATAAATCCAGAGTTATCTCCCTTAATTTTTTTTTGGGGTGGAGGGGGTCAAGTTATACTTAACTAAAAATTTATTAGAAACTGATGGCCAAACTGAACTGAACAGGATTATGTTAACAAAAACAGTTTTTTTTTCAACTGTTGTTCACCCCAATGCAAGGTCTAAGTACCACTGAAGGTAAATGGTTAATGAATGCTGATGCTGTAAGGCCATATAGGGAAGGTTGCACATTATGAGGATATGTAGAATAAATAATGGTTGACCCTAGACTTGAAGAGGTTAAGAATGCAATGTCCACTTTAGAGGTTATTTTTGAGTTTGTCCCAAATAGTTGTTTCTGTTTGAAAAGCATTTTCCTTGATTTTTTAAAATCTACTTTGTTTATACATTTCCTTTTGAGAGTTTTAAGTATTTTTTTCTAGCTTTCATGGTGTTGAATCGTCAATCAAGAATAAAAATATCAGTATGAAGTTTGTATCTTTTTCATTGAGACCTTAATGCAGTTGCACCTGGTGAACTTAACCAAGAATATAAAGTGAAGATCAAATTATTTCTTCGAATCATTTTATTCATGAACAATTTCAACAAATCAGTCAATAATATACAATGATAAACAAAACTTGTAGTGGAAGAAGAGAGCTACAAGAAAGAAAAAAAAAAAGAGACAAAATGCTGTTGTATGTATATATATATATATATATATATATATATATATATATATATATATATACATACATACATACATACATACATACACATATAGTTAATCCTAGAGAGCCAGCCAAGCGGATTGTCAGAGAAAGCCAGCTTTCCCTGACGAATCCACTTAGGTGAAACCTTGGTAGGTTTATCTGGCTCTCTAGGTTTAACTAGGTCTGCTCTACTTACTGTATTGAGCACTTTATTAAGTTATTTTGCGTACTTGTATTGGGTTTTTTTTCCTTTGGGCTTTGGACTTGCATGCTAGACGATTATTTTCAGCATACATGTTCTTGGTTCTTTCTTTTTTATACTTTTTTTTGCCCTTTTGTATTGGTTTGATTATTTGCAAATCAAGACACCGAAGGTTTTCCGAACGAGTATAATTTCTTATACTTATAAAATTACTACTACTAATTATATATATTTTTCATGATTCAAATTCTGAAAAGAAAAAAAAAATTTGATTTCAAACCACAACAAAGAGTCCTTCTGGCCAGTATTGTCTTATACTTGAGAACCCTTAATTCTAGAGTGTACCTGGCTTCCACACAGGCTATATATATATAATAGAAGTACATATTCAAAGAATACTATATTCAAATGAGACCACCCAACATATTTTCAACTTTGGCACTTTCAGTGATTTGGCGGGGAGGGGGGGGATCCCAATTGGTGCCTACTCTCTGGGTGGTCCCTGGGGAAAAGACCAGAAGAGGTTAAGCGGTCAAACAGGAACAAAGTGGAAAAATCTTGTTGATAAGACAAAAGGCTACAAGTCAATAGGTCAATAGTCTTGCACTAAAAAATGCAAGTTTATTTTTTTTTATTGTAGGTTACTCAATCTCATAATACAAAAAACATTTCATTTGATCTCAGAGATAAATCAAGGATTAATGTATCCTTTTTGTCAGCCAAAGAAAGGACTTTAATTTATCCATGGTTTTATGAATTAATTTATTTTACTAAATCTCAAATTTCCAAAATAATTTTTTAAATATTTTCTCGGTCTACTCAATAAGGAGTGAGGTATAGGTCCATTGTACTATCCAAAAAAAAAAAAAAAAAAAAAAAAAAAATTTTTCCAATTTTGTATTTGATCTAACAATTCTTACCCCTGACCAAAATGAAATGGTTATATATCACTTTTATTGGAAATATAAAGACTTAACCCTATTGAATAGGTGAAATTACTAAACACCAATATTGTATAGATATCACATGATAGAACCAGAAATAGAATTGTCAAATACACATATAATGTACATGTATGTGTGTATATATATATATATATTTTAAAGACATTTTTATGTTTAACATTCTTTTTATAGATACAAGTATTTAAGTAAATGCTCTGTTTAAAATAAACAGTATTAAAATAACATTTACCAGCCTGAAAGTCCAAGAAATTTTCATAGAATATATACGTCCTTCGACAGGATTCAAACCTGTATCCTATACGGAACCGTCATATAGCTTGATGTGCCTTACCGCTCGACCACAAAGGATCGTTCAGTTGGCAAGGTCGAATTTACTGTTTATAAACTTCAATCATCCATGAATCTCTCACGTACATTCATAACTGCTCATGGCGTAACAAATGTAAAAAAAATGACGTCACACATTATGAAATGGATGAAGTCCGATGATTATTTAAAGACATTTTTATGTTTAACATTCATTTTATAGATACAAGTATTTCAGTAAATGCTCTGTTTACAATAAACAGTATTAAATAACATTTCATAATCTGTGATGTCATCCGTTTACATTTGATACATCCAGTTGATTATCCATTTCATAATATATATATATATATAAAAAAACACACACACATATATATATATATATATATATTTGTCAGGAAGTATACTTCCTGATGTTATTGGTCTGGAGCGGGTGATCTCAGCATTCGGCACCTTTGGAAAGTGCCTGAAAACCATACCACCAGTTGACCCAACCCTTGTGAGTGAAATTTGGTAGACGAAACCCTTGGGGGCCATTGATAGCTCTGCTGTCATGAAGTCACAAGTTATCTTGACTGAGGGTTTGAGTGTGCTGGCCTTGTTCAAATTGTTGATCACACTAGATAATACATTCTCTCCTAGAAACTGTAACTAAGGTCTGCTCAGGAATGAAAGTGTTGTAAGAGCGTAAAAGGAGGAAGAAAGAAAGTCATACTATGAGAATATGTCGGATAGGTAACAGCTGATGCTAATACCCTTCAAGATTCTGTTCCATAAAGTTGGAGTTGCAGGGAAGAAGCGATTCAAGCTGAACTTCCTCTTTATTAATGGAATATGAAAGAAATGAGGATGATCTATGTACATGGCATAGCAGGTACTAGCTGTGAAGGTCTGAGCTGATAAAACTAATCTGAACATTTGTATGAAAATAGCAATGTTTCATGGTTGGAACAATTTACACTACAGCCACTGGGCATATATATATATATTATAATTAAGTAATTCATTGAGTCTAGAAGAAACCTCAACAGAATGCAGAGAGCACTGGACAGCCGTTTCGTCCTATATTTGGGACTCAGCAGCAGTACACATCTACTGAGAATCGAAGCCGAACCATTATGATACAATGCATGTATCATACAAACTGTACCAATGGGCCTCGGTGATGAAGAGGTAATGTATTACACTCGATATAGCGCCACTCTTCACAAATTCTGTGGTGTAACTCATCCAAGTTACCCTTAACCATAGGACTGTGCCCCCATGAGCCATGACTACTCCCCACAAGCTGCTCCATCCAGAGCATTAGAAGATAGTTCAAGCAATTACTTAATTATGATTATCTCAAATCCTCCTAATGTATCACTTTATATTATATATATATATATATATATATATATATATATATATATGGTATTGGAAAAGTTAAGTAATCTTTTCCTATAATATTTGATATATATATATATATATGGTATTGGAAAAGTTAAGTAATCTTTTCCTATAATATTTGATATATATATATATATATATATATGGTATTGGAAAAGTTAAGTAATCTTTTCCTATAATATTTGATATATATATATATATATATATATGGTATTGGAAAAGTTAAGTAATCTTTACATATAATATTTGATATATATATATATATATATATATATATGGTATTGGAAAAGTTAAGTAATCTTTACATATAATATTTGATATATATATATATATATATATATATATGGTATTGGAAAAGTTAAGTAATCTTTACATATAATATTTGATATATATATATATATGGTATTGGAAAAGTTAAGTAATCTTTACATATAATATTTGATATATATATATATATATATATATAAAAAAACTGTTGCCTTGCCTTAGCCTTCCCCTTTTTTTCCTTTCTCTTGTTATTGTTTATTGCAAGTACTTTTAGTCAGGCATTTGTGCCAATTACATTTAACCATGGCCAATTACTCTACACCTACAGATCCATTTAGAATCTTACGAGAATTAAAAATACTATGCCATTCAATAATAAATAAGGTTAATGGGTAAACTTTCAACAAATTGCTGATGAAACCTACACCAAGATATGAGCCCACCAGCTGCGTGAAACAAAAAAGTGATTCATCATCGTAATAATAGTAAAACTTTAATTCAAACAACAGGTGTCAAACTGGTTCAAACCTGAAATGATACTGCTGCACCTGCGCAAAATCTTATTTCCTACATGACAAAACCTTTGGTCAAACTATCAACAGACCTACACTCTACCATTGATTGATTAACTGATTTGTTTTCTATGCGTATAACACTTTGCTGGTTATTTAAAGCCAAGAAAATATTTTTAGATTGTAAGATTTTTTTTTTTTAGATAATAATTTAGTGAAACTAAATTATTATCTCAAAAAGTTATTTAACCCATAACTGGGAGAATAAGCAATGGATTCATACTTTTCTCAATGGTATTTGTTCGTAAGTGAATATAACAAACTCGGCTCTTCAATTAACAATTCCAAGTCATTATCCATTACAACACCTGATATTTCCAAGTGGTCACCCATCTAGGTAATGACCAGGCTTGATGTTGCTTAACTTCAGTGATCATACAGAAACCGGTGTTTCAACACGATATGGCTATAAGCACTCTACTATTGAGTAATGCTCACAAATACAAAATGGATGGTATATTTATAATTTAATATCTAAATGATCACAATTTCCACTATCACGAGACAGATCTCTGTTCGCGATACTATTAACTACATGGATTACTATTCAGTGGTTACGATTGAGCAAGTACTATTAGTGCAAATGTTATTCAAAGGTGTCTGACACCAGTATTGTTCAACGGTGTTACTATAGTTGTATCTGCGATTACAAAGTCTCTACTACAACAAGTATCACAAAAATGGCAACGAGTGTTCGTTGACACCTACACTAAAGAAAGTGAAGAAAATTAAAAAATCAGTTTAATATATTAGCATTATTTTTTAACTATTGTTTTGACTTGTTTTTTGCTGCTTGTTTTAACCTTTGACATTCAGAGAAGGTAATGACTGCTCTGGTTGTCAACCGTTAAAAGTTGGCAACTTATTTAAATCTTTATAAGCAACTGGAGGCATTTACGAAGATTTTATGATTGGGACATTTAATGTTAGGAATTATTAGCTCGGGACATTGATAGTTATAGCACTGATATATGTTGTCTCTAAGAAATGAAATCACAGAAAGTCAATATTAATATCAGACTTAGACAGCAATAATTATGGCAATGTTTTCAGTACCAAATGGCAAAAGTAATATCCATAAACATTGGAAAGTTTCAGACAGAAAACAAGTTTTGCAGCTCAAGACAAATAGGAACAAATATGAAAGCAACAATGTTAAAATATACAGAAGAAATATTTGAATATGAGCTTCTAACTATTCTCCTTGGTTCCAACCTCCTCAGCTACTGATATAGAACCTTACTCTCATCACCTCTTACAACTTCACGAGCAAGGGGTGATAACCTACAACTACTTCCCCCTTGCATTCATATATTTGACTCTTCTGTCGAATTCAACATATGAGGGTCAAGCAGATCATTTCCTTGGAACCAACAGCCTGACACCAGCACATGAAATTTGATTATAGTGGTGAAGGTTTTGTGCAGAACCATCCACACTTTTTAAAAGGCCGAATACAGATACCTGGTGCACTACGTGCCACAAGGTCCCCAAACGACCCTCCACAGGTTTTGAATTCCAAGTTGTCCTCCTCCTAGACCAGTTGCCATCCAAGGCTATAGGAAGATGAGGATTCATACCTTTCGCAAGAGTATTAGCACATGTGAATGTAATGGATTTGACTGGAATTCAAACTCGGCTCTCAGATTCCTCAATCCAAGCCGCTATCCATTACTCCACTGAGCCTCATATATATGTGTGTGTGTGTGTGTGCAGCCATCATAGTGATGAACAGCAATTTCCAGTGCATCCCCTCCATGATAAACAGGTCTAGTAAACAGGTGTTTTCAGTGCATCCCCCATACTAAAATGCCACTCACTATGGCAATCCCCTATGGTAAACAGTTGCTGACAGAGTTAAATCATTTCCAGTGCAACCCTCTATGGTAAACAGCCATTGATAGTCTATCCCCCTTCAGTAAAATGTCATTCTTCCAATAAATTTCATTATGTACTCTTTGTATTTTCTTTATCAGTAAGTAATCAAATATGGATCAATGTTTTCAGCGGTTAATAAGTATTACACATGATATTATCAGTTAAACAATTTCTACCTTATAAAATGCTTCAAGTCTAGTTTTTTTGGATCATTGCAATAAATCAGCATACTGATTTTTTTTGGCTCTAGGACAAATTCTTTTCCCTATCTTCATACGTGTGTAGGCAGCTTAAGGAATGACAAACTTTGAGTTAGAAGAATAACCAACTGATGCTTCAACACAACAACTACTTAAAATGATATAAACTAAAAATGTGTCTTGTTTATAAAGCTGTTTCTCGGCTTAGCTTGGTAGATGGAAAATAAATAGAATAGGAAGAATGATAATGATTATGTCAAGACAGGCTAGGTTTTTTTTATTTAGAATGGTTTGGAGATTTGGTGGCAATTTGTTATTGTTTTTATTATAAGAACAATGGAGGGAAAAAAGAGAGGAAAGAGAAAAGAGAAGAAGAGAGAAGAAGAGAGAAGAAGAGAGAAGAAGAGAGAAGAAGAGAGAAGAAGAGAGAAGAAGAGAGAAGAAGAGAGAAAAAGAGAGAAAAAGAGAGAAAAAGAGAGAAAAAGAGAGAAGAAGAGAAGAAGAGAGAAGAAGAGAAGAAGAGAGAAAAAGAGAGGAGAAGAGAGAAAAAGAGAGGAGAAGAGAGAAAAAGAGAGGAGAAGAGAGAAAAAGAGAGGAGAAGAGAGAAAAAGAGAGGAGAAGAGAGAAAAAGAGAGGAGAAGAGAGAAAAAGAGAGGAGAAGAGAGAAAAAGAGAGGAGAAGAGAGAAAAAGAGAGGAGAAGAGAGAAAAAGAGAGGAGAAGAGAGAAAAAGAGAGGAGAAGAGAGAAAAAGAGAGGAGAAGAGAGAAAAAGAGAGGAGAAGAGAGAAAAAGAGAGGAGAAGAGAGAAAAAGAGAGGAGAAGAGAGAAAAAGAGAGGAGAAGAGAGAAAAAGAGAGGAGAAGAGAGAAAAAGGGAGGAGAAGAGAGAAAAAGAGAGGAGAAGAGAGAAAAAGAGAGGAGAAGAGAGAAAAAGAGAGAAAAAGAGAGAAAAAGAGAGAAAAAGAGAGAAAAAGAGAGAAAAAGAGAGAAAAAGAGAGAAAAAGAGAGAAAAAGGAAAAAAGAGAGAAAGGAAAAAGAGAAAAAGGAAAAAGAGAAAAAGGAAAAAGGAAAAAAGAGAAAAAGGAAAAAAGAGAAAAAGGAAAAAACAGAAAAAGGAAAAAACAGAAAAAGGAAAAAACAGAAAAAGGGAAAAAAAAAACTCATTTGAACAACAAAGCCACAATGACTACTCTACATATTAATCTACTTATTCATACCTACCTGCCTAAGGTGTACCTAAAACTTTAGCATTCTAACACTCCCTCAAAATATTAACTTACTGGTTATCTTACTACACAAACAACCCTTACTGATTACCTGTAATTCCATGACAATAATGCTTAAATTTCAAACTCTTTATCTTAGGGGCTTCTCAAAATTTAACACATACATGCATGCACACACAATATGGTCAAACTCAAGCCAACCATGTTTATGCAAGCACGCCAAATTCTCTCATGCATGTGCTTGTTGTGTAATGGATAATGGCTCAGAATGAGAAATCAGAGTCTGATTAATTACATTCACTTACAAGCAAATACTTTTGAAAAAGGTATGAATCTACCCCCTAGCTATGGATTAAATAGTAGGAACGGTTTCTGGAAAAATCACATTCTCAAATTGTTAATGCAATATTTGAATAGTAAATCTTTTTTTTTTTTAAATTGTAATAAATATTAACATTACTCTAACAACACCAATAATAAAGTTTTCTTCTTTGAAATGCACAGCACAAAATAGTTTTAATTTAATAGAAATTTTGACCAGAATTTTTGTTCAGTTGACCAAAACCCAAAGATGATGAGATCCAACTTTATTATAAACTATTAAGTTGTACCAGTTTTTTTACAAGTTTCCAGGAAAGTTCAAGAGAGATTTTGCTACCTCAGCCACAGTATCTAAGTTTGTAAAAGTATTTCTTATAATTTATACTTCAAAGTGACACTAAGGTAGAGTGTGTTAGTGTTTACTAAATGAGCTATACCATAAGTTAGCTGCCCCTATAAATGCCAGTTATTAGTAGCACTGGCATTTTTCAGCTCCAGCTACGATTGTTGTACTTCTGTTAGTATAAATACTAAAACTACTAAGGACAAAAGAGAGAGGAGAGAGAAGAGGAAAAAAAGAGAGGTGAGAAAAGAAAAAACAAAAGAATAAGAAAAGGGGAAAGAGAGAAAAGAAAAAAGAGAGGGGGAGAGAGAGGAAAAAGAAAGTGGAGAAAAGAGAAAAAAGAAAAGGAAAAGAGAGACAGGATATTTAGGGCTGACAAGCCTCAGTTCCACGTTATATATCTTTGTTGAGATGTGTATCCTACTCACCTACCTCAGCTGGTAATTTGAGATCTTTATTTCAACAAAAATATTTTGTTCAAGTATAAACAAGACAAAGTGTAACTTTCAGATTTTCATAGTATTATACAAAGAATAGATTTATTTTATATATATATATATATATATATATATATATATATATATATATATATATATATATATATACACACACACACACACACACACATATATATATATACCCATACCCACACATATATATATATATATATATATATATGGGATGAGGAAGAAATAAATTTATAAACATATATATATATATAAATATAAAAGTGGACATTGAAGTCAACACCCAGATGCGACAGTCTAATTCATGCTAAACCAAGATTACCTTGTGCTAAACGTCCAATTGTCCAGCCATGTGTTTATATATCTTCATTCAACAGCCAAGAAGTCAGACAGATCGAAGTTGAAATTTATTTTCCAAATAAATTTAAATATTGAGGAATTAAACAGGGATCTAGGTTTACTCAGGGAGACCACAAACAACAACATTCCCCAGAAGATAATGTCCCACTTTGTTTATTCTTCGTATCATTGAAAAAGAACACAGGCGTGTTTCAAAATTCCATCATTAAAATCTATCTCTTCATGCTTCAATTTTACTGATAATATTGGTATCATTTTGTTAGCTTTTTATTCTTCAAATTTTAATAACTGGCCTATTAAAATATATATATATATATATATATATATATATATATAATATTTTTAGTTTTTAAAAATATGATTCCTTCGCTACATAAGAGTTCTCATGTTTCAAAAGCGAGAGCCGAGACCCCTAACATAATTTTTGAAGTTATGTAGAGTTAAGGTGTCTGGACCCGCTTCCTTGTCAAGCGAGAACTCATAATATAAGCTCTACTTCTGTATGGAGCACTGTCTTTTTGAAAATAAAGCTAAATACTAAGGAACACCGGATTATCTACCTAACGTGTTCTTTCCTATTTTTCTGCACACCTGCATATATATATATATATATATATATATATATATATATATATATATTATATATATATATATGCTCCCTTTTGTTGACACTTTGGAAGAAAGGGAAACTACCAGCGATGCCTGATTAATGCTAAAAGCTCTTTGCTATGAAGTGATCCCTCTAGGAGTCGGTAATGCTTATATCATGTATATAATGCATTAAAAATTTCCGTTCTCCATAGTGGGCACTGATGCCCTAAGGGTGAGAGTCTCACCCTTAGGGTATCAGTTGGGTTTCGATCCCAGCTTAAAGCAATCACACATCTAGCCATGCTGATGAGCTGTGATACAGCAAAACAATCTGTCTGTGGATATATATATATATATATATATATATATATATATATATATATATATTGTGTTAAAAAAAACAGGGAGGAATTTCATCCAGATGATAGGGGAACCTATTTACCACACACACACACACACACATATATATATATATTATGGGGTAGACAAATGGAGTGTCTACTCAAATATGGTTATTCACTAAAAGTAATGTTAAAGTAATAAAAATGTCTGAGTACTAAATAAAGTGCATTATTTCTTTAGAGATATATAGCAAAGTGAGTAGGTGCGTAAATTATATATGATGAAAATGTAGTTTTAATGTATGCTATATTTATGGATTAAAGTGCTCAATATTGTGGATAGTGTATAAATATAAACTGTTTCATGCTTGAATGCAATCTTCAGGCCATGAAGAATGATTTATAATTAAAATAAACACACGTAATATACAAATAGCACCTGAACCTGAATTCCGTATCTACTTATATATACACATACATATTTACAAATTCAGCTGTTCCTTATCCTATCATTTTATTTATGTCTGCTCTACTTACTGTATTGAGCACTTTTAGTTATTTTGTGTACTTGTATTGGGGGGGTTTTTTTTTTTTTTTGAGCTTTGGACTTGCATGCTAGGTGATTATTTTCGGCTAACGTACATGTTCTTGGTTCTTACTTTTTTTATACCTTTTTTTTCCCTTTTGTATTAGTTTGATTATTTGCAAATCAAGACACTGAAGGTTTTCCGAATGAGTATAGTTTCTTATACTTATAAGATTACTAATATATATATATATATATATATATATATATATATATATATATATATATATATATATATATATATATTATTAGTAATCTTATAAGTATAAGAAACTATACTCATTCGGAAAACCTTCAGTGTCTTGATTTGCAAATAATCAAACTAATACAAAAGGGAAAAAAAAGGTATAAAAAAAGTAAGAACCAAGAACATGTACGTTAGCCGAAAATAATCACCTAGCATGCAAGTCCAAAGCTCAAAAAAAAAAAAAAAACCCCCCAATACAAGTACACAAAATAACTAAAAGTGCTCAATACAGTAAGTAGAGCAGACATAAATAAAATGATAGGATAAGGAACAGCTGAATTTGTAAATATGTATGTGTATATATAAGTAGATACGGAATTCAGGTTCAGGTGCTATTTGTATATTACGTGTGTTTATTTTAATTATAAATCATTCTTCATGGCCTGAAGATTGCATTCAAGCATGAAACAGTTTATATTTATACACTATCCACAATATTGAGCACTTTAATCCATAAATATAGCATACATTAAAACTACATTTTCATCATATATAATTTACGCACCTACTCACTTTGCTATATATCTCTAAAGAAATAATGCACTTTATTTAGTACTCAGACATTTTTATTACTTTAACATTACTTTTAGTGAATAACCATATTTGAGTAGACACTCCATTTGTCTACCCCATAAGATATATATATGTGTGTGTGTGTGTGTGTGTGTGTGTGGTAAATAGGTTCCCCTATCATCTGGATGAAATTCCTCCCTGTTTTTTTTAACACGAGTAGAGGTTTATCCCTTGTTTCCTGTTTAGGATTGGATTTCTGGTTCCTTCTAAAGTCTTCTCATTCTCTTTCACTCCCAGTGGCCCCTTGCATCTTAGTGGCATTATCACCTTACTTGGGGTGAATTATATATATATATATATATATATATATATATATATATAATAAATTAACTGATTTAAAATGTTTTTTTCGCTACACAGTGATAACCATGTTTCAAAAATGGAAGCTAAAAGCTTCAAATTTAATTTACATTGAGCACTATTGTGTAAAAATAAAAATATCTATAAGAATACCAGATTTTATATCTTACTGTTCTTTCTTTTTATTTATATATATATATATATATATATATATATATATGAATTGGGTAAATCTTGGGAGAGGTGGAGAAAGAGCAAAGAGGACATAAAGAAAAACGTTAGGTAAGAAAGCTAGAGTAAAACCAAAAGGTAACCAAGTAAAAGGAAGAAATAAATATATATCAAGAGGGGAGTGATGAAGGCAAGAGTGAGACAGGCTTACTAGCTGGATAACAAGAGACAATGAGCAAAATATTGGAAGGTTGATAAGGATGAAAAAGCATAAAAAGTTTTCAGCTCAACCAAAATTATTCTTCTTCTATGTGACTTACCAGGATGTGAGTGATCATGGCTCTCCACAATTTCCTGTTCTTTTTGGCTCTTAATAAACTGTCTTTTTGTTATCTCTCTTAATCCCTGTTATACCAACCATTTACACAAGCTTATTAGGTAGGTTATCCTCGCCCTGGGTACGACGTTAAACTGCATCCAACAGCAAGGCCTCTGATCAAGAGGTTTTGAGGAAGCGTGGAACCACCTCTTAATTGCTGGTGTTCCCAGGTCCTCCCTGACCCGGGGTGGTAGCACCTGTTGGGGTGGTAGCACCTGTTGGGGTCCCAGCTATGGGTAAATAGTGAACTTCCAGGTGCACCGGCGCACGAGGCGGGCCGACCGGCGGTGCACCGGCGCACGAGGCGGGCCGACCGGCGGGTGCACCGGCGCACGAGGCGGGCCGACCGGCGGGTGCACCGGCGCACGAGGCGGGCCGACCGGCTGGTACACCGGCGCACGAGGCGGGCCGACCGGCTGGTACACGAGACTAGTACATCAGCACATGGGACAAACTAATCAGGCAGCACAGAGCAAGAAGAGATGAAAGCAGGCAGACCGATAGGTACAAGGGGCAATAGAGATAAAGGTAGGCATATTCAGAAACAAGTAGAATGATAGACAAATATGTGGGTAGACAGGTTTGGAAGTTGAATACTACAACAGTGATGTCACCTCCTGTCATTTCACTTCAGCTCACGGCATAATGGAAGGCAAGAAATACAGTTCAAGTAATCATATTTATAACAGTATCAATTCAGATAGAAATACCTTGGGGCACGGTGCACAATTGGTGCCCAGTCCATGATAATAGTCCAGTGTAACCTTTCCCATATTGTAACATTTGGCAACTAAAAAAACGAAAAGGTCATATCCTTAACATTATGTTAAGGTTAATTTTTCTTTTTTTTTAATGCTTTTCCCACATTTAGGAAAATCATTATTGAGGAATGCATAAAATTAAGAAAAAGAAAAAAAGAAAAAAGAAAAAGATTTTTTAAAAATACATTGGGAGGAAAAAAAAAATAAAAAAGACAAAAATTGTAAACATTTCTCTAGAGGAATCATGACAGGACATCATCTTTTAAGATTTTGCAGTCACATATTTTCCAGTAAACAAAGGTAAGCCAAACTTGAAAAATACATCTTCCAAGCCAATATGTGTATGAAAGAGAATAGAATAAATGGTTATATTTTTGTTCATCCCTAAAAAGAATCTACTCAGTACAAAAAACACTGATAGAATATCAATAAGTCCACCCAAGAAGAAAATGGGTATCATTACAGGATATAGTAAAAGTAGAAAGTTTCTGTAAGCCAAAAAGCTCATTATTTTTATCAACCAGGCCCACCATTAGGAATCAGAGGATGCAGATAGATTGAAGCCAGTAGTCAACACCAAAGTAGATGAAAATAAACATGGCTTGAAAACACCTGGCAGTAAAACTGAAGCAGACACCAAAAAGCTGAGATACATCTGGAGCTGTTTGGTAAGAGAGAAGAAAAAAAAAAAAAAAAAAAAAAAAAAAAAACTCAAAGACAGGACAGTCTGAAGATCTAATAAAAACTATATATGGGGCATGGGAGGATCAAACTCACTATTCAGTCATAATTGATCTAGCAAAACAAGCTCGTTAACCATTACACCATGTTGAAGTGCCCAATTTTCTAAGCATACTTTACGTGTGGCATATGAAATGGAAAGTGTTTTTAAAAAAAAAAAAATATCTCTACTTTCATAATTGAGAGAAAAAAAAAAATCAGAGAAAATTTCAAAGAAGACAGTGAGTGGTTCAAAGGTCAATGAACCGACCATGTCGAACTGAGACAAATACTTAATGTAAGCATACTATAATATACTAGCAATATTTCACGGTTTTCCTTTTTGTATATTCTGATCTATCATAACATTTAATGAATAAATAAGCTCATTAAAGTTCCACAACTACAAAATATCTATAGGGAATTTCCTTGTTAAATATTTGAGCTTAACAACTTCAACCAAATGTAGGTCATTATTTAAAGAAGTAAGAGGGTACAAATTAAAACATTTAAAATTGACAAGTTTTTTTTCATTCTACTGAAGCAGACAGTAAACACATGGTAACCAAATAATATAAAAAGGATTTCCACATTTTATTTTACAGTCAGAGTCTAACATGGACAACTTATACCACTGACCATTTGGCGTTTCCATCCAACCAGCCATAATTAATAAGATGAAAATGAAGATACATAAAACATGAATAATAATTGCATTATGTCCCCTCAGAACATGGCTCTCCACAACTTTCCATTTTTTGTTGCTCTAAGTAACTTTTTACTCTTTGATAACCCTTTGTTCGTGTTCTACCATTCATATGCTGCTTCTTTTATATGCCATGTTCAAGACATGGGCAATCATGGCTCTCCACAACTTTCTGTATTTTATTGTTCTTAGCAACTTTTGACTCGTTAATATAACCCTCTGTCCTGCTATCTATTCATATAAACTTGTTAAGTACGTTAGTACTTGTTTCCCTTGCTTCTCAAAGGACTCTTTTTCTCTTATGTGCCTTGGCCTTTTTGGACATGGGCGAACATGACTCTACAACTTCCTAGTCTGTTTTTTGTCCCTCCCTCCATTCACACTATCTTATTAGGTCAGTTGTTGTTTCATCTTGTTTCTCTTGTCATTTCTCTAACCAAAAATATCCTTACATTTTTTTTTTAAATCACATCACCCCAAGCAAAGCAGTAAAGCCACAAGGGGTTACTTAGTGTGAAAGAATAAGAAGAAGAAAGAGAACCATTATTAAAGAGTGAGAACAATAGAAGACTAAACAAGAGGACAGTGGATGACAATTGACATTGCATTTGAATTTATAAAGCTTTTCAAATAACACTGTTTATGCCAGAATTATTATGATAAAGAATAATTATTATATCTCTAAATATTATTCAATCCACTAAGGTAGATCTTTCTCATTCCTCATTTCTATGCTTGTAACTCCTATCAGCTAAGAAGCTCCAGTCTTCTCATCTTTGTGTTACTTATCTGTTTCTTCCACTGAACCACTGTATATAATATTAGGTCTAAAGTTCCAAAAATTACACCACAAAATTGTCCATGAGACACATGGCCTAGTAGGTGAAAACATTGGTTAAAAAGATGTCTGGTTCTTTGGTAGTTGTGTGTTCATTATCTGAATTGGGTAATAGACTGCTGATTTTGTTTAGTAGCATATTAACCTCTTTGGGTTATTTAATGCCGTGTTCTAAATATTTTGTACATAATTTTATACTTTCAGGGTAAACATTTTTTTTTTTTTTTTTTTTTTAGATCTGTAGATCATAAAATGTATTGTTGATGGTAGGGGAGGTTAATATACTGCTGGTAATTTCACTTCAAAAATGTACTGCTGGTAATTTCACTTCAAAAATGTACTGCTGGTAATTTTGTTTTCAATTTTTTAAAAATCTATTGCAGGTAATTTTACTATAAAAATGTATTTTTTATTCTTTTTTCAGAGTCATTTTGCCAGGACAATTGGGTAATAGAGAAAAGCTGTCTACTTTGGTTCAGTGGAGGAAATGGACAAGCAACCCAAAAAGCGAATAGACAGGAAAGTAAGCACTGAAAAAAGAACAAGATTAAAATAATTGATGGCGTGAATAAACAGTTCAGTTCAAAATTCTAAAGATGGTTACTGAAAGTGACTAGAGGGCACAACAGGTGAAACATGAGTCTAACAACCAAAATGAGCAAGTTAATCCAAATAGAAAGACATAAATAGTTTAAGATGAACTGCTGGAATTTTCCCAGAACTAAAGCTATTTAAATTTTAGAAACAAACTTAGAGCATCTTAGCTGAGACAAGACTGGAACGTGCCAAGCGAGACAAGAGGGGAGAGTTAAGTAATACAAGATATCCCTTAAGTCTTTAAAGTGGAATGAGAATAATATACTCCCAAAGTTTAAATAAAGTGCTCAGTTCAAATTTCCATGATTACTGGGCATAACAGACACCCAAAGACCAAAGAGCACTGCGGCCTAGTAGCATACAGAGTCGGGGGGGGGGGGGGCATCCAATCAAAGAGTGAAATAAAAAAATTTAGTTTTTGAAATAAAGTGTTTTTTTTTTCATGTTTCATCTGTTTTTACATATTTAAAATAACTTCCTTTCTCAGTACTAGGCCACATAGACAAACTTGAGCAAAACTGAAGTCCAAAGACACATACAGTCCAACCTCATTAATCCAGCACTCCAAGGTATGGCACTTTTTTTGAATAAGTCACCATTAGATCATTGAGCGGCTACAATGGCGGCAAAGTGTTTTAGTGATATGGGTTTTGCTCATTTCTTATAAATAGCTGCATACAGTATTTTACATATATTATTTTAGGGTTTTAAGAGTTTTTTTGTTTTTTTTTTAAACCTTTCTATTTCATGAAACAATAAAAATTAATGATTGTTTTATTTCCTGTTTTAAGCATGTTCTACCTTTGATAACATAGCAATAGATGTCAAATGAGCTGGCAAGACTGTTTACATAGGGCTTTTTATTGGTGATTTTTGACATCGGGCAATTGCCTTGGTCCAGCAGTGAACTGGTCGCAAAGGTGCCTTATTAAAGGGGTCAGGTTTTAATACTAAAAACATAAGTATTAAATTATCAATATTCACAAATCCACTTTCCACAACAGCAGAGTGCTTTGGTGATACTGTATTGCTCATTTTGTACAAATAGTTGTATACAGTAAGCATATATTATTTTTTGGTTTTAGGCTTGTGTTTTTTTTTTTGTTTTTGTTTTTTAGTTTTTGTATTGCATGAAACAATAGAAACCTTGTTTGGAAGCATTAATGATTGTTTTATTTCCTGTTTTAAGCTTGTTCTAACTTGGTACACAACAATATATGTATGGAATAATCTGGCAAGACTGTTTACATAGGGCTTTTTAGTGGTGATTTCTGTTATCGGGCAATTTACTTGGTCCAGAAGTGGATTGGTCCCCCAAGGAGCTTGATTAAAGAGGTCAGACTTTAATAATAATAACATTAAAGTATTAAGTCATCAATGTCCATCTGTTAGCTAAGACAAATTTTTCAGTCAGATATAAATGGTACTGACCTATACTGAAAGGTCAAAGCAAATACAAATAAATAAAACAGAATCTTAGTAGTTGACTTTTTTTAACACTGCCAAAGAGTACATTTTCTTTAAGATTGGTTGAATACACAGGCAAATAGAAATAATACTGAATGTTAAAACTAAAAATACAAATTGGGTGTCTATTTCACATATGATTGGTCAATATAATAAAGTTTAAAGTAAAAAGAAAATATTGAATGAAAAATATAACCATTAATTCTTTATGAAAACTATATATATATATATATATATATATATATATATATATTAGCACGAGGTGCATATTAAAAGTATCCAACCTTTGGGCATACAAAAATCAATTTTGTACATTTCACAAATTTTATTTAATCACCATCAAAATACTCCCCTTGGAGGTTCACATACTTCCTCAAGCAATTCTGTCACTGCAAGTTCCACCTCTAGAACGTCTTCTCTGGAATGCTATGGAGCTCCAATGTCCCTTTCCTCATAATTTCCTCTTGCAACTAAAATCGCTTCCCTTTCAGTGTGGTTTTCAGATTGGGGAAGAGCCAGCAGTTACATGGTGCCAAGTTGGGAGCATATGGAGCCTATCAAACAAGTGATGAGTGGTTCTTAACCAGCTTGGTTTATGTGAGAAAATATAAGCTCCAAGTAGTATTCCTTTTTTGTTTGGCCTCGTGAGGCATATTAATGATGCACAATACTAGAAGATTCAAAGAAACATTCCACTGATGTGCAACTATGTTTGACGCAGTTGCACCACCCTTTGATTTGTGTTTTGCTCATGGCATCATTCCTGATGAATTTTCTGGATGGTTTGGGCATCACCAAGCTTTTGGTAATATCTTTGCTCAAGGTGTTTGGTCATCTTGCATGAAAATGAAAATCCAACAAGTGTGCGCTACACATTTGTACTCTAGGCTTAACAGCTGGGAAATGACATGGCCTACCATACCAGTACAATACTTTTCATGAATATACAAGAAGGGTGGTGTCAGCTCATACCCAAAGGTTTTTGCCCATGCAGCATTAGCTTTATTGAAAAAAGAATTAAGTCAGATACTTTTTTAACACACCGTGTGTGAGTGTAAGCAAACATTGCCAGGAGGCACATTCTCTTTGTTAAAATTCAAATGCACAGGCTGGATTTACATTGTTTCAAAAAAAATTAAATAAATAAAAAAAGTATGTCTACTTAAACATGTATCCACTAAATCAAGGTAGACTTCAGTGGTAGCAGCTTGTAATTGTTATTGTATAGGTAAGTCAACTAGTTATGGAAAAAAATCAATCAATTATTAAAACTACAATTACACAAATTTAAGTGTGCTACTAGATTGACAACTAGGTCTCACCACTTTACTATTGAACTAGCAAGATGCAACCATCAGTTCTATTCTCATAGTTTCTTTTCTGACACTTCTCACCTGTGGAACTCTCTTACGATCTCTTGCTTCCCAGCCACCTACAATCTTTAAAAATTTAGATGCAATGTCAATCACTATTTTCTGCCTTCCTGAACCCTGTTCCTTTACTGCCCTCTCATTCTTTCACTCCCTGTAACCCAGTACATCCTAGTGGCATTATTGCCTTGCTTGGGGTGAAATGATTAAAAGATAATGAAAATTTAGAGTAGCTCCCAATATCAAAATGCTTTGATGATTTTTAAATACCTTTAAAAATGTCCATTAAGACACTAATGTTTTTCTATTTAAAAGTACAGTTCTTTAAAATAAATACGCAAGGGTACATGGTCTATTCAGCAAATTCTACTTTTAACAAATATACTTTATTTACACTAATAAATATTGGTCAAACACCTACAAATTCACACACTTTCATTATCGATGAACCTAATTTACAAGTGTATAAGGAGATAGAGGGTTGACAAAATTGGGGGGGGATGTCCCATTTTACACATTTCTTCCCTTGAAAGGACTTTAAATGTCTATGAAATCACATGCACACAAAAAGTGAATATCCAGTTCATACTCCTCCCCAGTCTTTTGAACAGGAGTATAGGTTCAGCCCTTGTTCCTGTTTTGGATTGGATTTCCCATACCTTCTAAACTCTACTTCAACTCTATACTCCTAACATCTCTGCCTGAACTCTGAAATTTTATTCGCTAATTAAATCTTGACCTCTTCAAGTCTAGAATAATCTATCTTAGGTGTTGTCATACCCTTTCTTACACTAATACAACTACACACAGTAACCCTCTACCTTGAGTGGGCCTTGGGTCTTGTATTGGGGGGAACATTAGTATTTTATATATATATATATATATATATATATATATATATATATATATATATACATACACACAGTGCTGTTCGATAAAAGTGACTCACCTGATTTTTTTTTTTTTTTTTATTAAAAATATTTTTTGTTTTTGGGGTTAAAATAATTTTTAATTTTACTAATATTAAGACCCCTTCCCTATCACCTAGGAAAAAAAGTTTATTCAACCTAGTGTAATCTATTGATAATTATAAATTTGGATATAAATGAGATTCAGGAAAAAACTCTGTACAAAAAAAGTGACTCAGATATCACATTCTAATGATTAAACTGGTAAATTTAAAGAGCTTTTGACAAAATATTGAAAACTATTTTACAATACACTCAGAACAATATTCTAGAGAATTCTAGAGCAGCTTAAATTAAATCTAGAGTATTCCAGAATATTCCAGAAAGCCTCATACAGTATAAAAACAGTTTGAAATAGCCACTCAAGTCACTAACCAGATGAAAGGGTACAAACACGCATCAGAACCACTTAAGGATTTCTATTATTGCCCTCTCAAAAGCAGGCAAGTCTACAAGAGAAATTGCAGAAATTGCTATAACATTGCAATCAACTGTCTCTCGAGTGCTTAGGGCACATAATGATGCCACTCCTGCTCCAAGGAAGGAAACAAGGGGACGAAAGAAAAAGAATGATGATAGAGCTGGCAGGGTAATCTAGAGAGAAGTCGCGAAGAATAGGACTATAACTAGCCAAGAAATTGCTTCCAGTCTAAGCGAAGAGCAAGGTGTTAGTCTTGCCTCTTCAACAGTCTGTCGGTGGCTGTTAGAACAAGGCTACAAATCTTGTACACAAAGGTTTAAGCCACTAATAAGCAAAGCCAAGAGACATGAATGGGCTCACTATTACAAAAATGTCACCGTAGAAGACTGGAGAATGTTCTCTACTCCGATGGAACGAAAGTTGAGCTAAATTCAAAGGATACGGTGAGTCACTTTCATCGAACAGTACTATATATATATATATATATATATGTGTGTGTATATATATATATATATATATATATATATATATATATATATATATACACACACACACACACACAAAGACAAAGCAAAACCCGAATATGCAAGTTTACTCTTTTAATTTTGTTTTACTGACAGTAGATACTTGCATATTCGGGTTTTGCTTTGTCTTTTCCATATTTTTCATCATACCGTCAGATCTACATCCACATATTTGCTTATATATATATATATATATATATATATATATATATATATATGTGTGTGTGTGTGTGTGTGTGTGTGTGTGTATATCTCTATCTATATATATAAATATTTTATTTTTATATATATATATATATATATATATATATATATATATATAGTGCTGTATAGAATCTGTATGGAATCTCCTGTTGTTTTCAATGTATGAGGGTCCAGTATCTCAGTTCTTAGAATCAAACTGACCGCATATGATTTGATGGTGAAAACTTGTGCCAAAGCAGATACACTTTTTCAAAGAACCAAATACAGAGAATAGATGTACATAGTGTGCCACAAGGTCTCCAAATGATCCTCCTTGGGTTTTGAATTCGGAGTTGTCTTTTGTTACATTCATTTACATACAAATACCCTTAGTAAAGGTATTCATCTATCTCTTCCCACCCTCACCTCTAGGTTAAATAGTAGGGCAGAATGGGCTACTCGGCCTTGGCTGGCAACCAATACAGAAGAGAAACTCTTAATTCCCAAAACTGGTTATCTAAAAAAAGAAAAATCTTGACAGAAAACCAACCCTTCCTCAGTATATAGTGGCTGAGCATATAGCCAATCAACCCTCAATTCAATTATAGAAACCTCATCAAGAGGTTTTGTCTGCCATTGGGCCATCAGGCAATTAGCTATCTATTAATATACAGGGAGCTATGGAGATGCATGACTGTACACATCCTAAAGTGATATAGCATATTGAGAGAGAGAAAAATCTCATTGAAAATGGAAGTTACTGAAAGTATATACAACTCTCCACAAGTCTAAACAGGCTTTCATTCAATCATCTCAAAAATATTTTGATCTCAAATGCAGGTTATTTTTTTTTTTTAAATGAATAGTACAATAAAAAAAAAAAAAAAAAAAAAAAAAAGATAATTTACAGTAAATCTGTAGACACTTCATAACAAAATTTGAATCCTTCAGTATGCCTTGTCCCTTCAGGACGTTGGCAATCATGGCTCTCCACAACTTCCTTTACTTTCATAGCTCTTGATAAATTTTGTCTTTTTGTGTTTAGTTTTTCCTTCCACTTGTGCTGTTAGGAGTCCGAGTAGAGGGTTGTCTGTCAGTGGCAAGGTGAGTGGCCTTGAGGAGAGATATCTCATGGGCTCTGAGAATGTCTACAACTGTTGCTCCAGCGTCTTCTTGGTCTGCCTAACTCTCCAGTCAGAGTACCTGAGGGTATATGGTTGGTTGATAGGCATATGAGTGAGGTGTCTGAACCACTTAATCCTCTGTCGTTCGATATGTTGTATGATTGGTATTGCTCCTACCATATCTCTTATTGCCTCATTCCTGATATTATCTCACCTGGTCTTATTCTGCTTTTCTCAGACATTTCATCTCACAAATGATCAGTTTCCTCTCAAGGGTTTTTGTTAGGGACCATGTCTGGCACTGGTATGTCAGCGTTGGTAGGAAAATGGTGTTAATGAGATTTGCCTTGGCGTTCATGGAAATGCTAGGATGTTTTAGAAGAGGAGCAAGTTGGTAACTGACAATTTCTGACATCTGGTCTTGATTTCTGTCTAGTTTGCCGTTTTCAGTAAATATGCTGCCCAGATATTTGAATTCACTGGTTTTCTTTTTCTTATATGTCTAAAACCTTATTCCTTTACCCATTTACTTGAGTTTGCTAGGTAGGTTTTGCCTTCAACCTGTCCAATGAGTATCAAATTTTCCAAGCCCACTTTATGTGACCTGGAAATTTCGACTATCTCTTTCTCCATGGTATCCTCAGCATTTCTGTTGATTCAAGTCTCTTGTTCATCTGTGAGGAAATTGTCCAGCATTCACTGCCATATTGGAGGACTGATATTATGTAACTGTTCAGTACACTTTTCTTTGTTTAGCTATTGGAAAGCATCTTTTTCTATCCCAATTCACCTTTGAATTTCAGTGTTGCACTTTCTGTCCTCTGTTAAAACCTCCCAGATATTTACATTGTTTCATTTCGGTATCTCCAATTTGTAATTTACATGTTGCAATGTTCCTTTTGCTAACAACCATGAATTCTGTCTTCTTTCAATTGGTATTTAGTCCTTTCTTCTGGTGTTAAGTATTAGTTTCCTTTATACTTTCATTTTCTTTAAAACTTCATTGTTGCTCACATGTTCAGTCCATGGTAATCTCAGCATCCTTTTGTCGAACTACACTGCTGTTGATTCAAGTCTCTTTATCTGTGAGATAATCCAGCATTCACTGCCATATAAGAAGACTGATATTATATAACTGTTCAGGACTCTTCTTTGTTTCTAAAATATTTCTAATGTGGCTAAAAGCCAACAAGAATTTTTAAAACTGCTCACTGGCAGAAATCCTTGATACATTCTCTGTCTTTACATGTGTTTTCCATTAAATCATTTAATGTCTTGAATGATAATCAGTCTTTAATGCTTACAAAATAAATAAAATATGGTTTTAATTTTGATATCACTCTTTAACAAGTTTCAGCCAATTGTGTTATGACCTACTAATAGCAAAGCATGTCAACTGCTTTTGTGACAGTCTTTTAGCATAAAAGCAGTTGACATGCAATCCTGACACCGAAAAATAATAACGAGCTAATGTTTTTTTTTTTATTGTTTATGTAATCTGTTATCAAAAAACAGTTATTGGTTACTGTCAGCATAGGCCGTAAATTATAGCTGGATGATGACATTTTTCGGCCTAGGCTGTTGAAATTATGGGGCATCTCAAATAAAAAGCCTGAAACAGGGACCCTTTATCTCAAGTGAAGGGTAAAAAACAGGGGCCCCTTTTTTTTTTTTAATTTTGGTTTTCAGACCCCCAAGCATACTTTTTAGAGTTGAAATTTTATCTTAAGTTAAATGAATTATTCAGCAATGCAAAATATTAGAATATTATACTCATTTTAAAAAAAAAATAAAAACAAAAAAAATTATATTTCAAAATCTTTTAGCAGAGTCCTCAAGCTTGAAGGTTTGCCAAAGCTTGGGGGGTGCTGTTATAATACTCATATCAACTCATAGTTCAGGTTAATAATATTCCAAAGGAAAACACTGGAATACAAAATTAGTAAAAGAACTGTTTAATCCTATGGATTAAGATTACAATACTAGCAAATATCATAGTGCAACACTTTGCAACTAGTGCAAAACTCCTTTATGTCCCACTTGTAACTACTTTTATAGTCCATGTTCAACACTTTAGTGAAGGTCATTCATCTTCCTACACAACAGGGGCCCTAGGCTACAGCCTATACTAGCCTAATAATCTGGCCCTGCCCATAATGCAGTTGGTACATGATGACTTAAATGTCAGCCCCTAATATTTGTGTTATAAACTAATTAGCACTTAGTGCTATTTTCAAGACTACATAGACATACAGTAGTATAAAATACAACCAGTTTTGTGGCATATTTTTTAACTTCGTCGTTACTGACATATTCAATGCTGAGATTACCATAGATCGAACATGTGAGCAATGATGAAGTTTTAGAGAAAATGAAAACAAAAAGTACACTTATACTTAACATCAGAAAGAGATAGTTGAAATTTCCAGGGCAGATGAGGAAAGAGGGTTTGGAAAATTTGATACTCACAGGACAGATTGAAAGCAAAAGGGACAAAGGAAAGCAATGCATAACCTACCTAGCAAGCTTAAATAAATGGATGGTAGAACAGTATTTAGGAGAGATAACGAAAAGAGAATATTTATTAAGATCTACAAAGGACAGGAAATCGTGGAGAGCTATGATTGCAAACATCCTGAAGGGACATGTCACATAGATGAAGAATGCATTGGGAGTGTTGTTTAACTTGATCTGTACTGAAAAATATCCAATCAAAACCAAAATGTCAGCATCCATGAGAAATCACCGTTAGTGTCTTTATAGTCATTTATTTCCAGTAAATGGCAACTTCCTATTTTTCAAAAATTGAGCCAGCACAGCCAGGCAACAATGTTATAACAAATGCAGCGGTGAAACTGTTAAAGACCTATATTAGTACAAACTCCTACTATCCAAAATGACATGAAGCAAAGAAGCAATTATCATTAAGTTATTTGGGGAAAATGTTTTCAGCATTCCCAAACCCCCACTTCTATGTCTGCCTGCCTCAATATCAAAGGTCGAGATTTGTCTTCTGTGGTGGCTGATGTGGAAGGCTTCAAGTATGGTTGACTTTTCAAACTCACCTATTTTTCTTTTATACAGTTCTTTGTAGATGCTCAAAATATCCTGCAAACCTGCACTAAGCTTACATACCTTTACGAGATTAAAGTCATACTTTTCTGCAGGCATTGCAACACCATCAGCCATAACAAATATTTCATATAAGGTAATTTTTCAGGGTATGGGAATGCTCAGAAATGTTTTCCTATATAAATAATCATGCTGATCACCCTTTCACTAAGCTCTCTCATATATATATATATATATATATATATATATATATATATATATATAGAGAGAGAGAGAGAGAGAGAGAGAGAGAAAGAGAAAGAGAAAGAGAGAAAAAGAGAGAAAGAGAGTTGTACAGATATGAGCATGACCCTGGATTTCACACTTTTGCTATCAAGTACTGCACTTATTTTTTACACACACACACACACACACACACACACACACACAGGGGTTGGACAAAATAATTGAAACACTTGTTAAATTCAAAGAAAATTTATTTAATATGGAGTTGGTCCTCATTTAGCCTCACACAGCTTTAATACGCCTAGGAATGGAATCATACAGCTTCCTGACTTCATCCAAAGGAATTTTCAGCCATTCTTCCATTAACATTTGCTCCAGCTCTTTAAAACACGACAGTGGAGGATAGCGGCTCCTAACTTGTTGCTCCAAAATGCACCACAAATTTTCAATAATATTGCTATCTGGAGATTGGGGAGGCCACACCATGTGTTCTGGCTCACTTTCATGCTCTTCATACCAATTCTTAACCACTCAAGCGGTATGTATTGGAGCATTATCGTCTTGGAGGATGCAGTCACCATCAGGGCTAAAGTCTGGGCCATTGGATGAACAGGATCTCCCAAAATGTTCAGGTAATCTTTGCTGTTGATTCTACCATGCGGGGCAACTATTGGACCGAGACATTTCCATGATATGGCTGCCCAAACTATCACTGATCCACCTCCATGCTTCACTGTTGGAAGAAGGCAGTCAGGGCTGTAAGTTTCTTTGGGCCGCCTCCACACAAACTCGCCCTGAAGTTGGGAAAAGAGAAAAACTGGACTCATCTGAGAATATGACTTGCTTCCATTGGTCTGCAGACCAGGCATTGTGATCTCTGCACCACTTCAAACTCTTCTGAATGTTGCGAGTGGAGAGTAGAGGTTTCCTTACGGTGGCTCTTCCATGATATCCAGCCTTATTGAGCTCACGATGAACAGTTTAACTAGAAACTGGACTATTCAGATGATTATTCAACTCAGCAGTCACTTTGGCCGCAGTAGTCCGATGATTTTTTGCCACATTGCGTTTCAATGCACGTCGGTCTTTGTCAGTAAGTTTGCAAGTCCGGCCCAAATTGCTTCGGTTGCTAGAGGTTTTGCCCTGTTTCTAGAATTGTGTCATAGTTCTTGATATGGTAGCTCTTGAAAAACCAAACAGTTCAGCAACCTTAGGGATCGAGGCTCTTGCTATGCAAGTTCCAACAATTTGCCCTTTTTCGAACTCTGAGAGGTCACGCATTTAGCTTAAATTTTACTAAATTCTAAAAATAAATAAGACAAAGACAGTAAATTAGATAAATAAACGTATTTACAATAGATATAACCTGCAATTACGAAGTTTTAGTTTAAGTTCTTAATATAGTAGGTCTTTGAAATATAGGAGTGGAATTTGCACCTGTTCCAATTATTTTGTTCAACCCCTGTATGTATTTATATATGTATGTATGTGTGTGCATATATATATATATATATATATATATATATATATATATATATATATAAACCAAATCTACTATTCAGAGTTCCATGCAAGGGCAATTATCTATATTGGATGTATGAATAGTGTAATGGTTATTACAAAATGTGAAATTCTCAAGAGTTCTTTCATCTTGGTTGATGTATTGTTGGAAATTTTACTATAAATAGGTATTGCTGGTAATTTCATTTTATATAAAAATGTATTTGTTATTTTTCATTACATTGGGTTTTGTTTCTGTTTAAGGGTTCACTATTTGCCCATAACTGAGACCCTAACAGGTGCTACCACCCTAGGACATGGTGGACCTGGAAACAACAGCAGAGGTGGTTCTGCACTCCCCAAAACCTCCAATGTTTTGATTGCTACTGGATGTAATTTATTGTCATACCCAGGACTGAAGCCACCAAGAAGAGAGTGAAGAGAAATCCATGAAGAACCATGAGAATGATGGCAAAGGTGCTGGATATCTTGAATAGGTTGCTAAGGAGGATTGTGAAAGAGGATTAGGGCTAAAACCATACAAGATTCAACTGCTCCCATGTGCACTCAAGCAAAAACAACTTAGCAGAGGGAAGAAAATTTGGACAAGATGCAGCATGCAACAGACAAAGTCTTTGTTTGGCTGGACAAGAAGTTTTTCACTGTGGAGACTGTGGTCAACTACCAAAACAATAGGGTTTACGCCACTTCACCAGGAAACTGAAGGTGACAGGTGTCCTCGTTTGGGTGGTTGTTGCTTCTGATGGTTCAAAATTGCCCTTGGAGAAGGAGTGAAAGTAAAAAGTTTACCAGCAAATGTAGGGGAGAAGTGTGTTGCCCTAGTTGTCAATGACATTTGGAAGTCACTATGTCTTCACTCAAAACAGAAATCCTGCACATGGACAACTTGATACAGAACTTGATACAGACATATTTCCATAGATATTTTGACAATTTGGTTTCCATCAAGATCTGACATTAATCCTATGGACTTTGCAATATGGCCCATATTAGAGAGCGATGTTTTACTTATCTCATAATCAAGTGTGTGAAACCTGGAAGAAGCTCTTTAGACATTGAAGTACAATTTGAGTGAAGAGGTAGTGAAGAACTCATGCACTTCAGTTGTGAAGAGATTAAGAGGTATACTGAAAGCAAAGGGTGGCCATTTTGAATTGTACTTGTATGTGAAATATTATCAATAAATATAATAAAGTCTGTAAACTTTTATTAACCAAAACCTAAAACTTATGTTAAAATGAATAATGGGCAAATATATGTCACACCCAGTAGATTTATCATAACATTGTTCATTATATCTACGTTGTTGAATCTTTGAATTAGATCCCCAAGTGTGTTGAATATATGATGGTTTCTATATATCAGGATGCACCAGGTATTTGAGAAACCATTTTTCATGAGTCAGAAATGGAAGTTTATCTACTATATAACCTACAGTAAATTATAACAATCTCTCTTCTCTTACAGATGTATCAAAAGTACTAACACAGAAGCTTCCAATTTGACACAGGAAATGAAAAGGCATGCTATACTCATAGCATTAGTCGGCAACCACAGTGACTCTTGTGATGACTACTATAATGGCAAAGTGAACAACCCAACAAGAGGCATCTTAATGTGGGTCCTATAGTGCTACCTATGATGATGCACACCAAATACATATCAATAATTGGCTTTGTGAGAAATAAGAGCCATACCATATGCCGTCACTGCTTACAATAAGATGCAGGTGAAACACTAGATCAAGGAGATGGGGTACATGTCCAGTGAGATGAGTGTATTGTGCAGAAAGTGCCAAAAAATAATGGAAGCCTTAATAATAAAAAAATCAATCTTAACCTCTTCATCTCCCTCTAGCTATGGGTTAAATAATAGGACAGACTGAGTTCTTTAGCCTAGGTTGGTAATCAGTCAAGGAAAAGGACAACTCTGAATTCAAAACCTGAGGAGGGTCATTTGGAGCTCTTGTGGCACATTATGTGCACCAGTTCTATGCATTCAGTTCTTCCAAAAAGCGTGGTTGGTTCTGCACGAGCCTTTGCCACTATAATCATATCATGTGTGTGAGTAGTCTGGATGAGCATACATGATGAAAAAAAAAAAAAATGACCCGAACTTAAAAACAAAGTTTTATCATCAAAATCTTTGTCATTATTAAGAGGAAAAACCAAAAGGATTTTTCTATTATTGAATTATTTTTTTTTTTTTTCAAACATTTGAAATTTTGGTTAAAAAACTTGATTTTCTTGTGTTAGCAGGGGATCAGAAATTTGTTTAGGAAATTTAAAATTTTTTTTTTTTTTTTTTGAAGTTGAAAAAAACACACTGATTTGAAAACTCTCACAAAAGTCAAATAATTGTCAGATTTTAAATTAAACGTTTAGGACTGATTTACATATGTATCAAATTATTTTTAAAATGTTTCTTTAATTTTTTTTTTTTTTTTTAAACATCTGTAACCCCCCCCCCACACACACACACACACACACACTTATTTAATTTTATGAAATTGAGAAATTCATTTTTTACAGATTATGTTTATATCAGTTATATTTAGAACTTCTTGGAGAATTTAAATCAATTTTTTTTTTGTCAAACAGGAACCCCAGTTACCAAAAATCTGCTTCGAAACAAAATAAAAATGCAATAAAACTAAGATATTAATTAGAAAAGCTTTTAATTGCTTATATGAATAAGATATATTATGGACACTATTGTCTTAGGAATAAAATTTTTTTTTATTTTATTAGAATAATTTATAGCTTTAATTCTTGAAATTCTGCATTAATTTGTATGGGTTAGGCAATATTAAGTAAAAACTATATTTACTAATCATAAATGGAAAATTTTACAGTTTAGCAACCCTATTATTTTAAAGTGTTGAATTTTTTGCTTTGTGTATAAACATGCTAATTTTTTAAATATACACATCCATACACAACATTATCAGAAAATAAGAGCAGTAACTATAGTAAATTTACAGCTAAAGTACCTAAAATTCAATAAAACATTAGATTACTTCAAATATTTTCCTAAATTTTTAATTACTGGTATAGAAATGGTGCTTATGTGCTTATTAATCAAGTAATTTTTACAGATATGTCCTCTGTAGAAAAAAGTCAAATTTCCAGTGATCACTAAAGCAATCAAAGCTTTCAACATCTAAATAAAAACCTATCTCAGTGTTTAAAAATGCTTTTCTGCAATATTTTAAACTAAAAGTAAGTAATATTTGTTTCAAATCAGATTAATTAAACTTTAAATCAGCTAATATTCCTCAAATTTCAGAAAAGTATATTTTTGAAAGATTTTTTTAAAAAGAATTACATTGTACTGACAGATGGCTGATGATGGCTAAAATTAGCAATTTAAAAAAACATTCCCAATCAAATAGTTTTGAAATACAAAGTATTTTGCTTATTGGAAATATTAAATTAGCTTGAAATTAAAACCAAAATAAGAGCTTCAAGAAAAATTTTTCTTTTTTAAAAATTAATTTTAAATCTAAGATATTGTTTTTCATTGGAGGTACCTCTATGTGTGAGAGAGAGAGAGACCCATTTTATTGAAATTAACTGAGAAGGCCTGTTTTTTTTTATTTTTTATTTTTTTTTCAGTTTAGGTATATGTTGTCAAACTGGAAAATATATAGAAAATAAATAAAATGACTGACCTTGTCAGTTGATTTCTATAAACTTGTTTGAATTCATTCTTGCTGCCTAAGTATATAAGTGCATGTAAAACTTTGATATCACCAGAAGAATCCAAAAAGATAAAATCAATTGCCCATCTCTTTTGGTGATGCAAAAATAATTATTATTCAATGGTAATGTTAATGGTTTCATCAAATATCAAAATGCAAAGTAGTAATGGCTTTCTGATATTTTTGTGACGCATTTATTAAATTAACTTTAACGCTTCAGTTATTTTTTTGCAAAGCATGAGTAAACTAGTAAATAAAATCCATCCATTTCCAAGTTTCAAGTCTTTTTGAGGGTGGGGAAGTATTTTTCTTTTAGTAACGGCAATCTTTTTCAATCTTTTAGTACACCTGCAAAACTTGGACATTAACAGCAGAATAAAGAATCACACAGTATTAGAAATGAGAAGCTTCAGAACCATCCAAGGCATCAATGTCGATGCAAGAAGCAGGCCTGTCAGTCGACCTCATACCCACCATCAAGAAGGTGAATCGTCCTGGGTATGATGATAAGCTGCATCCGGCAACAAGACCTCTGATCGAGAGGTTTTTAGGAATCTGGAACCAACTCAAAAATCTTCTTGTTCCCACTACAACTGTGATTCAGGTTGGTAACACCTATTAGGGTTCCAGCTATAGGCAAATAGTTACCCCCACTCCTGAAAGCTGGGGCTCAAAACTGTTGTAATGGAATGTCCCATTCCCCCTATCACCTATTGTGGACTGACAATATCAGCAAAAAAAAAAAAAAAAAAAAAAAAATATATATATATATATATATATATATATATATATATATATATAAGTGGACATGGAAGTCAGCACTTAGAGGCGACAGTCTGTTTCATGCTAGTGCAATCGTCCAGCGACCTTGTTAGGTTAGAGTCGCCTGACGATTGCACTAGCATGAAACAGACTGTCGCCTCTAAGTGCTGACTTCCATGTCCACTTTTATATTTACACACGCTCTATCTCTGATATTGAGCACTTTATCCCATAAATATAGCACACTTTAAGACTATATTTCTTCATATATATAATATATATATATATATATATATATATATATATATATATAGTGCACACAGGATATACCTGGTGGACTTGCTTTGTTCGGAAATTAGTTGGAGATTCGTCTCCAGCTAAGCTAGTCAAACTCTCTGCTTTTGAGCAGAGAGGAACCCAGACGAGACTCTGCCCTTAACATGTCACAGTGGATAAAGGCGTTAGTTAGATCCAGTGACAGGACCCAAAGAATGTAAGTTCAATACCTGGTTAAGGCAGTGGAGAACTTTCAGAGGGAAATTAACAGGAGATAACTGATAACTGACATCCATTAAAACAAGGCATGTGGAACTAGAACAGTCTACCCCAGTGAGCGAAATAAAAGGTTCCGTTTGACATTCCAGCCACCTGAAGAAGGCCAGAGCGTACAACGGCCGAAACGTTGTAATAAATATGGCGACAAAGATGAGGACAATAGTCCAAATAATGTAAATAATATATCGTTTCTGTCTTTGCTCTCTTTTCTTCCTGTTTGGAACAGATTAGTGTAGTGCAATAAAAAAAAGACAAAATCTTTTTTAATGGTTTGCCGTACTCTTGTGAGTTGCATAAAATAATGAAATCGGCTGCATGCGACCTGCAGAATGCCCAGTCCTGTCCTATATAATATTAATCCTCCTAGATGGCAGTGAATGCTGGACAATCTTCTCAGAGATGAAAAGTTTTGTGACTCAACGAACACTCATTGCTACTTTTGTAATATCAATGAATACTCATTGTCACTTTTGTAATGCTCGTTGTAGTAGAGACTTTGTAATCGCAGATACAACTATAGTAATGCCGTTGAACAATACTGGTGTCAGATGACTTCAAATAATATCCCACTATAGTACTTGCCCAATAATACTCACTCAGAAAGTAACCTCTGGATAGTAATCCGTATAGTTATTCATATAGAGAGGAGAATAGTGATCCGTATAGTAATAGAGTATAGACTAGAAAGGGTGATCCGTATAGTAATAGAGTATAGACTAGAAAGGGTGATCCGTATAGTAATAGAGTATAGACTAGAAAGGGTGATCCGTATAGTAATAGAGTATAGACTAGAAAGGGTGATCCGTATAGTAATAGAGTATAGACTAGAAAGGGTGATCCGTATAGTAATAGAGTATAGACTAGAAAGGGTGATCCGTATAGTAATAGAGTATAGACTAGAAAGGGTGATCCGTATAGTAATAGAGTATAGACTAGAAAGGGTGATCCGTATAGTAGTGGAAGGTAGAATAGAAATAGCGATCCATTAGATGTCATGCTACTTTCTATTTATGCGTTTCCTCTATGGTTACATAATCTACTTAATTCAATAATGGGATCACCTGAGTTTGCTCACTGGCGATCTATGTTCAAACTCAAGTGTCAGCAGTGACACTTTATTCCTATATAACAAAAAAAGACTTGAAGCAAGAGATGGAGGTGTACCAACCATGATTTATTATCAGTAGACACAATCTTAGCCAGATGACACTGTAGACACTTCCACACAGTCTAATGGTTACCAAGCTTGTCTTTCTAGATCAATTACAACTGATTAGCGAGTTAGATCCTCACTGGGTGCTCCATACTTTCCGCCTTGTGCCACATATTAGCTACGCTTATAAAATCACTACACATATGACACTGTGTTTATAGCAAACACAGAAAGAAAACTGCACGGTCTCCAAGACAAGGTAGTAAAGGAAAGATAGAAAAGGCTACAATCTTAATCATGCAGACAACAAATATCTATCCTACATATCCTCATAATATGCACCTCTCCCACCTCCCCTACACACTTAAAAGTTACGTGCAAATACACATGGGAAAAATATCAACCCAACTCTTCTCCTTCCAGTTGAGACCAAATATTGATATGATTTCTGTCTGTACTTTCTTTTCTACCTGTTTGGAACAGATTACCGTGTTATGTAACATCGAACTAAAAAATACGAAAAAAAATTTTTAAGGTACTTCAAAAAAAAAAAAAAAAATACACTTTGTTGTGCTCTTGCAGATTGAATAAAATCAGTAAACAAGCTGCATGCGACCTTCAGTTTGCCAAGTCCTGTGATATTATAATTGTGCTTGTTCCTCACTTTTGTTAGTTCACACAACCATTATGCCCAACCAATACCTCATAAATAATGGACTATTCCATTTTGATCATGTGAAAAAAAGAGGAAAAGACACTATTTGATTTCAGTGAGAAAATGAAAGAAAGAACGGAAAATAGTGTTTAAAGTCTGTTTCAGTGAAACAGGAAAAGTTGTCAATTTCAAATCTTTTCATTTGTACCCACTTCTTAAAATAACAACCAGCATTCATATTTGAGATTGTTATTGCAATATTTTGTTAAAGTTGTTAAGTTCAAATATTTTAACAATGCAATAGGGGAATTTCCTGAGATATTTTATTGTTGTAGAACTCACCATGGGCTTACTCAATTATTAACTTAAGAATTAAGATTCATCATGATTAAAATAGGAAAATCATGAAATTTTCACAGGTTAAAACTAGTAAGATATTAATCCTGTTATTAACTGCAGGATCTCCTAATCAAGGTTGTAAAGGAAAGCTAGAAAAAAGGACTAACCATCAATTTTAAGAAAACAATGTTTAGTAGTTAGCAAAAAGGATAACCCTATGATGTGCACTACAAAATGAAGATGTCAGAATCAAGCAAATACAGAAATTTAACTATTTGAAAAGTGTTTTAAGAGATGATGGAAAAAAGTGATGTAGAAATCTGAAGGCACATCGTGATATCAAAAGATACCTTCCAAAAGCTAAAAGAAACAGAAAAATTCTATTAGAAACTAAAGAAAGGGTGTTGAACTGTTATGCAATATCAATCCTTGTATATGACAGTAGTAAATACTAGACAATTTCTTCACAGATGAAGAGGACACTTGAGAAAACAGATGTGGTTCTACAGAATGGTTGGTTGGTTAGATTTTGTGTTTTGGCATGTCAACCATGAAGGGGTCATCATGCATACATTACATACACACATACTTTACATTAATAATAATAGCTGGCCACTCGTATTCAAGGATACACGTCTATTAGGGCGGCTAGCCAATCCCTAATTCAGACACACACTCAGGCACATTTGTGGTGTTTGTTCAACACCCAGAGCCCACCTGCGGTTTATACTGCAACTACGCTGAGCAGACCTTAGTTACAGTTTCTGGGAGAGAGCATGTTATCTAGCGTGATCAACAATCTGAACAAGGCTGGCACACTCAAACCCTCAGTCACAATGACTTATGACTTCGTGCTAGCACAACTATCGATGGTCCCCCAAGTGTTCTGTCTGCCCAATTTCTCTCACAAGGCTTGGGTCAACCCACGGTATGGTTTTCAGGCCCTTTCCAAAGGTGCCGCATGCTGTGATTGTCCTCCTCCAGACCAATAACATCAGGAAGTTTCCTTCCTGACAAGTCAACCGTGGTGAGATTCAAACCCAGGTTTCATGGTCAGAAAGCGAATGTTCTAAACCACTCTGCCACATGCCCATAGATACATTACATTACATACGTTACATTACATACATTTCAATAATTTTCAATGCTTGGTATGGTAACTACATGGAATTCATTTGAAATAGATCATTTAATCTGTCAATTTGAACAGTTTAAACTAGTCCTTAAATAGCCATATATAAACAATTTTTAAAGGAATTTAAAAAATCCTATTTCTTTTAGAAACCCTATTATCTGGCCAGGGGCAACATCTTTAAACCATGCTTTTATATTTTTGACATTGTAGCATTTACTGTGTTTCAGCTGATAGCTCTTATATTCAATTGAAATGTGTTTAATCTTCAATCTATGATTGCAGTAAGTGCATCTTCAGCTCTTAGCAAGTGTACAAGAGTTAGTCTTGTATATATGCAATATGAACTCTAGTTAGCAGTGCCCTCTCTTTGCTCTTTTAGTAGTTTTGTATTTACCTGTATGATGCTTGGTTGGTGTTTATAAAGTTTTTGTCTACAGAAGGATGCTGAGAATATCATGGATAGAACATGTGAGCAACAAGGAAAATGGAAACAAAAAAGATATCTGTACTTAGAAATCTCAACATTCATTTTGTGATTCTAAGCCATATGAGGAAAGAGAACTTTGAGTATTTAACACTCACAGGACATTTTGAAGAGGCTGAGGTAGACATTAAGTAACCTACTTAACGAGACTGTAAATGGATGGTAGGTCAGGGACTTGGATGGATAGTAAGATGACAAACATTACTTAGAGCTACAAAGGATAGGAAGTTGTGGAGAGCTTTGATCACATACGTTCTGAGGAGTCACAGTACATAAAATATCACTCATCATATTTGAAATATTTACACTAGTTTTAAAAAAAAAAATTTATTTAAACGAAAGAGATTTATCAATGAAACTTCATTTTGGGATCAGCTATGTGTTAACAACATTAACAACCATCATTTTAAAAAAAAATTTTTTTTAAATCGACCATCCAAATAACTTAAATGATGATGACTTCCCAGAATTCCTGAAGGTAGCTTTCTTTGTAAAACCGTAACATGGCTGGAGAGTAAATCAGCCGAAAACATTGTGACTATAACTTAAAACAGGAACTGAGTTCAAAAGTTTGAACAAGTCTTCTTCAAATAATGTAATGAAATGATTATTTTAAGTGAGCGAAGACAAAATTCTTCATTTGTGAATTCAATTAAAGATCAAACAATTTTATAACACCTTAAAGCGTATACTCTCTCAACATTCCAAAGGAAGTCCCAACAAAAGCCAAGTAACTTTTTAGTGTTTATTTTTAGAGAGCTTTGTTTTTTCTTAATTTAAAATTATGAAAAGTATTCCCCGTCAGAGTTATGCTAAACTACAGAACCCTAAAAACAATCTTTAAAAATGAAGAAAAAAACTTTAAAAAAGTAATCAATAAAGGGCTAAAAAGGCACATCTACCACGAAATGGTATAATGTAAGTAATAGCCTTATTCTATCGGTTCTTCGTTTTATTTCGGATTCTTCTGGATAACCTCTTCCTTTGCGCATTTGTTATTAGCAATACACATTAAAATTTAAAAAGAAAAAGTAAAAATACATACCTTGAGATTTTTGTTTTGAATTTTGGATTTTCTTTTATTTTTTATTTTAGTTACAAAAATATTTGGTCAGTGCTTTAAATACCGCGTAAACGCCCTTTTAAAACTTTTTGTTTTAAACAAAAAAATAGAATAAAAATCTTACAAGACCTGATGATTTAAGGAGAAAACAAACCAAAAATATAAAAATTTTGCAAAGATTTTTTTTTTAATTTTTAAAACCTGTAAGGTAAATAATCAACAACAAATCCTACCTACTTCGATAATTTTATTTCAATTTGGTCGAAGAAAAAATGCCAAAATGATAATGTCCCTTTACCCGAAATTTAATATCGAGTTTTTGCCTTAATTAAAACTAGTTTTTTTTATTTTTTATTTTAAAGTATGTACGTAACTTTGTTAATAACATAGGAAGATAATGTGTTGTTGCGAGATATTGATTCAATTCAAGTATTTCAGAAAAAAAAAAAAAAACGTTTCCAGGATCTTGTACAATCCAAGTACTGACCAGCATTTTTAGATCTTTTGGCAGAAAAGTACCAAAAGATTTACTTCGGTAATTTTCATATTTCTATTTTCAAGCTTAAAAACTAAATTCATTCTGGATTTATTTTCCTGTGTAAAATCCAAGTTTTAAAAGTTATCTTACGATTTTCTTGCAAATGAAACAAAATAAATATTTTTAAAAAACAGGAAGTTGGAAAAATACACATGGCTTGTTTTTTTTAGTTTTAATTTTAATTTAAGATTAAAAAAAAGAAAAAAGATTTTAAAACTTGAAAGTTTAAAAGCTAATTTATTAATTGATTATATTCCTAGAAATATTGTAAGTGAAAAAAAAAAAAAAACTGACTCGATGGACCTGAACTCAAAGACGTTCTTTCTAAAATACCGGGTTGATAATGCTAGTTACCAGAAAAATTTCAAACATTGCAACTAGATAGCTTCCTTAAGGAAATCATTTTTAAATTTTAATTTTATTTTTAATTCTTATGACTATTTTGAAACGGTGTAACAAAACTCTGTTATGGTCAAAATTTATTTTTGTAAAAAAATATAGATAAAGATTCCAAACATTTTTTATTATTTTTAATTAATGTTATTGTTAACAACTTTAAAAAAAGTTTGTCAGAAATTTAAAAATACTTACCAAATTCTTTTTTTTTTTTTTTCTTTTTTTTTAAATGTTAGTCACAGGTCTGTATCAGGTCGAAAATAATATCTTAAATATCGAAATATTTGTTTTCCTTTTTCAAAGATATGTGTAACTGTGTCCTTTCTTTCTCTTAGCTTGTTAGAAAAGTTTATGAAGATTTTTTGAAGGACTACCTTCCTTTAAACAAATTTTCTTCTTGACGTAGGCCATCACCCTCTCTAAATCTTTCTAAAGTTTTCTCAACCCCCCGCTTTGTCCTTTTAAAAGGAGAGGGATGCCTGCTCCTCTTCCTCCTCCAGCTTTTACTGCCAAGATGAGAGATAAACACAAGAAAGAAAGAAAAACTATCAGGATTTTACTAGTTTAAAATATACTACTACTAACCGTAAAAAACTCTTGGCTTGGTTAGGAATTTTCAAGTTCACTAATGTTTAACATTAGTTGTTAAACTCATAAAGGGGAAAGTTTTAACTTCCATGATGCTAAAATTGAAATATGTTCTTTCTTTGAATTTTAAAATGCCAACCTTAAACGAAAATTAAACAAAAACAACTACGAAACACAATAATTTGCAGATACTCCAAATAACAAGCTTTTCTTCCTATCATAAGACTACAGACTTACAAAAAAAATTATGTTGAGTTATTTAAATTAATAAAAAATAAAAAGTAAAAACTAGTATTAAAAAAAAAGTAAACTTTCTTGATCTGTCATGTTTTGTAAGAAGTCTTTTATGAAGAAAAAGAAAAACTTGACTGTTGCAAACACCGTTAGTAATTCTCAATTCCTAGATGTTTATTGTTATTATTATTATTATTATTATTATGCTGTTATGATTGTTATATTTTTTTTAAGGATGATGATGTGTTGATGACAGAGATGGGGGGAAAAAGTGACTGTGTCCGGTTTGTGTCATACTGTCATTATCATCAGTGTTTGTTCGGCAACACAAGAATTCCTTAACAATCGACAACTATCTCTAATTTCTCAACTTTATACACCACAAGTCAAATCAACAAGTCTTTATTTTAAAAAAAATAGATACATTTTAACAATAGGATCATAAGAGGGAAAAAAGACTATTCAAGGGCGGGGTTATGACGATTTTTGACACTTGAACTTCTGCTTTTTTGCACGTGTTTTCCTAAAACGACAGTTTTGTTTTTTTTGTTTTTTTTTAAATCTTTTGGTGTCCTTGATGATAGCACATTGTACAAGGACAAAAAGAGAATTACCAACGTAAGTGTCTTGCTAAAGAAAGACGAATCAAAGACCCAGATGCTCGTCTTCTTTAGGGTTAAAAATAAAAACTACCTACACTGATTCAAAGGACGAACGTAACGAACATGTTTTACCTAATGAGTCATGACACACCTGCAGTCGTTTCACGCGCATGAAGGATAACTAGGAATATATACGTGAGTGCTGTTTAGACTCACGGGTTATGGTAGTAGTTCTACCTCTTTTCTCATAAAAACTTAACTGACAGCTTATAAAGTGGGGTTCTATTGCTCTTGGCTGTCTAAACGCGACCTGTAAAAAAAACTTGTTCAGTCTCAAGTGGCCGGTTTTTAGAGCAGTAGTAGTACAATTGTTACTAATTTACATATCTCGATGGCAGTGTGCGGAACCGTAACAAGATCAGATACAAGAAGTTACTTTTTTTTTACGTTTTTGTTTTTAAATTCTCATTACTGAAAGGAAACCTCTAAACATTTCCGTATATATTGCCAGATTATTTTTTTTTTTAGTTACAATTCTCAATTCCGAGGGAAATTGTTTAAAAAAAAAAAAAAAAAAACTAAGGGTAACAAGATACAGAAGATTTGCCAATAGATTTTTTTTTACCCGAAAAATTCGTTCACATGAATTTTAATTTGACATTAAGGAAAAGCATAATTAATAACTAGCATCGTACCCATAAAAAATGACAATTGTATTGGCACTTCTGCCTATCTGTTCATTATGAAGTGGCGCGCACACACACACTGGTACCACCATGTAAATAAAATTTAAAAAAAAAACGCAATTTTAAATAATTTTTACCTATTTTCTTTGAAATTAAATAGCATAAATAAAAGAAAAACAATTTTAGTGAGTAATTATTAAATTATTTAAACAATAAACACTTCAAACATCAATTCTAGACGAAAAATGGAAACAAATTTACAAATCTCTTAAAAATGTCTTATAAAAATTTGTTTCAAAATAACTAAATTTAAGAATTAACTGCATTTAATAATAATAATTGTTCTCACGAGTACAACCCACACCTTACAAAGGGCTTTGTCTATGTATGCTTTTTTTTTTTTCAGTGGAAAATGTCATGATGCCATTTCTAACCTTAAGTCCCTGGGCGGGATCTGGAAAGAAATGAGTACACATCAAAAATCAAAGGAAATAAAATAAAAAATAATAATAATAATGCTTACTTTTTGTTTAAAACAACGAAGATAACTTATTTACACACAGTAGCCTTTGAGCTGTAATCAAGGTCTTAGGTCATCGAGAGCATTCTTCTACTGTCACCTCCAATTTAAAAAAAAAAAAAAAAAGGCGCCTAAAACCGAATATGGAGGACAAAATCTACTGGAATCTAGAAAATGGTATTGTATATGCTTAAAATGGTATTGTATATGCTTAAAATGGTATTGTATATGCTTAAAATGGTATTGTATATGCTTAAAATGGTATTGTATATGCTTAAAAAGGTTTCCTAGCCTTCTTTTCTAATTATGTGTACCAGAAATTTCAACTGTCTCTTTCCAAGTATAAAGATTTTTTTTGTTTCCATTATCCTTAAAACTTCCTCATTATTTATATGTTCCCATCCATAGTATTCTCAGCTTTCTTCTGTCTAAAGTCTCCTTTTCAACTGTGAAGAAATAGTCCGTTATTCACTGCCCTATAGGAGGACTGATATTACATAGCAGTTTAGCTTTTTTTTTTCTTTGTTTCTCACAAAATTTGGTGATACCTAATATTTAATAGGTGCCTACTTCTCAGTCCATTTAAGGATTCAGTCCGCTACCCCCCAAAAAGTAGATCAAACTGGATAGCAATGAGCTGACCCATTATGATTTTTTTTTTTTTTTTTTAACTAATTGTTCACCCAATATGAGGCCCAAAGCTACAACATGCTAAAGGGTTACTAAATGAGGAAGTTGTATAAATGTAAGAGGGAGAGGTAAGAAGTACAGATTACAGGGATATGCAGGAAAGATATGATTAAGCCGAGACTTGAAGAAGGTGAGATCATAATGATTGGAAAAGCATCTTCTTGACAGTCTGTTCCACAAAGTAATGGTTTATCAGAGGAAGCTGTCTGAATGAAAAAAGTTTCAACATTTTAAGTTTGTAAAAAGAATATCCCAGAAATTTTAATTAGCTCTAAACATTATTTCAAACTAGTTTACCAATGCCATCAAAGATTTGTTAATAATAATAGGTTTTAACATGTTAGTCTAAATGTGTTTTCATCCCAACAGTTTTATTATTATTATTATGTAATAATTCTTGTGCAGGGGGCGTAATGAATAGTGGTTTAGAACGAGAAATCGGAGGGTCAAGTCCAAATTCCAGTCTGTATATAGTTAAAATTCATTAAGGGAAGCAGTTACATAATGAACAGTCCCTACCTGAATACATGCACTTGAATCACATGTGCTCTTAATTTAACTATATTTCTAATCTCACTGCCTACACTCAAATGTATGTATGTGTGTATATATATATATATATATATATATATATATATATATAATAAAGAGATAATCATAAATTGAATCAATTAGCAATATTAATTGCTAATTGATTCAATGTATGATTATCTCTTTATAATATAAAATATATGCTGCTTAATTATATATATATATATATATATATATATAAAAAGAGATGAACAGATATATACCAAACTTTTTGCAAACGTAATTCATTCTAATAAAAAAATTTAAAAAAAAGATTTTTTGCCCTTAAGTTGAAAGAATAATTTATATTTTATAGGTTTGCCTATCATCTGGTTCACAATCTTCCCCAGTCTTTAGAAAAAGTGTATAGGTTTATCCCTTGTTTCCGGTTTAGGATTGGGTTTCTGGTTCCTTTTAAAGTCTACTTCAACTTTATAATTCTAATGTCTCTGCCTAAAACTCTGAACTTTTATTTACTTTTCTCTCCCCAACCTCAATAGGAGTAAATAGGTTTGTCGACCATTCATTTCACATTCCTCCCCAATCTTTTGAACAAGAGTAGAGGTTTATGCCTTGTTTCCTGTTTAGGATTGGGTTTCCAGTTCCTTCTAAAGCCTTATTCTTTCTCTTTCAATTAGTGTTTCCTTGCATCTTGGTGGCATTATCTCATTGCTTGGGTTGGTGCCTCTTACTCTGTAACCTTCTACTTGAAGTGTTAGATGGAGAAGAGCTGGTTACTGTAACACATCGTCCTGAAAAATGTTATTAAGGACTGTGTAGCAGTGGTTCCCAAACTTTTTTCTCTGTACTGAATTTTCAGAAGTAAAATTTGCTAGCACCTCACCAAATTTCATGTAACAAAAAGTACATTTAAAAATAAAAAACAGAGAGAGGGTTAAAGGGAAATAACCATGGATTTGAAGTCAGAACATTATCATTGATAACTCTCTCCTCCAATTTGCCGACCATAGTTACTATATTCTTAATACATGATATAATGCAAAAATATCACAATGATAAATGTCAATAATTATTTATAACCACTTATACTTGGACTCATGCATGCAATTACAAGTAATCCATAATAATATTTTCAGTTTTGAAATCATATTTTTGGCATATGCATTTTCTTAAACTGTTTCCAAATCTTTTATTGTCTTTCAATCATTCTGCCTCACCTGCTATCCTCTTTCACTGTACCAATGAGGCATGCCACATTTTTGGGGAACGACTGCTGGATGGTCACAACAATCAACTAGGTTTTGTGATAATTTTGATTTTCAATAATGTTAATGTTTACTAGAAATACACATGAAAATTCCACAGCCTTCCTATTTGAATTTTCTGGTGAATCTTAATTCTTAAGCTAATGATTAAATGAGCTAATGGAGTGTTCTACAACAAAAACATATTCATAGAAATTCCCCTACCACATCATTAAATATTTGAGCATAACATCTTTAAGAAAATATTGCAACAACAATCATAAATATGAATGCTGGTCAGTTTTTTTAAGAAGTAAGGGGGCACAAATGAAAAGATTTGAAATTGACAACTTGTTTCATTTCACTGAAACAGACATAAAATACTTCTATGTTCCCCTCTTTCTTTCATTCATTTTCTTACTGAAACCAAGTAGTGTCCTTGATATGCCTCTTCTGTCATTCCATATGATCAAAACAAAAACATTTAGGAATTATTGGTAGGGCATAACAGTCGTGCTAACTAAGAAACTAAGGGTGGGACAAGCAGAATTGTAAGATATTTTGCTTTTTTTTTATTTCACTGTATTACTTGGGGTCAAAAACAAAGCAATTGCATCTCTACAAAAAGAAGCCACCTGTTTGCTATACCTATGCTTATCTCATCGACGTTCCTGCAAACCAGACATTTGTGTTTTTTATTTTTGATCAAAGCAACAAAATTGGCATTAAATAACCTGGTAATGGTTGATGTGCCATATAACAAAACAAACAAGCCATTATTTTTTTTACAGTTCACTGGATACCCAACAATAAATTGAAAGAAATGACGTAGAAAATAAATTTTCTGCCAATCTGGACTGATTTCTTATTATCATAAAACAAAAGACACTTAAGTGGATGTTATCACCTCAAAAATCAGATTAGGATTTAAATCTTAACCAAGTTTACAAGAAATATTGGCTTTACAACAGAAGCCAAAATAAAAGTAATTAAAATTAACATAATATTAGTAGTATACATAATATTATAAACAGGACAAATACATCAAAATATACTGCATTTCCATATGTGATAATATCCACACAAGTTCAATCACGGCTGAACACTTTCTATATTTAAAGGTATTTTTTTTAACTGATTTTGTTTAAGAATGTATTCTAATTTTTTTACCAACTCTAAAGGTTTAGACATACAGTGTAACCCGGATATAAGAGAGTTGCAGTGACTGGAGTATAAGTCTCTTATATCCGATTTTATCTTATATCCGGGTTTGGTCTATTATACAGTGTAAGCCGGATATAAGAGAGTTGCAGTGACTGGAGAATAAGTCTCTTATATCCGATTTTATCTTATATCTGGGTTTGGTCTATTATACAGTGTAACCCGGATATAAGAGAGTTGCAGTGACTGGAGACTAAGTCTCTTATATCCGATTTTATCTTATATCCGGGTTTGGTCTATTATACAGTGTAAGCCGGATATAAGAGAGTTGCAGTGACTGGAGAATAAGTCTCTTATATCCGATTTTATCTTATATCTGGGTTTGGTCTATTATACAGTGTAACCCGGATATAAGAGAGTTGCAGTGACTGGAGAATAAGTCTCTTATATCCGATTTTATCTTATATCCGGGTTTGGTCTATTATACAGTGTAACCCGGATATAAGAGAGTTGTCGGGACCGGAGAAGAAGTCTGATATCCGGGTTTCTCTTATATCCAGGTTTGGTCTATTATATATACGTTAACACAGGCTCTAATTTGGGACTAGAGGAAAATCTCTTATATCCGGGTTTGGTATATTATACAATGTAACCCGGATATAAGAGAGTTGTCGGGACCGGAGAAGAAGTCTGATATCCGGGTTTCTCTTATATCCAGGTTTGGTCTATTATATATACGTTAACACAGGCTCTAATTTGGGACTAGAGGAAAATCTCTTATATCCGGGTTTCTCTTATATCCGGGTTTGGTATATTATACAATGTAACCCGGATATAAGAGAGTTGTCGGGACCGGAGAAGACGTCTGATATCCGGGTTTCTCTTATATCCAGGTTTGGTCTATTATATATACGTTAACACAGGCTCTAATTTGGGACTAGAGGAAAATCTCTTATATCCGGGTTTGGTCTATTATACAATGTAACCCGGATATAAGAGAGCTGTCGGGACCGAAGAAGAAGTCTCTTATATCCGGGTTTCTCTTATATCCAGGTTTGGTCTATTATATATACGTTAACACAGGCTCTAATTTGGGACTAGAGGAAAATCTCTTATATCCGGGTTTATCTTATATCCGGGCTTGGTCTATTATACAATGTAACCCGGATATAATAGAGTTGTCGGGACCGGAGAAGAAGTCTGATATCCGGGTTTCTCTTATATCCAGGTTTGGTCTATTATATATACGTTAACACAGGCTCTAATTTGGGACTAGAGGAAAATCTCTTATATCCGGGTTTCTCTTATATCCGGGTTACACTGTATAACCCCCATTACAAAAAAAAAAAAAATTATTTTTGATAGTTTAAACCATGTAGCAATTTTGAAATGCCTCTTGGATGCCATCTGGATAGTGATGATTTGCAATCTAATCTTCAAGTACACAATTGTTGCAGTTTCGATCTTCACTTAGTAACTCACAATACTAACCATACCAATCAAGTCATTTAAATGGTACAAGTGATACACGTTTGAGCCATGTCTTTTTCAATTCATGATTGACTAGGCAAAGATTTTCCTGCAGTAGGTTGCCATTTTCTTAATGCGATAGATTACAACCAAGGCTGTAGGATCTAGTCTGTCCTATTTAACCCATAGCTGGGAGAAGAAGAGATGGACTATTTGCGCGTAAGTGAATGTAACGAACCCGACAGGAATTCGAACCCGAATCTCATATTTCTACCACAACCGTGTACCACACGCACACACACAAAAGTTTACAATTCAGCCAAGTGTTAACTCCCTTATCGCTTTCAGTTAGCCTGTCCCAGTTATTTCCCTTACATTTAAAAAATAAATGTAATAATGTTTTTTGACAAATTATCCTCATATTACACAGACAAAGTTTCAGTTCCAACATTCTCTAACCGTCTTCAAAAATTCGTGGAATGTTTTTCGATACTTATCTTAAATATTAGCTGAAAATATTTACAGCCTAAACCACTTCCAAAAGTCTGATCAAAATTTTTTTTTTTAATCTATTCTTGGTCTAGCCAAGAAATTTTCAGTACCACCTCATAACTGCTTTGAATAAAATTACATTATCAAATAATTGAAAAAAAAAAAATATCTCAAAAAGTAGATATAAATCAAATATGATATACACAGAAATCTTCTATGTGCTGTGTTCATTCAGACTAATTTTTATCATCTTTATATTACATTCAAAGCTACATTGTAATCTGCAGGAACTGCCATTTCAAGAAGAAAGCACATTGTTTTTGAGGTCTTTGATCACTATATTGAGATGATTAGTTTTAATTGTTCTGTGCGTGTTTTGTGAAGTCCGATAAAATTATTTACATTGTTTGGACTGTTGTCCTCATCTTTATTGCCATATTCACAATGTTTCAGCTGTGGCCTTCTCCAGGTGACTGGAATTTCAAACTGAACCCTTTATTTCGTCCACTTCAAGGACACATGGCCCGGTGGATACAGACGTTGGTTGGATCCAGTTACTTGACCCAAAGAGTTGAGAGTTTAATACCTGGCCACAGCAGTGAACAAAAATTTGGAAAGTTGAGATAAAGGAAGATAACTGTGACATCTAGAAGAGGAATAGCACATGGAACTAGAACAATCTACCTCTGTGAACACAAAGGATTCAGTTCAAAATTCCAATCATATGAAGAGTGCCAGGGCATACAACAGCTGAAACATTGTGAATATGGCAATAAAGATGAGGACAACAGCGTGAACAATGTAAATAATACCTCATCTTAAAGATATAGACAGATATCCAATAAAATTGTTACAAGTCCTACGTTTGTAACAGGGTCTGGGTTGTGTTTATACTAATTTCTTGTAGCTTCCTTCCCGTAAAAGTTGCAGATTTTCCAAAGCAGATATTGGCCCACCATGTCACACACAGTTTTATAGTCAGTAGATGCTGATACTAATATCTCGTTATTAATAACAGTAATAATAATAATAACCATAATCATATTGTAATTCTGCTTGGCCCTCCCCTAGTTAACATGACTATTATGCCCTGCGAATACCTCATAAATAATAGACTATTCCATTTTGTGGAAAGACAGAGACACTACTTGGTTTCAGTGAGTAAGAAAGAAAGAAAAAAATAGAAGCGATAACATTCTTATATGTTTAATGTCTGTTTCAGTGAAATGGAAAAAGTTGTCAATTTCAAATATTTTCATTTGTACTCCCTTATTTCTGAATTTCATTTCAATATTTTGTTAAAGCTGTTAAGCTTCAATATTAACAATGTGATCTTTTTATTTGTACCCCCTTACTTCTTAAAATAATAACCAGCATTCATATTTATTGATTTGTTAAATTTGTTAAGCTCAAATATTTAATGATGTGATAGCAGAATTTCTACAGATATTTTATTAATGTAGAACTCTACTGTAGAGTTCTACATTAATAAAATGTCTGTAGAAATATTCAATTATTGACTTAAGAATTTAGATTTATCAAAAAATTAAAATAGGAAAATAGTGAAATTTTTATGGATATATCTAGTAACAATAATAACAATAAAAAACATGACTATCAGCTAGCATCATTTTAAAACGAAAAACACACTCAATATCAAAGGGAGCTACAATAATAGCAAAAGAAAAAACAAAGACAATTGCTAGTTAAACATTTAGGCAATCATCAGGCATATAATAAACCTGCCAGGCAGGATTTGAAAATATACAAATATGGACATTGGACAAGTCCATGAGCATTTAGTCTGAGGGTACATAGCATAGTAGGTACTTTTCACATGCCTACACATGCAATGTAATTTAGACTTTTTATTCAATAGTTTATCCTCTTGGGGCAATTCTGTAATGCACACTTTTCTTCTGCCTCTTGGATCCAGCTTTTAAGTGCAAATTGTTATCTTAATATTTTTCATTCCATATCCTGGGTACATGTAAATACTTTTAATTTGTAAATGCCTTTTCCACAGCACTTACTTGGCTATGTACTTTCTGCCAAAATGATAATGGGCACATCCATATTTTTATGTTTTGAAATATAACCCATGGGATTTACTATACATCTAATGATTATGTAAGAACCCGAATATTTTATATAAGTTAATGACGTTGTTTGGTAATCTGTATGGATCATTCCAAGGATGATGTAATCAAGAAAGCTCAATGTAAAAACAGAGCAAATATTTATTATTAAGAAACTTTAAGGTTTCATGATGATTATAATTTATTTCCTTAATAAAAATATATATATATATATATGTGTGTGTGTGTGTGTGTGTGTGTGTGTGTAAGACATAGGAATCAACATTGCAGTGTGACTACAAGTTTCACACTTCAGCAGAGTCTTCAGACCAAGTTTCACACTTCAGCAGAGTCTTCAGACCAAGTTTCACACTTCAGCAGAGTCTTCAGACCAAGTTTCACACTTCAGCAGAGTCTTCAGACCAAGTTTCACACTTCAGCAGAGTCTTCAGACCAAGTTTCACACGTCAGCAGAGTCTTCAGACCAAGTTTCACACGTCAGCAGAGTCTTCAGACCAAGTTTCACACGTCAGCAGAGTCTTCAGACCAAGTTTCACACGTCAGCAGAGTCTTCAGACCAAGTTTCACACTTCAGCAGAGTCTTCAGACCAAGTTTCACACTTCAGCAGAGTCTTCAGACCAAGTTTCACACTTCAGCAGAGTCTTCAGACCAAGTTTCACACTTCAGCAGAGTCTTCAGACCAAGTTTCACACTTCAGCAGAGTCTTCAGACCAAGTTTCACACTTCAGCAGAGTCTTCAGACCAAGTTTCACACTTCAGCAGAGTCTTCAGACCAAGTTTCACACTTCAGCAGAGTCTTCAGACCAAGTTTCACACTTCAGCAGAGTCTTCAGACCAAGTTTCACACTTCAGCAGAGTCTTCAGACCAAGTTTCACACTTCAGCAGAGTCTTCAGACCAAGTTTCACACTTCAGCAGAGTCTTCAGACCAAGTTTCACACTTCAGCAGAGTCTTCAGACCAAGTTTCACACTTCAGCAGAGTCTTCAGACCAAGTTTCACACTTCAGCAGAGTCTTCAGACCAAGTTTCACACTTCAGCAGAGTCTTCAGACCAAGTTTCACACTTCAGCAGAGTCTTCAGACCCAGTTTCACACTTCAGCAGAGTCTTCAGACCAAGTTTCACACTTCAGCAGAGTCTTCAGACCAAGTTTCACACTTCAGCAGAGTCTTCAGACCAAGTTTCACACTTCAGCAGAGTCTTCAGACCAAGTTTCACACTTCAGCAGAGTCTTCAGACCAAGTTTCACACTTCAGCAGAGTCTTCAGACCAAGTTTCACACTTCAGCAGAGTCTTCAGACCAAGTTTCACACTTCAGCAGAGTCTTCAGACCAAGTTTCACACTTCAGCAGAGTCTTCAGACCAAGTTTCACACTTCAGCAGAGTCTTCAGACCAAGTTTCACACTTCAGCAGAGTCTTCAGACCAAGTTTCACACTTCAGCAGAGTCTTCAGACCAAGTTTCACACTTCAGCAGAGTCTTCAGACCAAGTTTCACACTTCAGCAGAGTCTTCAGACCAAGTTTCACACTTCAGCAGAGTCTTCAGACCAAGTTTCACACTTCAGCAGAGTCTTCAGACCAAGTTTCACACTTCAGCAGAGTCTTCAGACCAAGTTTCACACTTCAGCAGAGTCTTCAGACCAAGTTTCACACTTCAGCAGAGTCTTCAGTCCAAGTTTCATACTTCAATGCAATTTCAAAACTGGTCTGAAAATCACATTGAAACAAAACTGACAGTCACCGTGTAGTGTTGATTTCTATGTCCACACTTTCTATATGAATAAATACTTTAGCCCTGATATAAAGTACACTTCCCATAGAAATATTAACTATACCAAGTTTTATTTATTTATAAGAACACAGGAAAAACTAAATTAAAAGTGAATTAAATTTTCTTTGTCATATTTAATGAAAGATCATTAAAAGAAAGTTTGTTGTCCATGTATACATTCATATTCACACACAAAATTCCACTTCAAAATATCTTTCCATGATTTCACTAATTCTTACAATGAATTAACAGTTCTCATTTGATCACCAAAGTAGTGTTGAGCCTGGCTAATACTAAGATGGGGGACCACTTGGAAAAACAAGGTAGTGTAAGTGACCACATAACAAGCCTAGCAATCTGGTAGTAGATACAATCCCACGACTTATACTAAAAGAAGACCTTGATATGCAGAGGTGCTTCTGAACTGACAGAACAAAAGACCTTTCCATAGTTAGGCAACAGATTTTAAGCAGGTATGAGTTCCAGCATTGTGCAGAGAACAAAATGAAAACAAGGTGCGAATTTCAAAAGGGGGACATGATAATTAATGTCAATTGGAACTTAATAATAACAATGAAAATATGTCTTTTTGGTAATGAATGAATAAACCCAGCAAATATAAAGAAAAAATAAAATTCAACACCACACACAATTGGTTATACCCATGAAAGATATTTTATACACTACAATTTCACTGTATAGAGCAGTGTTTCTCAACAAGTGCACCTGGATGCACTAATGTGCCCTGAAAGGTAGCCAGGTGTGCCCCAAGTTAACAGAAGAGTAATTTATGAATTATTTTTATACCTAAAAAATTTATATTTTTCAAAAGCTACAGACACCAAGCATATGGCTTTCATGTCTAAATCAAGTCTTTGTCATTTGATATTTTAAACTGGATAATGAATTCCTTAAATCTTTAACAAGGAGTGGATAATCCTTTTCCTTTTGCCTTCCTCAAAGGATTTAAATAAGTCATTATCAGTTTCTCTCAAAAGAAAAACAGCAGATTCTTCATAAGTCCATTTAAATGCAAACTCTTAAATATATGATGTTGTAGAATCGTCCATATTTTTCCACTCACCCCCGTTAAAAAATAGACTAGTCCATAAGAGCTAGTTTCGAGCAATCAACACCACACATTGCGAAACTCGGCTTATTATTGGTCGAGACGACCCCAGAATGGCTTTGCTGCCAAAAGTCACTGGAGCCTTTTCTAACTTCTCAGAGTAAATAAAAGGACAAATCTCAGTCCAATTCACCAGTCAGTAATTTGCCTTCAGAGAGATTTCCACAGAGATCCGCGCATGTCTACATCTTGACTAAAGGACTTTTCGTGCGTCAACACCTGACTCAACTTTCAACCTCTTTCTGTCTCTCTGAACTCAATGTACATTTCTTAAAAAAAGTGTTATCTACACTACTAAACAGAAACTGCAATTCAAGCATTAAGATAAAAAATACAGTCCAGGGTGAATAACTGTCAAAACAAGAACATACAAAAATCTCACAATACATTACTTTAAAATTTATCCCTCGATAAATTTTCCTTAAATTTACATGTGAACACTTTTGCTAAACAAAGGAACATTCCTGAACTTTAAATTCATAAAATTACTTAATTCACATTTCGTCAAACATCCAAATGATCAAAACTGAAACACAACCTTTTCCAAATTGTATTATAATTTATTGTATATGAATGTTCAGTGTTTTTTTCTAATTGAATTCATGACTACCTTTGTTTCTTTGTTCAATATTGCCTTGAGATTTATTCAACTTGTATGTCTATGTTTAATATTGTTGTGATTAATATGAAGGACATGCTTTTTACGCTTATCATCTCAAACCCAAAAAACCTTCTGATTTCACACTAATTTCATAGCAATCCCAACAATGTAATGTCTTAAAATTAAATACTTATTTCAGTAGGCTTCGTTATTATTTTAAAATTTCATGACTTATTTTTGCTTATTAAAATTTGAAGTGCGCTCCAGAGTTTTACTTATTCTACAAGTGCACCCTGAATTAAAAATGGTTGAGAAACACTGGTATAGAGTATTTAAATGAGTCAGAGTTTCAATAAAACAAACTTTACTTTTTTATCTTTAATCATGATTACCAAAAGGTGGCTCACATAGCTGGAAATGGACCAAACCCATTAACTACCTTTTCCTGTTTGACAGGTTTTTTTTACCAGTGAAGAAAGAAAAATCTCTTTCCTAATAGCTTGTACACCTCAAAAAGGCTGTAGAATTGATCAGTTAAAACATTATGGCAAATAATAAAAACAATACAAACATTAATTCAGCTGTGTTGATTCTTTTTAAATTTATACGCAATATTCTTTGTGTTATCAGTAAAACAATTTATGATGGGTCAGTGGGAATACAGCACAATTTATCTTAAAACAGAGATATTTCTAAAAGTAAAAAAAAATGTTTACTTTATTTATAGTTAGATTAATGTCCTCATCATTGTTATCACATCTTCAGCTTTCTTTAAGTAATTGTCTATCCCAGTGTTTCTCGACCATTTTTATTTCAGGGTGCACTTGTAGAATAACCAATAATCTGGTGTGCACTTTAAATTTAAAAACGAAAAATTAGTCATGAAATTTTAAAATAGGACAAAAAAAAAAATCTTCTGAAATAAGCATTTTTTATTTTAAGACCATACATTGTATATTTAAGTATGCTTGTGTGAAAGCAATGTACTTTGGCAATATTTTGAATCTTATGCCTTACATTTCATAAACATTCATTAGTATTCCAAATGAAGATTAGTGGTACACTTTTTAGATTTATGAAGAATCTATTTTTTTTTTTTTGAGAAGCTGATGATGACCAATTTAAATACCTTGAGGAAGGCAAAAGGGAAAGCATTATCCACTTCTCCTCAAAGATTAAGGAATTTAGCATCCAGTTTAAAATATCAAATGACAAAGACCTATTTTAGACATGGAAGTCATGTACTTGGTGTCTGTAGCTCATTAAAAATCAAATTTTTTTTAAATATAAAAATAATTAATAAATTACTCTTCTGTTAACTTGAAATGCACCTGGCTACCTTTTAGAGTGAATTAGTGCACCCAGGCACACCAGTTGGGAAATGCTGGCCTATCCATATAATTTCAATTTATTGAACCTATAGGAGTAAATTTTTCTAATTCTGCTGTCCATGTTTAGGGATATCTATTTACATTATTTTATTGCAAACTATTGTCCTCATCTTTTTATTGTGTCATCACAGCATTTCAGACATTGTACTCTCTCTGGCCTTTCAATCAAGTGCTTGTTGATCCAAGCAGCCATCAGGAAATTTTGAACTGAACCCTTTATTTAATCTACAGAGATAGAATTTTTTCGTTCCCTGTATAAATACTGTAAATTGCAGCATACAAATCGACTTTAAGATTTTTAGCTCAAAATTCTGAGTTAAGTCGACACTTACCATATAGGTAGATTACCAGTGACCCAAAAAGATTTTTTCGGCTTGAAAACTTGACTTGTATGCCACAATTTATGATAATGATAACTCCTCATCCCAGAAATTCAGATACAAAATTAGGCATATCTACTGTATTTTTTTGTAGAATTTCTGATATATAATACAACCCCATAGTACAGCCATCCATATGTAAATTTTTTTTTAAAAGTTGTACCATATTATCTATTAAAATATCAATGTCATACACATACCAGGTGTAACAGCATGGGATAATCATCCATGCCATAAAATTTTTAATATCTAAAAAAAAAAAACACTAAATTAACTGAGTTTCTTTTTTCCAGATTATCAGATGTTAGCCATCTTGACACCATTTGTTCTAAGAATCACTGAAAAGCTATTCATCTAGAAAAAGAACAGGTTAAAATCATTTTGTGTCAACCCCACTATATCTTCCCAACTGAACAATGGTGAGAGGAAAAAGATCATTCAGGCTTTCAGTAATGGTACCTACATTCATATTCTGGCTTCCATCTTCAAAGTCTATTCAAGAACCATCAAGAGAACAGAGAATAAGTTTAAAGTAGGGAGGAAAACTGGATCATGAGGTCACGACAGAAAGTGAGAGATCATCATTTCAACTTAAATTCTTATTACTCAAAGTAGAGTCCAATAGTGTTAGAAACCTTAAAGAGAAAAGTTAATCTAACAATTGGACAATTGAACCTAATGTTTAGCCAATGTGTGTTTCTTCTAATTTTCATTTCAAAACTTATTTTCAGGGAAAGGTGATAACTAGGCATACCCAGTAATAATGTATTAATTAATATATAATCTATTATAATTTTCTGTTTGATATGACTTTAATGTATTTCTATATACAGTGTAACCCGGATATAAGAAACCCGGATATAAGAGACTTATTCTCCGGTCCTGACAACTCTCTTATATCCGGGTTACACTGTATTAATAAACTATAAAAATAAAAAATATTGTCTTTCATTCAGAATGATCAAATTCTTTTAGGGTTGTAGGGGCACCACACATACCATAGCTGCAGTAGAAGTGGTGTTTCTTGGGCAAGATAGCCTGATGGAGCCCAACCATCTCCAGGCTGGTTTGAATTCAGAGTTTTCCTTCTCCTAGACTGGTTACCACCCAAGGTTATAGAACCCAGTCTGTTGTGCTATTTACCCATAGCTGGGGGGAGAAGAAGAGGATTTATACCTTTCCCAAAGGTATTAGCATGTAAGTGAATGTAATGGATCTGACTGGAATTTGAACTCTGCTCTCCGATTCCTCAATCTGACCTGCTATCCATTACTCCACCATGTGGAGTCTCCATATTAACAATGAAGAGAGAAAACTATAAAAAAAAAGAAAATCAAAATTCAAAATTTTTGTAATGTCATCACTCATTGACACTTTTGCAATGTCAACAAATACTCGTCACTTTCATAATGCTCATTGTAGTAGAGACTTTGTAATCGCAGATACAACTATAGTACACTGTTGAACAATAATGGTGTCAGACGCCTTCAAATAACACTTGCACTGATAATACTTGCTCGAATAGTAACCACCGAATAGTGATCAGTATAGAGAAATAGTATAGTAGATTGAGTAGAGAATAGTGATATTTTTAGAGGAAAGAATAGAAAAAGTGAACAATTAGATGCCATGCTAATTCCCATATATACATTTCCTTTGCCATCATGTGATCTTCAAAATAGGATCACCTGTGTTTGCTCTCTGGCGATCTGTGTTCAAACTCCAGTGTCGGCAGCGACACTTTATTCCTATATAACAAAAATATAAAACTTTATCTTGTAAGCAAAACCGAGACAAAAAAAAAAACGTTCAATTACTCCAATTCCTAAAGAACAAATATTGTTATATATATCAAATACCTTTTGTAAACAATCGTTATCAACACCTGCCTACTTTGTGTTTTATTATCTATTGTGCTGAGTGTATTTGCAATCTTTGTTTAAAATAAGAGGTTTTATAAGGTGAGTTACAATTTCTGAAAACATGTACTCTTTGGGCCTTTAATTTTTATATAAAGTTTCTAGTATTATGCACAAGACGATACAGTAGTCTTTTTAGTACTGATCAGTTACTGAGCTTTGTTTCCTCTAAGTCCGTGCTATCACATGTAGGGACTGGACTCATAATTACTACACAGTCAAATTCAAAACACTTTTTAAATTACTTTAATCCTCTAGGCTAGAACAAAAAATATTTTCTTAAATATGAACAGTGGAACAAGAACATCTATCTCTGTAAGTTAAATAAAGTGTTCAGTCTGAAATTCCCTGAAGATCACCCAGATCAATAAGCCTCTTAAAAAAAAAAAAAAAAAAAAAAAAAAAAGGGTCAGATGTCACAATGCCAAAAACATTGTGAAGATAATAACAAATGACAAACTATAAATGTAAGTCCCCCCCCACTTCCAAAATACAGAAAGTAATTACAAAAAAAAAAAAAAAGTAGGCATTTTCCATAACAGTATCAACTCCCTAAAATAAAAATAAAAAAGAGTCTTTAACAAAATTAACAACAGTTAAGAAGACATGTTATGGAAACTACCATATTTGATGTCATATCAGCAGGGAAAACATTTTAGTGTATTTATGAGGTTCTTAAGTGTTCACCAGGATGCCTTCCCCCATATGTTCTGTAACCATAAATTCATTCCACCTATATTTATGGGACAGGCACAAGATAAATATACAGTAACATAGACATTTTAGAGCAGAGTGGTAAATGAAGATATTTCTCTTTGAACATCCGGCCATAATTTTTAAGATAATCACGTTTTATTATTACAAGAATAATAATAAGAAAAGGAAGAGGAAGAGTAAAAGGAAGAGGAAGAGTAAAAGGAAGAGGAAGAGTAAAAGGAAGAGGAAGAGTAAAAGGAAGAGGAAGAGTAAAAGGAAGAGGAAGAGTAAAAGGAAGAGGAAGAGTAAAAGGAAGAGGAAGAGTAAAAGGAAGAGGAAGAGTAAAAGGAAGAGGAAGAGTAAAAGGAAGAGGAAGAGTAAAAGGAAGAGGAAGAGTAAAAGGAAGAGGAAGAGTAAAAGGAAGAGGAAGAGTAAAAGGAAGAGGAAGAGTAAAAGGAAGAGGAAGAGTAAAAGGAAGAGGAAGAGTAAAAGGAAGAGGAGGAAGGAAAAGGAGGAAGGAAAAGGAAAAGGAGGAAGGAAAAGGAAGAAGGAAGAAGAGGAAGAAAAAAGGAAAGGAAAGGAAAAAGTAAAAGAAAAATAAGAAAAAAGAATAATAAAAGAAGAATATGAATAAGAAAAAGAAAAAGAAAAAAAAGAAGAAAAAGAAAAAGAAAAAAAAAGAAGAATGATGATAAATCAATCATGAAATGTAGCCATAACAACACACCACGACCTGCCTTAGGTCTTCCCACAAACTTGATAGGTAGTGTGACCATAGCAGAAATCAAAATATAATGATAATATAAGAAAATAAGAATAAGAAGGAGGCTTCTCTTGGATCCTGATCTTAAGTGATTTGGGATATTAACATGACCATGTTTTGTCATGCTGATGGGCTAAACTCTAAAACAACTATCCCGTTCAGTACAACAGAATTGCATGTCAGTACCCTGACCTTAATTAGTTGGCCATGTACCTAAGAGCTGATACACTGTGCATCTCTGTTCATGAATGACAGTAGTGGGGAAGCATAAAGATCAGTTGTTTTTGCTAAGTTTAAAAGATGAGGCAGTCAAGGCAACTTGGGAGCCACATTTAAATACTTACGAACACTCTCTCAATCAGAGACTGTGCGAGTGGACCGTTACCCGATTTGAAGGCATTTTCCAATCAACCCCACTTAAAAGTTTATACACTGCTTTTATCAAAACCCATCACCATATCATGCATATTTGGCTATGATACATTTGCCTGCCATACATTTAGACTGGGTGTCATAATGGGTATACTGAGCTTCATATTTTGTATCTAAGTGTTACTTTGTTTTGTTTTTTCTTTTCTTCTTAACAATGATGTTCGCCCTGTAAAGGCCCGGTAGTCACTCAAGATAGTGGTTTAAAGAGTAAGAGGCACAATTTATGCAAATATGTGGAGAAGATAACAGTTAACTCTACTCAAATTTTCTGATGAAACATAATTCTTAATTTAATAAGCTCCTTGCAAGTTCTATGACTTTAAATTACACATGGAAATTACGCTATTGAATCATTAAAAATTTGAGTTTAACAAATTTAAAATATTATAATAACAATCATAAGTATGAATGCAGGTCATTATTTAAAGAAGTAAGAGGGTACAAATGAAAAGATTTGAAACTGACATGTTTTTCCATTCCACTGAAGCAGGCTTTAAAAACATAATAGCATTATTACTTCCTCTATCTCACCAAAACCAAACATTATCTGATGTCTTGTCTTTCCTCACAATCAAAATAGACTAGTCCATTATTTATGTGGTATTAGCAGGGCATAACATACATACTAAGAAATGAAGTAACAACCAGAATTTCTGGAATTTCAGAATATATATATATATATATATATATATATATTACAAAGAGTCAATAGTTGAATAAACACATATAAATCATCTCCCAGTTTTGATTCTGATGGATAATAAAGCCTGATGATGAATTGCGTGAAGCATTTGAAAGTACTAGCAGAAGTAAAAAATAAAAAAAACACCATATCCATTTTATTTATTTATGAGGATCTCATCATTCGGAGGATTATCAGTAGTGGAATGCTTATGTCTACTAGCGAAGTGATTTCGCCAATAATCGCATTCATATTGCCGATTGATTCAAGGTATGATTGACTCTTTGTAATGTAAATATATGCTGACTATTTTATTATGTTCATAAAAATATATATATATATATATGAAAGGAAGAGGTTATAGTAGTTCCAACAAGAGAAAAGTGTGTATATTAAAAAGAAGACAGAAACCACAAAGCGGTTTCTCTTTTCCTTTTAATATACAGGGGTTGGACAAAATAATTAGAACAGGTGCAAATTCCACTCCTATATTTCAAAGACCTATTATATTAAGAACTTTAACTAAAACTTCATAATTGCAGGTTATATCTATTGTAAATACATTTATTTATCTAATTTACTGTCTTCGTCTTATTTATTTTTAGAATTTAGTAAAATTTAAGCTAAATGTATGACCTCTCTGAGTTTAAAAAAGGGCAAATTGTTGGAGCTCGCATGGCAGGACCCTTGATCACTAAGGTTGCTGAACTATTTGGTTTTTCAAGAGCTACCATACTATGACGCAATTCGAGAAACAGGGCAAAACCTCTAGCAACCGTAGCAATTAGGGCTGGACTTGCAAACTTACTGACAGGGACTGACGTGCATTGAAATGCAATGTGGCAAAAAATCATCAGACTACTGCAGCCAAAGTGACTGCTGAGTTGAATAATCAACTGAATAGTCCAGTTTCTACTAAAACTTCGTCGTGAGCTCCATAAGGCTGGATATCATGGAAGAGCCACCGTAAGGAAAACTTCTCTCCACTAGCAACATTCAGAAGAGGTTGAAGTGATGCAGAGATCACAATGCCTGATCTGCAGACCAATGGAAGCAAGTCATATTCTCAGACGAGTCCAGTTTTCTCTTTTCCCAACTTCAGGGTGAGTTTATGTGTGGAGGCATCCCAAAGAAGCTTACAACCCTGACTGCCTTCTTCCAACAGTGAAGCATGGATGTGGATCAGTGATAGTTCGGGCCGCCATATCATAGAAATGTCTTGATCCAGTAGTTGCCCTGCATGGTAGAATCAACAGCAGAGATTACCTGGACATTTTGGGAGATCATGTTCAATCCAATGGCCCAGACTTTATTCCTTAATGGTTACTGCATCTTCCAAGATGATAATGCTCTGATACATAGCGCTCGAATGGTTAAGAATTGGTATGAAGAGCATGAAAGTGAGCTAGAACACATGGTGTGGCCTCCCCAATCTCCAGATATCAATATTATTGAACATTTGAGGTTCATTTTGGAGTGACAAGTTAGGAGCCGCTATCCTCCACCATCGTGTCTTAAAGAGCTAAAGCAGGTGTTAATGGAAGAATGGCTGAAAATTCCTCTGGATGAAGTCAGGAAACTGTATGATTCCATTCCTAGTTGTATTAAAGCTGTAAATTTTCAATGAATTTAACAAGTGTTTCAATTATTTTGTCCAACATATATATATATATATATATATATATATATATTGTATATTTCCACATAAAAAAAGACATTTAAATCTCAAAAATCACTAAAAAAATCAGGGGGGGGGATCATCTTATACTACTATTCTAAAAAAAGAAACCTTAAATTCTCAGTGATATTTGTCGGCAGGCTAACCTCGGCCTCAGTGCAATAACCAATAACGTACATGAATAGATTCACATCATCAAATAAACTTATAATAAAAGTAATAAAACCATTTCTACCTTTTATATTATTGGCATAACTTCATAATAAATTGCCTATTTGAAGAATAATTCTTTATCAATGAAATCAACTTGTTTCCATGCAAGCTCAGCTTAAAAAAAAATGTAAACATCGAGTGATGATTGCGAATATAAAAAATTTGCAAGTGGAATGTACTATTATCGTACTGTTATTAGCAGTATTTTGTGATTGTCAATGAAGTAACAGTAAATGGTCATTAGTACACCAGGCTGTTTGTAACTGTTTAGATATAGGAAAAGTAGAGGAAGAAGAATTAGTATTCACAAGTGATCGTGTGATGAAACATGAACAAAACAATGGTTTCCCTTTTAGATGTGTGTATGAAAAACATGATATAGAATAAGTTTTGTTATTTCATTTATTTTGAATTTCTAAGGATACACTAAGTAATAACATTTCCAATAACTTCATCTTTCTATAATCAATAATCAGTCATCTTATACTACATGTATAGGATAAATTCATGAAAACTTTCTATATTTTTTGACCTTGTCTTATCTAAAGGTTGCTTTATACATGGAAATATATGGTATATATTGTTGTGGGGTCCAAATGTCAATGTTAGACAAACTCTGCAACATTAAGATTGAAGAAGTGACACAGGCCAAGGCAAGGATAATGAGAAGTTTAGATAAAATATGCCAAAATTTTTTATTGGCAGAAAAAAACGAAAATACGATTGAAGAACCTGGATAGTTCAAATGCCCTGGGTGATTGTGCTGGTAGTTGCCTGTTGGTCTAAGAGGCGCCAAGAGTTGATGACGACTAGAGCAACTTGAGTGGTGCCAAGGTTTGATAGACAGTTGATGTATTGGGTCGGTACTAGCTAGCAAAGCATACAGTTGTTGGTAACCAGAAGATGAAGAAGAAACCACTTGGGAGGTATCAAAGGATGATAGGCAGTCAGTGAAGATCAACAGATAGCATGTTGAGCTGGTACTAGTAGGCAGTCTTAGGTGAGGGTAGATGGTTGAAACCATGGTGATCTGTGAGATGGGTAGCAGGGAGTGAAATCTGAATCACTGAGTAGATTGGTAGAAAATGTGGTCGTTGGGAGTCAGTTGGGTGCTGGAGGTCACTGATGATCGCTGGTCAGTGATGATCATTGCTGGTCTGGATACAACCCAATTATCTCTCCCTGTCTGTATTTACCTTTGACCCCCCCCCCCACACACACACACAATGAGTCAGGATGTGACACAAGGTCAGTTCGTTTTAATGTGGGGAACCCAGTAGTCATAGCCAGTCAAGAAACCATGCTACTACAACAGCAGCATCTCCCCCACCCCAAGATTGTTTTTCTCCTCTCCAATCCCTGGAGCTGCTGGTCACGGCTGGTTTTATGGTGTAGAAGTGTTACAACAGTGCAGGGTTTTGACACTACTTCCAATTATAGTAAAAGTCATAAAAATAACTATAGGTTGTGAAGTATAATGTAATTGATCAACCTATGAACACAAAAGAAATATTAATTTGGGGTAACCAGCGTAAAATGTCTCCATAAATGATGTACAGAATTAACCCGAACTGTTGAAAGTGTCCGTTTGCTGAAACCAAAATAAAGTATAATGTTACTACGATTCTCTTCATTAAAATTGAACGCTCTGGCTGCTGGTCTAACATTTATATACATCAGGTGTGTGTGTGTGTGTGTGTGTGTGTGTGTATTCCTTTTTCTCTGGCGTGTGCCAATAGCTCAGGGGTAGAGTCTTTGACTAATGTCAATTCAGTCAAATTTCAATCCCAGCTTGAAGCAATCAGATGTTTAGCCACACTGGTGAGCTGTGATACAGCTAAACAGGCTGCCTGTGGATATATATATATATATATATATATATATATATATATATATATATATATATATATATATATTATATATATATATATATATATATATATATAGAGAGAGAGAGAGATATAGATAGATATATTTATATTAAAAAAGAAGGCTGGAGGGCAAAACTAAAAGGTTCAGTTTGGAATTTCCTGTAGATTGTCGATCCAGGTAATCTACAGGGAATTCCAAACTGAACTCTTTATTTAATCTACAGAGATAAACTGTTCTCGTTCTACTGCCCATGTCTAGATATTCTATGTTTAATTTCCTTACTGTACTAAATTTGTTATAACTGATCCATTGTTGCAGAGTAAATGACACATCCCCGGTAACACAAATGAACTAGGCAAGACACCTTAGGTAAAGGACTCAAAGTGAGTCAGTAGAAGTTCCATTGGAGTCAGGAGAATTTCTAACAGACATCATGGCAAGACACAATATTATAACCAGTAGGAGCAAATTATAACATCCATACACCAAGCTATTTGAAGTGTTCAGCATTTACTAAATCCACATCCTGAATTTTTTATGATGGATTCAGAGTATGTCATCACTGTTTTAATTCTAATTCCAGATCATAGTTTCTGTTTTAGAAAGGTTTATTTTGAGTCCTATTTTTTTTAGAACACTTGGTAGCGAATGTTGATTTTCTGTTCATGATCATTCTTAACCCAACTATGTATACCTATGTCATCAGCATAGCCCCCCCCCCTCATCATCAGTAGATTGGCTTCAGGAGAGAAAGCAGGATTGTCGTCTTCTATTGGCAGATTCATTTGGGATGCGGTATGGAATGCTTAAATTATCAATGCCCATCTCTTCACATCTGTGTTTGTAAATGCACAGGGCATAGTCTAGAAAAAGATTAAATAGACTGGGTCTCTCATTTCCTCATTGTACGCCTGATGTGGTTTCCGTATTAGGGCTCTTGGCAGACATGTAAAATTTTGTGGACTGGTATATATTTTTTATAAATTTTTATTACTATTTTACTACCAATTTTTTTTTTTTTTCTCCTAAATTTCCCTTTCCTATTTAACACTAAATCCCATATAGCCAAGTTTCTCGTGCCTGCTAATTAAAATATTTCCTGGAATAAATGATGCTTCAGTCTCAAAGATTCACCCCAATTTTAACTCAGAAAATTTTCCAGGCAGAGGCAGGCATATAAATTAAAATAAACAAGTAAACTTAGGCCCATAAGATGCAGGCTAAAATTTCAAAACTTATTGAAAAAAGAAAGCAGCATTTTTGACAGGGAAGACAGTAATTATTACTACATTAAGAAGTTATGTGCAAGCAGCAGACATGTGGCTGACATAACTAACTATAGCTGACGTGCAGGTAGCTTAATGGTTATTGGTACAGAAAAAGGAATCTGCAAGCCAAGTTCAAATTCTGAGCTAGTCTGTTAATATTCACTTGCACACAAATGCCCTTATGAAAGGCATGAATCCATTTTTTCTTATGTGAATTAAATAATAGAATAGACTGGTCTTTCTAGCCTTAGGTAGTCTAAGAGAAGGTCAACTTTAAATTTAAAACCATGTAGAAAGAAACAGGAAACCACTCTCAAAAAGTCACTATATACTAAATGCCAATGTCAGTGTGTCACACTTTTTCAATTAAAGGGACACAACTCTCAATAGCTCATCTTCATTGAATTTTTAAAAGGTAAGCTTAAATATTAATGGAATACTTAAATGCAGTAATCAATTTTGAGTTCTTCGGTAGTTTATTGTTGCCTATCACATCTACTCCCTACCTATTTTGGTGAAGGGCCAACCAAGAGCCCTCCACAGTAGCTAGCTTAAATGCCACTTGATAGGGCGGTTTTTAAGCTCATATATAATAGAGATTTGTTTGTGATTTATACTGCTGATTACCTGGTAGTAATTTTTTCTCTCTAGCCTTTTTAGTCTTTTTGCTCATATATTTTGTCCTAGATTTGCTCTGAAGAGTGAGGAGTAATAACATGTTAGCCCCTTATTTGTTTTTTTTGTTTTTTATAAATCTACCCCTTTACAGCAAGTAATTTTTTCTTATCTCTGCTCTTTCTCACCTTTATTGTATATATACTTTTAAAATGTTTGTTTTTAAAGCTTTAATAATATTTTCCCCTTGCCCCTCCCAATTAGTTTAATATATATTTATATTAATATTTTCACCCTAAGCAAGGGGATAAAGCCACTAAGACCCAAATGGTTACTGACAGTGAAATAATCTGAGAACAACTGAGGATATTTGAGAAAAACTAAGTCTTTTCATCTATAGACATAATTATTTTCATAATTTTGCTTCTTAAAATGATTAAAAAAATATTTGAAGAAAACTCGTAGAAAGGAAATAAAAGGCAATATATTAGTGTTGGGGTCCCTTTTAGAAAGAAGTCCTAAGAAAATATTTCACTTTGACAACTTGTAACACACTGACAATTAAAAACTAACAAAGGCCTGTCAAAGAAATCATTTCTGGCAAAATACACAGCATTCAAAATCAGTTCAATTTTAATGAAAAAATTGAAATTGTTTTTCAGCCAATGAAAAGCTATAAAAAGAAATTGGATTTTTTTCTGTTAATTTACCCCAAACAATGTAAAGTTACTTATCGCAAATATTAATTCACCTCAAGAAATAAATTTTAAATCAAAGTTTGGTTGGGTTTTTTTTTATTACATTTTTAGCACTCTTGAAATTATAAATTTTAAACCAAAATTTGTTTAGCTTGTCATGAAGTTACTGGAGTTTATACAAGAATGCAGCAACAAGAAGAGTGGTGTTCGCTTGTTATAGAAAAGGAAATATTCATCCTACGCTTTATGAAATGCTCTTGAGGACATGAGCTGAGCTTGAGCTTAACAGATCGACAGGATAGATTGCACTGATGTCTCAATGAATACAGTGAAGAGAAGCCACTAAGGAAAGAAAATTAGCCCCAAGGGTCACAACTTCCCTACCATAAAATCATATTTATGGTCAAAGAATATAACCACTATAAACTATAGATTTTAAAATAAAGTTGGGGTTTTTTGTGAATTTTTTGTGAAATTCTTAATATTTTGGGGTAAATTAACATGAAATATCCAAGAAATTAAATGTATTTATCGTATTTTAAAAGAACAGTTAATGGCATATCCATACAGAGTGAACCAGTACAGAAGTCAGGAACCACAAGTTTAATGAGAAAAATGATGCTTCCTAACATCAAAAGAAGCTGATTTAATTGATATCTAACAATACTAAGAAAGAATTTTTACAATTCAACATTCAGTTTAAGAAATTAATTTAAGAAAAATACAATGTAAACAGATATTTTATTCTTAATAATTTATGCAAATTAGAGTTTCATTATAAAAATGTAAATAAATGTTCTTTTTTAGTAACAGTTATTTGCTGTTTATATCTGGTCATGTCATCCTCTGATTGGTTAAATTTGAATGTTACTGTTTTTTTTGTTTTTTTTGCTTTTTTGAGTGCACAGGCATCCCTTGGATATCTTTGGAAATAGGTATGGTTTTAGACAGAAAGCATTGGGATCTCATGTTAGCCGGGTAGCTTAAAAATTTCTGTTTTTTTATAATTTGAATATTGTTAAAATGGAAGGAATATTTTTTAAATTATTAAGAACTCGAGACAAGTTCTATATTAAAACTGTCGCAGTTAGCTCCCCTTCATTTTCTTAACACTTCACCAGGGGTCTCTCCCTCCTGGGAGTATAAATACGGGCTGACCTTTCGCCTCTGTCTCTCTCTTTCCACAGCTCTTTCCACGGCTGCGCCCACGTGCGGGCAACTTGCCTCGCTTGATGCCGGCAACCGTCGCACGTGGTGCAAGGTACAAAAACCTTTTCTTAACATCTCCAGTATGTGAACTCTCACACACAACCAGCGTTTCCCATGTTCAGGGAATATGCTGAAACAAAATTTCACAACCGTACGGACAATTCAACTTAAACACACACACAATAACTTTCCACACAGACACTAAACGTTTTATTTCTTGTTTTAAATGATGTATTTGTAATTCGTGTATCAATCTGTTTTAACCTGTTTGTTAATAATATATATTTGTTCGCATACATATATATCTGTCTTGTTTCCTTCTTTGGACATCCATTAAAGTCCAACATTTTAATGTGGCTGGACCGGCCAGAGATAATTCATCTTCTCTACTTCTTCCATTCTCACACGGCCGGTCCACCACAAAACCATTTCATAATATATACCATTGATCGGTAACAAAGAATTGTTTTATTCAAAATATATTTAGTCTGAGACTAAATAAAAATGTCGCCACTCATTAGTCGCTTCTCCAGAGAAAGAGATATATTTTATGGGAATTTGATTGGAAAAAGTTTTCTTACTTCTTTAAGTTGGCACATATTGCACACAAATTTAAGATTTTAAATCCAGCTATTATCTATAGATACCTATATTTTCCTATTATCTATAGATACCTATATTTTCCTATTATCTATAGATACCTATATTTTCCTATTATCTATAGATACCTATATTTTCCTATTATCTATAGATACCTATATTTTCCTATTATCTATAGATACCTATATTTTCCTATTATCTATAGATACCTATATTTTCCTATTATCTATAGATACCTATATTTTCCTATTATCTATAGATACCTATATTTTCCTATTATCTATAGATACCTATATTTTCCTATTATCTATAGATACCTATATTTTCCTATTATCTATAGATACCTATATTTTCCTATTATCTATAGATACCTATATTTTCCTATTATCTATAGATACCTATATTTTCCTATTATCTATAGATACCTATATTTTCCTATTATCTATAGATACCTATATTTTCCTATTATCTATAGATACCTATATTTTCCTATTATCTATAGATACCTATATTTTCCTATTATCTATAGATACCTATATTTTCCTATTATCTATAGATACCTATATTTTCCTATTATCTATAGATACCTATATTTTCCTATTATCTATAGATACCTATATTTTCCTATTATCTATAGATACCTATATTTTCCTATTATCTATAGATACCTATATTTTCCTATTATCTATAGATACCTATATTTTCCTATTATCTATAGATACCTATATTTTCCTATTATCTATAGATACCTATATTTTCCTATTATCTATAGATACCTATATTTTCCTATTATCTATAGATACCTATATTTTCCTATTATCTATAGATACCTATATTTTCCTATTATCTATAGATACCTATATTTTCCTATTATCTATAGATACCTATATTTTCCTATTATCTATAGATACCTATATTTTCCTATTATCTATAGATACCTATATTTTCCTATTATCTATAGATACCTATATTTTCCTATTATCTATAGATACCTATATTTTCCTATTATCTATAGATACCTATATTTTCCTATTATCTATAGATACCTATATTTTCCTATTATCTATAGATACCTATATTTTCCTATTATCTATAGATACCTATATTTTCCTATTATCTATAGATACCTATATTTTCCTATTATCTATAGATACCTATATTTTCCTATTATCTATAGATACCTATATTTTCCTATTATCTATAGATACCTATATTTTCCTATTATCTATAGATACCTATATTTTCCTATTATCTATAGATACCTATATTTTCCTATTATCTATAGATACCTATATTTTCCTATTATCTATAGATACCTATATTTTCCTATTATCTATAGATACCTATATTTTCCTATTATCTATAGATACCTATATTTTCCTATTATCTATAGATACCTATATTTTCCTATTATCTATAGATACCTATATTTTCCTATTATCTATAGATACCTATATTTTCCTATTATCTATAGATACCTATATTTTCCTATTATCTATAGATACCTATATTTTCCTATTATCTATAGATACCTATATTTTCCTATTATCTATAGATACCTATATTTTCCTATTATCTATAGATACCTATATTTTCCTATTATCTATAGATACCTATATTTTCCTATTATCTATAGATACCTATATTTTCCTATTATCTATAGATACCTATATTTTCACAAAGAACAAGGAAGTTAAAGATATGTTTTTCTTTTGAAATAACATGGAAAATATCTCACATCGAAATTAGAAGTACAGACAGAATTGATACTGCCAAACTGGTGCAGTTGACATGAGATACCAGAGACAAGACAACATCATCAGAAAGTTATGCCAATCTTAAGCAGAGGCTTTTTTTTTTTTTTTTTTTCACAAGCCATGTGGACAATAGTTACATACATATATTTGAAAATTGTATATTTCTTCATCTCAGAAAGAATTGAAATACAAACTTTTTGTGGACATTTGAAAATGCGAATTCTTAAAAAAAATTTAAAAAATGAATAAATAAATACATGTATGTAAATATTGTCCTCATGGCTTGTAAAAAAAACAAAAAAAACCTTTGCACATTGATGCACTATTATTTTTTCTAAAAATAAGTTTTTTTTTTTGTTTTTTTTTTTTAAGCGTATCACCCCAAGCAAGGTCGGTGGCCACTATCACGCATGGGGTTACAGAAGGGTTGGCGGAAGAGCAGATAGGAGTGGTAAAGGAAGGGATGTGGAGAAAGAGAAGGACGGAGGGTCGATCGAGGCAGGGGGGTTACGGGAGATATAGAGCAAGAGCAGATAGGAATGAAAGATGTCAGGAAGTGGATAGATCAAGGCAATTGGAGATGACGATTGACGCTACACTTAAACCGTTGGAGATTGTATTTGTCAGGGAAACAATAATAGGGAAGGGAGTTCCATAGGCGAGATGTGTGAGACATGAAGCTATTGTAGTAGAAAAGACGTCTACATCTAACAGTTTCAATGGTGAAGGGGTGGGAACGGGATGCCAGCCTCGTAGGACGCTTAAATTCATGAGGCTTAGAGACAAGCGAAAGCAACTCCTCAGAGCAATTACCGTGGAAGTACTTGTAGAAAAGGCAGAGCGATGCAACATCTTTTGTAATTTTCCTTCATGGAAACACCTTTTTATCTTTTCATTTGTTACCTTTCAATTGCTTATGGACTTGTATGCATTTGCCATTCTTTATTTTTAATAAATATTTGGGAATTGTAAATATTTTTTCATTCTTTGCCTCAAGCATCATTCTTTTATTTTTTTCCTGTGGAACCAAAATTTCTATTTAGTGTTTTTTTTCCTTTGAACATAAATCAGATTGAAACACATTGATTTAAAACGCTTATCATTTATACACTACTCTTCTGTATTACTTTCAAATCAAAAAACTTAACCTACTTTGAAAATATCTAATTTCAGGCTTTATTCCAACAAGTTGAATTGATTTTTTTTTTTCTACACAAAAAGGAACATTACCAAAAAACTACATTTTTCTTTATCATATTGTTTAAATTCTAAAAGGCAAATGTATATAAGTAAATAAATTTGTTATTTGTTACATGTCAATGTAACTTGCTTTTCTATTTTTGCTATCTAAGTATAAATATCTGAAAGTCAACTCAAGAAGGCCTATTTCACATGCCGAACACACAAAAAGTTAGTGACCGTATTCCATGTAAGACCATAAGCTCAGTTAACACTTGGTAACCATCTCACTAAATTAATGTGATCTCTTCCCTAATTACATAGGAGATATTCCGTTGTTGTGGTTACAAGCGGCAGGGTTAGGGTTACTAGCAACAATGGAGTATTTCCTTACGAAAAATGGGGGACCCGGTTCTTCTATGTGCTGTGTCACTTTGGGCCATGGGCAATCATGGGTCTACAAAAGTTTATTTTCATTTTGAATCTTTAACACTTTTACTAAACCAATCCAACCATTCCACCATCCATTCCTACAAGCTAATCAGGTAGGTGGCTCACAGCCTACCACCTATCTCTCTTGCCCAAAGTATGCCCAGTGAGTTTTCCAATCCCTTCATCCTCAATGTGTCCAAAGAATTTCAGCTGTCTCTTCCTGATTCTGAGCAAGTGTTGCCATTTTATTTGACCTTTTTTTTCTCACTTTCTTCTACTACCCTATCTAGCAGGTCCTATATTTTTCTTCACATGTCCGTTATCAACAGTGTCATCTGCGTATCTGATATTGTTAAGATTACACCCACTAATAATAAATCCCGATAGGCTCTTCAGTTCCTTTACAATAGTGTGACTGAAGAAGAGGTTGAATAAATATGGAGAGAATGCACATCCTTGTCTGAGGTTACATGACCAATAAATATATGAAGTCAGATTGTATCTTACTTTTAAATGAAAATAAACTTTCTAAATCCTCTCGTAATGAACTGACAATGTTTTATTGCAACAAGTCTCTATCCTGTAGCAGAAATTTTAATGTATCCAAAGAATTTCAGCTGTCTCTTCCTGATTCTGAGCAAGTGTTGCCATTTTATTTAAGACTTCCTCATTGCTTACCCACTCCATTCATGGAATTCTCAGTATCCTTCTGCAGAACCACTTTTCCATTGCCTCCAGTTTTCTCCTTATCCATGGGGAAATTGTCCAGTATTCACTGTCATGTAAGAGAATAGATATCACATAACAATCCAGCACTCTTTTCTTTGTCTCTAATTAAATTTTTCCATTTCTCAACACCTTGCTTAACCCTAGAACACTAACCATCACCTGATTTTGAAAATATCAAAAAAATATTAAATATAAATCTTTATTTCAAATATTTTACATGTAGGGACTTCAAACTTTGTACTTTGAGTTAACATTAATAGGAACTGAAAAACATTATTTAAGTAAGAAAATCAGGTACTGAAAATTGTAATTAAAAATAGGCAAATTTGCACTGGGTACTATATACCTATGGTTAGTGTTCTAGGGTTAACTTTTAGAAAGCCTCTTTCATTAGTCCAATTTTGTTCAGATTTTGGCATCACATTTTCCATCTTGTTAAAATACTTGCTAGATATTTAAACTTCTGGACTTGCTTGATGCTGACATCTCCACTTTGTCTTGCAGTTAATGTTTAGTCCTTTTCTTGCTTTCCTTTACTACCCTGTCTAGAAGGTAGTTTTCTTTCTGTGTCAGCAATCAACACAGTGTCATCTGCTTATTTTATATTAAGATTACATCTACCAATCATAAATCCTGGTAGGGTCTTCAGTTCCTTTACAATAGTGTGACTGAAGAAGAGGTTGAATAAATATGGAGAGAATACAGATCCTTGTCTGAGGTTACATGACCAATAAATATATAAAGTCAGATTATTTGATATTTTAAATGAAAATAAATATTTACTTTCTAAATCCTGTAATGAACTGACAATGTTTTATTGCAACAAGTCTATCCCATAATAGAAATTTTAATTCCCACTTCAACTCAACGTGTAAGTAATTAATGTCATTAATAATAATGCATGAAGACAAAAACCGTTGATAATATTTCAATGCTTATCACTTACTTATAGATTTGTGCACTATTTTAATTTTTTAATTCTCTTTTTACAGCTGCTATTTCATTTGTAGTATTAGTAGTAATATTCTTTCAATTTCTTGTATGAAGCATTGTTAATAATAGTTTATCAGTAATTTGGATGGATGTTTCTGTTGCCTATTCATCACTGCATTTTTGACAGGCTGCCAAAAGAAATGGGAGTTCCAGTTTTACCAAAATTATTTTCCGGTCCACGATACTGTGGAACGACGATCTCAGAATTGCGAAAAAGGTAATTGGAATTAAGAGGAAAGAAATACTCGACCAAAAAAAAAAAAAAAAAAAAAAAAAAAAAAAAAAAAACAATGCTTGAATTTGCATTTGTTGTACAATGAATGAAATATGAAAGGGAAATAACTCCTGCGGTAAAGCTAAGGGATTTATCTCCCTTATAATGTTTACAAATAATGTTAAAATTAAACTATAGCCTTCCAGTAAAGCAGAGTAAATAATTATATGTCCAATACATGTTTCATCCTAAACCTTATCCACACACAAAATCATGAGAACTGTTACATAAACTTGTGATTTTTATGTTTATATTCTAATTTAAATTAATTACAAACACACACACACACACAGTACTGCTTTTATATATATATATATATTATACATTTCGCCTTGGTTCACATGAATGGGAAAAATCATGATTACACTCTTCCTGCTCTGTCCCATTACCAGAAACATTGACCAAAAAGTTATCAGTGGTATACTACAATGATTGGCGTAGAATTAATCGATGCTAAGTTGTTACTCCACTTGTCAACCTTGAGAAGCTATAAGCTTTATGTGATACACCAAATTACAAAATGACAGAACAAATTTATTTTAGTGGTTATGATATAGGAGGGTTTTCTGTAACAGTATGAAAGAGAGAGAAGACCAAAATATAGCAGAAAAGCAAAATATAGCCGAAAAGCAAAGAAAATGCCAGGAAAGTGTTAAAAATAGAGAAATCAAGAGAAAAATGATTGTAATTTTTACCTGATTTTCATAGTTAAATGAAGCCAAGTAAATCCAAAAATACACCTGTTTTAGTTTGAAAAGCTTTAAACAGGACTTACCTGAAAAATAAAAAAAGAACATTTAGTTAGATGAATTGGTATTAACTGGGGTTTATAAACAAAAATTTGGTGAAAAAAAAAAAAATTAAATTAAATTTTTTATGATGACACAAGGTGACTTGTATATTTGACATTTGATCTGGAAAATCAACTGAATTAGTTATTTCTCAGAATGCATGCATATATATATACATATACACACATATATATATATATATATATATATATATATCCAGGTAAAATGAGAACAAATGGAGCACTCACCAGTAGTTTACTGTCACCCAAGGAGACACATTTGTAGTGTTGAAACATAATTGTAATTGTGTAGCAATTATTACATGTTTTTGTTTTAATTTCCTAAAATAAATAATTATATATATATATATATATACACACACACACACACTGTAATCATATTGCACACATTTGGTTGTGACACGTGCCTGTCAGGAATTTCACCATACCAATGGACCAAACTATACACATCAATAAACTTTAGCAGATAATTTGGGGATTTCAAAGTGGAACTGGGGCCACAAATTGGCAGACAAGATCTTTCTACAAACAACACTTCTAAATCAATCTTGGAAGTAGGTGGGAACAACATTCTGAAATCAGATGAAGAAAGTCATGAGCAAAAAAAGGGGTAAACAATGGCTCTAAGTGAATTGCAGAAAAAATACACCCCTTATTTTAGATTGAAAATCTCTTAACCAAGGAGAACAGCCTACTTTACAATGGCCATTGACTTTATTTGTTGACCTTGCCTCATATATTAGCAGAAAATTTTCTTTCACATTAAAAAAAAAACTTTACATCTATTCGAAAAATAAGTGAAAGTTTCCATTACCTTCAAGAAAAGTGTTGCAGGTTCTTTTCAGATCAATAATAATTTAACTGTTTTTATTACTTAATCTTTCATCTTATTACTATATTATTTTTTCATCACGATAATCAGGTCATTAACGTAGACTAATTTATTCAAACTAATATCCTCATCTTGACTGTGATTACATTTCAGCTGTTGCACCCTCAAACATATCTTAACTTAAATTCTCACCATTTATACACTCCTGATCAAAAATTTAAGACCACTTGAAAAATTTTTTTAAAAAGACTGTTTTTCATGGAAACATTTTAAACATTTCTTACTTAAGATTACTAATTTTATAATCTAAAAGGTTATACAGACAAAAAATTATAATCTGAACATTTTATTGAGAAATTGACATTTTTATAAAAATGAGGTGTTTTACACTTGATCAAAATTATAAGACCAGAGACAAAAATTCTACGAAAACATTCAACAACCAAATTTAATAATGAGTTCTACCTCCACTGGTTTTGATCACTTCAAAAATTCTTTGGGGCATGCTAGAAATTAGTGTTTCCATTAATCTGCGGGAATATTGCTCCAGCTCCTGAAGATAAATTCACAAACTTCAGTTTTTGTTGAATATTGTTTGCCATTTCGATAAACATCTCTTGCCATCCATCCCCAAATAATTTCAATTGGGTTCAAGTTCGGTGAGCATGCAGGATGTCTCAAGAGATGGACCACATTTTTTGTAGAAAGGTCAAGGTCCAGCAGGCAGCGTAGATTGCAACATTATCCTGTTGGAATAACCATCCATCCCCACACAAACGATGGCCCTCCGTCACCAACGATGCTTTTTGTAGCATGCTAACATAACCAGCTGCTATCTGATGACCCTGCACCACCTGGAGCTCCATCGTCCCTCTGTAAGAAAAGGCACCCCAGACCTTTAGGGACCCTCCACCACTATGATGTGTGGAAAAAATTTCAGGAGGCATGTTTTTGTTATGCCAATATCGTTGGAAGCTATCAGGACCATCTAGATTGAATTTTTCTTATCAGAAAACAGGACTTTTTTCCACTTCTCAATGTTCCATGTTTGGTATTCACGACCAAACCTTAAACAGTTCACTTTGTGACATGGAAGCAGCTGAGAAATTTGTTTGTGCTTTTCATTTACCATGCCTTTTTGTCATAACTGTCATCTGATGGTTACTGCACTGAAATCAGCATCTGTGGCTGCCTTAATTTGACTAGAAGAAAGTCCACTGGCTTTCACAACAACCTGTCTTATTATCCTACTCAATGCCAGAGAAAATTTTTGGGGCCTACCAGTAGACTTTGCGTTTCCATAATTCAGACTGTCCTTTAGAAAGTTGCAAATCACAGTTTTACTGCGATTTACCTTAGCTGCGATTGCCTGCTGTGACAAACCTCGATTATGGAAATCTAGAATTCGAGCACACTCCACTTCAGTAAGTTTGCTTGCTTTAGGCATGGTGACACCTTTACGCAGTGATTGCTAATCTCTAACTGAACTAAAAACATTGGAATTACCCTAGATCTAACAATTTATACCCTCTGGTCTTATAATTTTGATCAAGTGTAAAACACATCATTTTATAAAAATGTCCATTTCTGAATAAATTGATTGGATTATAACTTTCTGTCTACATAACCTCTTAGATTATAGAATTAGTAACCTTAAGAAAAAGTTTATAATGTATCCATGACAAACAGTCTCTTATAAAATTTTTTCAAGTGATCTTAAATTTTTGATCAAGAGTGTACAAAAGGAAGAAATTATCCATTGTCTACAAGTGATGACCCAGACATATACTAACATATGATAAGAAAAGGAACACATAGGAAATGTTTATAAATCTGACATGTTTCGTTTTTTTAAAGGTTCATCAGAGAATGAGATGTGATGAAAAAGAATACGAGAGAAAAAAAAGAGAATCAACTGGCATTTTTAAATTTGGTGTTTGTTTTTCATTGATTCACATGAATTTGTCTTGTCAAGTGTATCATAATTCTAGTTTGTCTATGGGGCTTTCAGATGTGTGTGTGTTTGTTTATGGTGGTTGTCTGCATGTTGAATTGGGGACATTTTTATTTAACACCAGTTGTAGTAGTAGTCGTAGGAAGACATGATGGTGATGTAATATAGTGTATTTGACCTGTGTTTATAGATGGTAAAATATTTATCAGAATTCCTTCAAGGTATTTCCTGCATAAAGAATTATGTTCTTTTTTATACAATCAAAGTTATGGCCAGTTTTGTTCATGTATTACTTTGAACAAGTTTGAAGTGTTGTTCCAGTCTAACATATATATGAAATATTCTTCCGAGTAACAATTTATTTGAATCATTTTACCCCAAGCAAGGCAATAAAGCCACTAAGACAAGGGTTACTGAAAGCAAAAGAAACTGAGAAAAAGTGGAAGAGAGAATAGACATTAGAAGAACAGGATTTAAAAAAAAAAAAAAAAAAATATATAAAGATTGACATTGCATTTACATTTTTGAAGATCATAGTTGCCAGGAAAGCAAGAAACTGGAAGAAAGTTCCAAAGGGGAGAAGTGAGAGAGAAGAAACTATTCAAACAGAACTCACACTTAGCAATTTCAACAGAAAAATGATGAGACCTAACTGACAATTTGGTACTTGTATCAAGGTACCAAAAAGGTAAGCTCATCATGACAATTACCATTAATGTATTTATTGAAAAGGCAGAGAGAAGCTAGGTTATAGTGGTGGGAAAGTGACTGAAGCAGAGACATTGCAAACTCTTCTTTGGATTTTATCAAAAATTCCTAGATATATATCAGCAGCACCAGACAAAATGTTGTAGCAACATTCAAAGGACAAATAGTAGACTTATAAATTAAAATAGAGTCTACTAAGAAAAATTATGTAGCACAACACAGTGAACCAAATTTTCTAGCAGTTGGCCTAGCAATTGATTCAATGTAATCTTTCCACTTCATGTCCATGGAAAATATTAGACTGATTAGGAATAATGAGTTATTCTCTTAGAGGTTAGGATTAGTCATAGTATGGAAGGCTTAAAAGGTTCTCTGAAATGATTAATGATTTGGAGGCATTAAAATTAACAAGCCATTTCTTGCCCTAGTTAACAGATTAAAGGTCATATTCAAGATCAATTGCCAATCTGAATTAATCAAACCTATCAGGCAGTAAGAATAACATTGGTTTCCACAAGCTGAAGCACAGGGTTGGGTGGCAAAAGTTGAAAAACTGCTCTTGTCTCTATACCTAATATCAGAAGTGTGTCAGAAAGTATTCAAAGGACTTACATCTCATTCAACATCAAAACAGTACTGAAAAATAGTTCCACCCCCTTGGAGACAGCTCAACATAACCAAACCTCCAGCTGATGAGAATATGAGTAAAAACTGTGTCATCTTCATTCTATGCAGGTATATCAGATAATAGAGAAGACCACCAGCCATCGTCTAAAAGTAAAATAACACTGAAAAGTCATAATCCATGAAGAGACTATGAAATCAGGTATAGCTGATCTTGTGTGAAGAGAAAGGAGGTGGTAGTCATCAACCTGTGGAAGGCAGTCAGATAGAGAACAATAAGGAGATTGAAAGAATCAGCACACATGCTAGGCTCTGATAATATAGCTTTGATAGGAAAGAACAAACATTAGTTTTAAGGCTTCCAAATTCCAACAACTAATTGTCCTATACAACAATGGCCTAATGTGAGTAACATTGTATATGATGTTTAGCTGGTTCACTGGAATGAGCAGAATCAATATAAGGATGAATAACTAACACAACATACCCTCAAACATGTACAGTGGAATAAGAACACTCCATCCTGGTGGGTTGAATAAAGGGTTCAATTCAAAAATCTTACTAAATACATGCACCTAAGAAGGAAAGAACATACAGTGGCCAAACTCCTCCCCAGTCTTTTGAACAGGAGTAGAGGTTTATCCCTGGTTTACTGTTTCTAGTTCTTTCTAAAAAAAAATTTTTTTTTTTAATTATTCTCAGTAGCCCCCTTGCATCTTAGTGACATTATTGCCTTGCTTGGGGTGAATTGATTAAAAAAAACAAAACAACTACAATATCATTAATCCAGTGAATTAAAGCAATGGTTTGTGAATTTGATGACTTAGTTCTATCCCTGGACCAAGTCATACTGACTTGGTGGAAACAGAGCAAGCAATAACCAAGTTATACTAAATAAGAATAAGATGAGATATCCGTAGCAATGAACACTGGAACATGAACAATTACCCTGTAGATTAAATAAAGTGTTGAGTTTGAAGATACCTAAAGAAGGCCAGCGAGTAAAGCAGTCAAAATACTATGATAATAACATCCAAGATAAGGATATTAGTCTGGTTGTAAATTTTATAAAGATAAGGACACCAGTTTGAATGAATCAGCATGTAATAATGAATTCCTTATATCTGAAATTCAGGCAGAACTTCCTTCCATTAATCAAGAAACAGGGTTGAAGGAAAAAAAAAAAGAAAGAAAAAAAATGAAGTCTGAACTTCACCAAATTAAAACTATTTCCCTCCTGTAGAGCTTAAAAAAATCAAGTTCAGTCCAGCATGAGTTTGAAATGTTTATATTAACTGAAATATTTCCAGCTGAAAGCAGCCATTTTTTATTTGCTTAACGACTCACATGCCCTGCAGGGATTTTTTTTTTTTTTTAAAGTCTTTCTTGCAACCTCTTGATTTCAAGCTCAGAAAAAAAATGCAAATTCTAAAAAGGTAAAAAATATCAAATTTAATGTTAAAAGGATTAAATAATAAAAATAAAAATTACTAGTTGTCAAAGACTATATCGGTATTTTTTATTAAGTCAAAATCAATATTTTATTCTATATCAATTATTTTTTTTTCAATAAGTTCATATTGATATGAAGATTTATCAATAATCTATATCAATATTTTTATTTATTCTATATCAACATTTTTATTGATTCTATTACAAATAAAATTTATTGGTTAAATCATTTGAAGTACTGTCGACTATTAATTTTTATCATTTAAATTAGAAATTCCTGGCATTTTGGTGCTGAAAGCAAACCAGATGTCATGTTGAACATACAACGAATTTCTGAATTTTATCTTGAAAGGAAATAAGTCTGCCATTCATCCATGCTTTGAATATTGCTGCCACATATGGTCTGGTGCTCTTGCTATATATTTAGAGATTCTTAATAAAATCCAACGAAGTATCTGCAATGTTTTTGGTCATGACCTGGCAGCTTCCCTTCAGTCACTTGCTCTCTGCTGTAATGTATATTTCCTGTACTTTTTCTATAAATATTTTCATGGTAATTGTTCAGATGAACTTACCTCCATGGTACCGAGACATTATGAATTTAAGCACAGTACTAGATTGGCAGCTAGATCTATGCTAAAAGTTTTTTCTACCACACTTCTCACTTGTGGAAGTCTCTTCTGGCTTCTTGCTACCCAGTTAATTTTAATTTTCAAAAATTTAAATACAATCTCAATCATTATCTTCTGTCTTAATTCTTGTTTTTTTACTGTCCTTTCTCCAAAATAGTACATTTTTCTCATATTCCCTAACATTCAGTAACCTCTTGCGTCTTAGTGGCTTTACTGCCTTGCATGAAGTGAAATGATTAAAAAAAAAAAAAAATTGAAAAAAAAAGAAAAAGGGATGAAAATCCTACGTTGCAGAGTTGTGAATAAAAGAATGATTTTCAAGGCTTCACTTTTCTTCTTTTTTTTTTTTTTAACTAGATTTGAAACTGTTACCCTAAGTGGGCCTGCATGATGAAAAAAAATAAATATGAAAGACCTCACTGCTCACAGAAAATTAACCAAGTACTGCAAGAATAACATTTTAGAGTAAACTACCGAATGTACTGATACATACCAAAGGCATGTCTCAGTCAAAAACAAAGATTATGCATCATTTTTTGGTAATAGTTAAGCTGGCACCAACCGTTCCTCTATTTTTTTTTTTTTTGTTTTGTTTGTGGGTAGGGCCAGATTATGACTCTTTTGGAGGCCTAGGCTAATTAAATTATGAGGCCCACCTTCAGACTGAGCCCACACCTGTCTCAAATATATATAATGTTTTTTGTTTTTTTTACTAATGATATGTTTTAGCAACAATTTCATAGCTGTAAAAGAAAACTTATTGCAAATTTTTTAAAAATAGGATACCTATCTTTTGTTTGTCAGTAAAAAATATTCCTCAAAAAATAGCACTATTTTATGATTTATTGCAAACCAAATTGGAACATATTTAAACACAACTGTAGTTATAAAAAAAAAAATTACGTTTGAAATGGTTAGATGTAACCCTAAGTTGTACGCTAATAGTTTTACTTTTGTTTATCACACTTCTCATTTATGAAACTCTTTTCCGGCTTCTTGCTTCACAGTTAACTTTGATCTTCAAAAGTTTAAATGCAGTGTTAATCGTTATCTTCCATCTTAATTCTTGTTCTTTTTATTGTCCTTTCTTCATAATAGTATATTTTTCTTACATTCTCTAACACTCAGTAAACCCTTGCATAGTTAAAAAAAACAAAAAAAAAAATGGATTTCTTATAACCAACATTATAACAATAAAACAAAAATACAAGTTTCCTATACTAATATGATTTCAGTTTATGAAACTATTTAGAAGTTTTAATATCTAGAAAATTAAAAGCATTGCTTTTATAAAAATGTTTAAGATTTAAACATTCTGAACTAAAATCAAACATGTTACCTACTTTAAAAAACACAATGACACAAATTAAAACATTCTTTTCCTTGCTTTGCTTCTTGCAAAGTCAAATATGAGTTTGTCATATTGATATCATTTCAGTTTATGAAACTATTTAGAAGTTATAACATCTATAAAATTAAATCACTGCTTTCTAAAAATTCTGAACTAAAATCAAACATATTATCTACTTGAAACACAATGACACAAACTAAAACATTCTTTTCCTTGCTTTGCTTCCTGCAAAGTCCAATAAATATGAGTTTGTCATATTGATGTCATTTCAGTTTATGAAACTATTTAGAACTTATAAGATCTAAAAAAAAAAATTAAAAAAAATGAAAATCCTTGCTTTATAAAAGCTTGAAGCACCCTATCTGCAGCCTATACGAGCCTAAAGGATAATCTGGCCTTGGGAGTAAGTTAAGTTTAGATATAGTTTTTGATATCTGCCACACATTTTCTTCACTTCTGTGATCCCTCCCCACCAGATATATCAACATTTAATATTTTTTAAAGATTTATAACGCAATAATCATAGAAAGCAGTTGTATAAAGAGAAAATAAAGATAAATCACCTTTTTGTTTTTCTTTTCTTTTAGCTTCATAAAAAATAAATTTCAATACAACCAATAGAGATTGATATTTATATTTGAAGACATACTGGAATGGCCAAAGATGCATTCGAAAAGCTAAGCAGAGTATTAAGAGACAGAAAAATTTCTTTAGAAACAAAGAGTATTGAGCTGTTACATGATATCTGTCCTCCTATATGGCAATAAAAGCTGGGCAATCTCCTCAAAGCCAGAAAATATTGTTTTTAGATTATAATAATATTTTGGAGATAATGATTTACTGATACAAGGCCAACTAATTAATCCATAGTTGGGGGAAGAGTTGGATTCATACCTTTCCTAAGGGTATTTGCATCTATCTGAATATAAACAATCCAACTAGAATTGGAACTCTGCTCTCAGATTTCCAATTCCAAGCTGTTATCCATTACATCCCATGTACATCCAGAATTATAGCACCTGGTATTCCCAAGCAGTTACCCATCTAGGTACTGACCGGGCTCTATGTTGCTTAACTTTGGTGGTCATACAAAAACTGGTGTTTTAAGGTAAATCTATCTCATCTTCAAGTAATACTAAGTTGGTTTCAACAAAAAATTACCAGAATGAGGAGTGTGATCCTCACTATGTTCTCCATATTAGTGGCCTTGTGCCTTACTAAGATAGGTTGTGAAAATGATTATAACACTCCTGGTGTGGTGTCTAGGGTGGAAGGATTTTCTCTCTAAGAAACAAAAAAAGAAAGCAACATACTTAAAGGTCAGGAAAGTTTGGGGGGGTGCTTAGAATCAAATTTCCCACTTAATATCATGAGAGAAAACCATGAAATAAGCCTGTCCGTTTAGCTCACACTGAAAGGGTGGTCAAAATATTGAAAGTTTAAGGGTTGTAACCCTAATGTTCTTTCATGTACTGTGCATCATCAAGGCCCCTCCACAACTTCCTATCCTTTGTAGCCCTTAGCATTGTTCATCTTTACTATATCTCTTTTCCCTATTCTGCCATCCATTTATACCAGCTTCTTTTTTGTGCCATACCCCTTTAGGCTCTCCACAACTTCCTATCCTTTGCAGCTTTTAATGTTTTTTCCTTTACTATTCCTCCCAGTTCCTATTCTGCCATCCATTCACACAAAAACTCATAAGGCAGGTTGCTCGCTATTTCCCTCTGCTTCTCTTACTTTCATTATGTCCTGTGAGTGTCAAATTCTCCAAGTCATCTTTCTTCATTATGTGTTTTAGAAATTTCAACTGTATCTTTCATTTCCACTTTGAAACTTCCTTGTTGCTTACATGCCTCATCCATGGAATTCTCAGCATTATACAGGGTGTCCCAAAATAATGTATACACTCTTTAAATATTAATAGTTAATGATACATTACTGTGATGGGAGAACTTATACGGATGAAAATATGCAAAACAGATGGATTGGAAGAAAAGGGACAGTGGAATACCCACCTAGATCACCAGATTTGACACCCTTGGATTTCTTTTTGTAGGATTTTCTAAAAGACAAAATTTTTACAGCAGGAAACCTGTGTATGTATATATTTTACTACAAATCCTAGAGAAGAACCGGTGGCTTACCCACACTTAGCTTCACCAAGATACTATTAAGTGGGGCTGTTAAACTGCTATAAAAACTACTCACATCCTATCTTGCTCTTTTCCTCCCAGCATACTGTAGTGACAACACCAACCAGGACTTTGAACCACGTATGGGGACATCTTTCCCCAGCTAATTGAATTTTCACACACATAATTTGTAATTCCTAAATTTTATTGTGTTCTTTCTTTTACATGCATACTAGTGTATTCTCTCTTTGTCACTCAGTTATATAAAAACATCAATTTAATATTAAGAATTTTTTAAAAAGTCAATATCATTATTATTATTAATATATTTAAGTGTAAGGTAAATATTTACAATTCATTATGGCTAACCATGAAAAGAGATGTTGATCAAAACTTCCTAAAATTTGTAAGTTTAGTAAATCCGTAAAGGGGATGAAAAAAATGTTACATAAATCAATAAAGAAAGTTTACAAAATCAGAAAGCCAGACATCTTGTCTTAGTTGATTGATTTGTGTTCTACAGGTTATTTAAAGCCAGAAAATATTTTTTTTTAAGATTATTATAATGCTTTGGAGATAATGATTTACTGATACATGTCCTACTAATTAATCCATAGTAGGGGGAAAATGTAGATTCATACCTTTCCTAAGGGTATTTGCATCTAAGTGAATATAAAGAATGACTAGAATTGGAACTCGGCTCTCAGATTTCCAATTCCAAGCTGTTATCCATTATATCCCATGTACATCCAGGTATGGGGATATCTTTTCCCCAGCTAATTGAACTTTCACACATATTTTATAATTCCTAAATTTTATTGTCTTCTTTCTTTTACATGCATACTAGTATATTTATCCTTTGTCACTCAGTTATATAAAAATATCACCTTGTTGACATTTATTCTATTTCCTTTCACCTCTGCAAGCAATGCCAACACATCATTTGACGCAGTCGGCAGAGGAGGGAGTGTATTCAACAAAAAAATTGAAAATTGCTTTTTTCACGGCAAATTATTCATTAGATCACATAAAAGTATTTTACAAAAAATTAGAGCCAATTACACAATATTTCAAGCTCAATTGTGGTTTATAGTTTCTAACCATGCAATGAGTTGAGGTAACATGAACCGTAGATTTGTCTGAGGAATATCATTACATTATTGTTACATAATTATAGTGAAATCATTAAGGTTTTTTGATGAAAGCATGTTTGGTTGTATATTAATTTAAAACATTCCTTTTTACAGGCTTTATTTTTGAAATGGAATAAGATCATTCTAAATTTCAGGATTTCGCTATTGCCCATCAAAATTATCGGAAGAAAGTGATCTAAAAACAACAATGGAAAAGAGAGGTAACAAAGCGAAAATGAAATAGCTCCAGTTTGTTCAACTTAGGAAACACAGCATTGCAGCCAAAGTATTCTAAAATGCTGCCAGTAACAAAAGGAGAAAATGAAAAATACCTAACAACAAATCTAATATAGCATCAAAATTTATTATTTTTATTTATTTGTTATGTAACTAAATACATAATTGTCAACAATGTTTCCATAAAAATTGATATTTCATGTAATAAATTCTTAATAAATATTATTATTGTTATTATTTTATTTAAGTGTAAGGTAGGCCTACATTTACAATTCCTTATGGCTCGCAATATCTCCAGCCCTCAAAATCTATCTTAAACGTATTTTCACTTGTAAGAAAGAAACTTCAGATTTATGGTTCTAATGTAATCATGATGAAATGTAATTCCTTTCAGCTCTCCACAGTATCTGGAAACTGAATTTTACTATGGACAGAGCAACAAGGAAATTTTAAGAAAAATAGAAGCAAAAAAGACACTGAGGATCAAAAAGAGTTGAAATATCCAGGATACATAAGGAAAGAGGACTTGGAGAATTTGGCACTCACAGGACATATTGAAGGAAAGTGGGGCAGGTTGAAACAGCAAATAGCCTACATAACATGCCTGTGTCAATGAACATCAGATCAGTGAGTGGGAAAGATAATAAAAAAGCAAGCATTACTAAGAAATTACTCTGGTCCCGACAACTCTTATATCCGGGTTACACTATATATATATATATAGATACTCACACACACAATAGCATGATCAGTAATCCATTTATTCCTGATGTATTGAAATTTAGAATAATCAATAAAAAAAAAATTGTTCAAGTACAGAATGCAACAAAGACACTGAATGGCTAAAGAAAGGACCAACCACTGCCCCTATAAAGGTCACATGACCCTGGTTGTATAAGCACCAAATTCAAAGAGTTATTCCCTCTTTTTTAATTCTCCCATGTTATTCAGGCAACACAAGGCAGGCTGCTCCCTTCACAATGGTCAGGCAATGGAATAATAGAGCCAGCAATCTTAAGAGAAATTATTAATATCTAAAGAGGCTAGCCATGAAATGTCAGGAACCTCTTCTTCAACAAGAACTTTTGACAAAATACCTAAATGCCTTTTCTTGTAAACTATGCCTGCAGGCACACATTGTCTGCAATCACTTCTTTTACTCTCTTTTTCCATTTGTGTATTAAATATACTTAAATAGTTCAGGGTGTTGTGTTTCCTTCTCCTTAAAAGCTATTCCCCAATTATTTGACCATATGTGGCTTAGTGCTAAGCCTCCATAAACTTGGGGTTGTATCTTGGTCTAATAGTGTAGATTTAATCACCTTAAATGAGCAATGCCCAACTACAGATGATTCAAGTCAAAGGTTCCAATTTGGGCTCAAATTTATGATAAAATACACAATTTAGTTGAAATGTGGCATAAAGACACACACACACTTTATTACTTCAAACATCATTTTTAGTGACACCAGTGTTTGGAATAGATGCCCTGTTTTTATTTTAAATTGTGTGTAGTACCTTTATCAACCTGAAAATTAAAGAAAATGTGCTCTCAAACAGCATCTTCATTAAGATTTCTCAAGTGAGCAGGCCAATTGTTGTAATACACAACATTTAAAATAAGAACAGGGTGGGTTTCAAACATGGGTATCCACTAAAAACAAATGTTTGAAATGATAATGTTGGATTAAAAAATAAATCCATTAATTCCTTATATATATATATATATATATATATATGTGTGTGTGTGTGTGTGTGTGTGTGTGTGTGTGTAATAATAATCTTATAAATGTAAGTAAATATACTCGCCTGGAAAAACCTTAGGTGTTTTGGCTTGTAAATGAACAAACCAGTACCCAAGGAAAAATAAGGAATAAAAATAAGAACTAAGAACATGTACTTCAGTCGAAAACAATTGCTCAGAGTCCAAAGAAAAAAAAACCCTCCAACACAAGTAAAACAAAAGTAACTAAGCAAAGTGCTCAATACACTAAGTAGAGCAAATCTAATTACGAACCTAAAGAGCCAGGCAACCTACCTGGCTCTTTAGGTTCATAATTATATGTATATATATATATATATATATATATATATATATATTATATATATATATATTATATATATATATATATTATATATATATTATATATATATATTATATATATATATATTATATTATATATATATATTATATATATATATTATATTATATATATATATATATATATATATATATATATATTATATTAATTATATAAATATTGCTATAAATATATATTAAAAGATTTTGAATCAGTCTAATATTTCCAAGTGGATGGTCAGAAAACAAACCAACCTAAAAACAATGTTCTACAAAGTAATATCTCTTCAAAAATTTCAGCTTGTACACTAGCAAGCATTAAATAAGAGTTAAAGCACAATTAAAATAAGAACAAATATATTTACTCATGATTCTGACTTTATACTTCAACCTTTAGTTTGTTAATGCATTGAAAACCTTAAATGCATTTAAGAAAACCAACAGTGATAAAATTACAGAGTATTAACATTATTCTGATATCAAGTTGATATTGACTACAATAAAAAATAAAAAGATTATTTAGATTAAGATACTTGAAGCATGAGGCACACCCCATTTCAGATTATAATAAGCTGATAAAAGTGGACATTCTGGAATATTTTTACTGAGAAAACAAGTTGTATACAAGAGAATAGTATTCTTTTTTGGTAAAACCAAGTTGTATACAAATGAAAATCTTTTCCATCCAACCAGACTGTAGATACATTTGTACAGAATAAAAAAGCAAAAATGTCACAATCATGTTGGAAAAAATTAATAGCCATTTTGATTCTCCTTTTATCTGTCATATTCTTTCAGAACATGAATGATCGTGGCTTTCTACAATTTCGTTTTCAACCAAAAAGAGAATCACAAATCACTCATTCCTCCAGTCAAGAGAATCCCTCATCCCCACCACACAAAAAAAAAAAAAAAATGTTTGTTCAGGTTTTGAGAAATAGGCTTTCCAGAAATCACTGTCAAAGAAATGTTGCCGAAATTTCTTAGATGAAGCAGTGCCAATTATTTATGTTCTAAAAAAAAAAAAATTTAAGAAAATAAAAAATAAATATAAATTAATTTAAAAATATTAATTTCGCATAGTGGCTTGATCATTAAAAAAATAAATATCACCTTGGGGAGGGGGAAAAAAAATCAATTTCTAAGAATATTTCAAAAGACAACCATTATAAAAGGAAAAAAAAAAAAATCTTGTTTTCAGCCTTGCTCTTTAACATTTTGCAATTCCTTGCTGTGAAAAAAAAAAAAAAAGATTGGCCATGGAAAAATATTGATTGCTGCAACTTGAGGAAAATTTGCCCTTGGACCTTATCTATTGTCATTGAATAAGATGTTTTTTCCCTTAAAATTTGACCGAAACGGAATTAGAAGAATATAAGAAACAGGGATATAATAAAAACTGTATACTTTGATATTTTCAATGAAGAAAGTTTTCTGAAAGTTACATATACTATCTGTGCATATATATTACATTACCGCGTTAACTTAAGACTGTTCAAATCTGCCTTTCAAAAGGAAACTTCTACAGAGAAAAGTATAGAGATGAGAATAGGGGGTGAGGGTAAAAATACATATGGAAACAATTTGTCTTCTCCCTGCCTTTATTTTGTATCTTAACTGATAGAGTTGACTCCCTTTTAACCCTTTGAGCCCTGACCACCGCTTTACTGGTGGTAGAGAAAAAAAATGACAATGCCCAGCCACCAGTTGAACAGTGGTAGAGAAAAATGTCTTAATGCCCAGTCACCGGTTGAACAATGAGTAAACACTTGTAAGTATTTTTATATCTACTGTGGAACATTTCATACCAATTATTTGCAAATTTTGATTCAGAAGCTCAGGTAGATGGTCTAAAATTGTTCGGGAATGCAGAGCTCAAAGAGTTACGGTAAATAAATATACTGGTGCAAAGAGTAAGAAAATATGACGAGCTCAGATCCAAGGCGAATATATTTATATCTCTCTGTATTTTCTTTGGGTTCTTCTTTTATGTGCCATGTCTGTTCAGGATGTAGGCGATCATGGCTCTCCACATCCTTCTGTCCCTTGTAGCTCTTAATAAGTTTTGTCTATGTTATTTCTCCCAAACCCTGTTCTACCATCCATTTACTCTAACTCATCAAGTATGTTACATACTGGTTTCCTCAGTGCTTCTTTCCCCTCAGTCTGTCCTGTGAGTATCAGATTTTCCAAGCCATCCTTCCTTATTACATGCCCCAGAAATGTCAACTGCCTCTTATTGATGTTACCTTTTTGTTTCCATTTTCTCTAAAACCACGTTGTTGCTCACACGTTCGGTTCATGGTATCCTCAGCATCTTTCTGTAGAACCATATTTCTGTTGGTTCAAGTTCCTTCATTACCTGGGGAAATTGCCCAGTATTCACTGCCATACAGGAGGATAGATATAATGTAATAGTTCAATGCTCTTTCTTTCTAAATAAATTTTTCTATCTCTTAATACTCTGCTTAGCATTTGGAATACATCTTTGGCCATTCAAATATGTCTTCAAATATAAATATCAATCTCTATTGGTTATATTGAAATTTATTTTTTTATGAAGCTGATCAAAAAAAGAAAAAAAAAATTGATTTATCTTTATTTTCTCTGTACACAACTGCTTTCTAAGATTGTTGAGTTATAAATCTTTCAAAAGTATTAAATATTGAAATATCTGGTGGTTGGTGGGGGGGGTCACATAATAAGTGAAGAAAATGTGTGGCAGATATCAAAAACTATATCTAAACTTAACTTACCCCCAAGGCCAGATTATCCTTTAGGCTAGTATAGGCTGCAGACTAGGATGCTTCAAGCTTTTATAAAGCAAGGATTTTCATTTTTTTTTTAGAAGTTATAAGTTCTAAATAGTTTCATAAACTGAAATGATATCAATATGACAAATTCATATTTGACTTTGCAAGAAGCAAAGCAAGGAAAAGAAAGTTTTAATTCGTGTCATTGTGTTTCAAGTGGGTAACATGTTTGATTTTAGTTCAGAATGTTTAAATCTTAAACAATTTTATAAAAGCAGTGATTTTAATTTTCTAGATATTAAAACTAAATAGTTTCATAAACTGAAATCATATTAGTATAGGAAACTTGTATTTATTTTGTTTTATTGTTATAATGTTGGTTATAAAAAATCCATTTTTTTTTTGTTTGTTTTTTTAACTATGCAAGGGGTTACTGAGTGTTAGAGAATGTAAGAAAAATATACTATTATGAAGAAAGGACAACAAAAGAACAAGAATTAAGAAGATGGAACGATTAACACTGCATTTAAACTTTTGAAGATCAAAGTTAACTGTGAAGCAAGAAGCCGGAAAAGAGTTTCATAAGTGAGAAGTGTGATAAACAAAAGTAAAACTATTAGCGTACAACTTAGGGTTACATCTAACCATTTCAAACGTAATAATTTTTTTTATTTAACTACAGTTGTGTTGAAATAAGTGCTAATTTGGTTTGCAATAAATAGTAAAATAGTGGTATTTCTTAAAGTATATTTTTATTGACAAATAAAAGATAGCTATCCTAGTTTTTTTTTAATTTGCAATAAGCTTACTTCAAGCTATGTAATTGTTACTAAAACATATCAAGAGTACTAAAAAAAAAAAAAAAAAAAATAGATATATTCAAGATAGATGTGGGCTCAGTCTGAAGGTGGGCCTCATAATTTAATTAGCCTAGGCCTCCGAAAAAGTCATAATCTGGCCTTACATACAACCACCATCACCACCACCAAAAAAGTACCAGCTTCACCATTACCAAAAAATGATGATTAATCTTTGTTTTTGACCGAGACATGCCTTTGGTATGTATCAGTGTATTCGGTAATTTACTCTAAAATATTATTCTTGTGATCCTTGTCTAATTTTCTGCATGTAATGAGGTCATTCATATTTTCTTTTTTAAGGAGATCATCCAGTATTTGCTGCCATACAAGAGGACAGATATCATGTAACAGTTCAATACTCTTTTCTTTGTTTCTAATTAAATTTTTATGTCTCTTAATACTCTGCTTGGCTTTTGGAATGCATCTTTGGCCATCCCAATACATTTTCTGATCTCGGTATCGCACTATCCGTCCTCTGTGAGAACACTTCCCAGATTTTTGAATGATTGTATTTGTCTGATTTTAGTATCTTCAATTTTTAATTTGCACTTTCGGATCATCCTTTTGCTAATATTTCTGCTGTCTTTAGTTTTCTTCTCATCCAAGGGGAAACTGTCCAACATCCATTGCCATGTAAGAGGATGATATCACATAGCAAACCAGCACTATTTTCTATCCATATGCAGGCAGTTTGCTCCCAGCATAAGTTCTCGATTATTCTAACATATTTTCAGCATTCTTCTATAGAACCACATTTATGCTGCCTCTAGTTTGATTTTAGCCTTCTCAATTTGGAATTCGCACTTTGGAATCATCTTCTTGCTGATATTTTTGCTGTCTCTAGTTTTCTCCTCATCCAAGAGGAGACTATCCAACATTCATTGCCATGTAAGTGAATGATATCACAAAGCAAGCCAGCACTATTTTCTTTGTTACTAACACAATTTTTCCATTTCTCAGCGTCTTCCTTAGATTTTGGAATGCATCTTTCACTAATGTGTGTTCAGATCTCAGTGTCACATTTTTCATCCCCTGTTAAAATGCTTCCCAGATATTTGAACTTCTGCACCTGTTTTATGTTTATATCTCCAATTTAAATTGCAACTTCGGCTTTTTTTTTTTTTATTATTTTTTTTTTTGCTGGTGACCATACTTTGTCTTCTTTCAGTTTATGGTTAGTCCTTTTTTTTTTTTCACTTCCTTCTATCACCCTGTTTAGGAGGTCCAGTAGTTACCATTTTGCATCAGCTATCAACAGTGTCATCTGGGTATCGTATATTGCTAAGATTACACCAACTGATAATAAATGTTGGTAGGGTCTCCAGCTCCTTTAGGATAGCATTGCTGTAGAGGTTGAATAAATCTGGAGATGCGACACATCTATGTCTCATGTCCCTTTCCATTTTTGTGTAGCTACTCAATTCATTTTCTATCCACATGCAGGCAGTTTGCTCCCAGCATAAGTTCTCAATTATTCTAACATATTTTCAGCATCCTTCTGTAGAACCACATTTATGCTGCCTCTTGTTTTCTCCACCTCTATAGGGATACTGTCCAACATTCATTGCCATGTAAGAGAATGATATCACTAAGCAGCCCAGCACTATTTTCTATCCATATGCAGACAGTTTTCTCCCAGCATAAGTTCTCAATTATTCTAACATATTTTCAGCATCCTTCTGTAGAACTACATTTTTGCTGCCTCTTGTTTTCTCCACCTCTATAGGGATACTGTCCAACATTCATTGCCATGTAAGAGAATGATATCACTAAGCAGCCCAGCACTATTTTCTATCCATATGCAGACAGTTTGCTCCCAGCATAAGTTCTCAATTATTCTAACATATTTTCAGCATCCTTCTGTAGAACCACATTTATGCTGCCTCTTGTTTTCTCCACCTCTATAGGGATACTGTCCAACATTCATTGCCATGTAAGAGAATGATATCACTAAGCAGCCCAGCACTATTTTCTATCTATATGCAGACAGTTTTCTCCCAGCATAAGTTCTCAATTATTCTAACATATTTTCAGCATCCTTCTGTAGAACCACATTTTTGCTGCCTCTTGTTTTCTCCACCTCTATAGGGATACTGTCCAACATTCATTGCCATGTAAGAGAATGATATCACTAAGCAGCCCAGCACTATTTTCTATCCATATGCAGACAGTTTGCTCCCAGCATAAGTTCTCAATTATTCTAACATATTTTCAGCATCCTTCTGTAGAACCACATTTATGCTGCCTCTTGTTTTCTCCACCTCTATAGGGATACTGTCCAACATTCATTGCCATGTAAGAGAATGATATCACTAAGCAGCCCAGCACTATTTTCTATCTATATGCAGACAGTTTTCTCCCAGCATAAGTTCTCAATTATTCTAACATATTTTCAGCATCCTTCTGTAGAACCACATTTTTGCTGCCTCTTGTTTTCTCCACCTCTATAGGGATACTGTCCAACATTCATTGCCATGTAAGAGAATGATATCACTAAGCAGCCCAGCACTATTTTCTATCCATATGCAGACAGTTTGCTCCCAGCATAAGTTCTCAATTATTCTAACATATTTTCAGCATCCTTCTGTAGAACCACATTTATGCTGCCATTAGTTTTCACCACCTCCTTGGGGAGAGTCCAGCATTCATTCCCATGTAATAGAATGGTATCAAAGTAAACCAGAACTATTTACTTTGTTACTAACTCAATTTTTCCATTTCTCAGCATCTTTCTTTGTTTTTGGAATGCATCTTTAACAAGTCTGTGTGTTCGGATCTTTGTGTCACATTTTCCAGCCTCTGTTAAAACAGTTCCTAGATATTTGAACTTCTACACCTGCTTGATGTTCTTTTTGTGAGCAGTTGCCAGTTTTACTTTATCAAACCTGTCAGGCTTGCTACCAATGAGAGGTAAATAGTTGTCATCTGCATAAATACCTAATGGAAACTGATATCATTGGGAAGGCCATTGAAGATACGAAACAGCATAGATCCAAGGATAGATCCCTGGAGGACCCTTGCACCAATATAGAATGATCTAGAACCATGTTCAATTTGCAACTTGCATCTTGGCCCTTTTCTCTGGCTGATGATACTTTCCATTTTGTTTTTACAGTTGATGGTTAGTCCTTTCAAGCTGCACTATTTAAACAGTTTTGAAAGCTAAAATAACTGTTCAATGTAATTTAACATGAATTACAAAGCAAGAGGAAATACTGAATACAATATAAGAAATTGAGAGCACTTTAAACTTACAGATCAACTACTATTGTTTTTGTTGTAACCTAGGGAAGATTACTGAATAGAATAATCACACAAAGATTGGTAATGAATGATAATACTTACAAGAAAAACAACACATATAAGATTCACCAGCGGTGCATAAAAGTAGTAGGCAACTGCTAAAAGTGAGTCAAGCGAATTCCAATTGCAGACCAACATACAGTATTTACTACTGTATTTATATGAATGGGGACATACCCATTATCATCTGTAGGTATGCTACAACAGTTTTATAATTACTAGATCTTCAAGCTAAGAATTGTTAGACGTACATGTCAGGATGTATCTTTTAGCCAGGTTTGAAGTGTGATAACATATTGTGAAAATATCTAAGCAGTGCTAAATAACAAGATATCCATAGACATGATCAGTGGAACAAGAACAATCTACCCAGCAGATTAAATAAAGTGTTCAATTCAAAATTCCCTGAAGTTTATCAGGATCCACCAGCACCTGATGAAGGCCAGAGAGTTTCTTTCTTTTTATGTGCCATGTCATTTCAGGATGTAGATGATCAGGGCTCTCCACCTCCTCCTATCCCTTGCAACTCTCAACAAGTTCCTTCCTTCTGCTTCCTCCCTCGACCATGTTCTGTGAACCACTTGCTTAAGCCTGCCAAGTATGTCACACATTGTTGTTCTTTGTCTCTCTTTCCGTCTATTTGACCCATGAGTATCAAATTCTCCAGGCCCTTTTTCCTCATTACATGTCCCAGAAACTTCAGCTGCCTCTTCCTGATGTTAAGTATAAACCCCCTCCTTGTTTGCATCCTAAGATGCTATCATTGTTCACATGCTCAGTCCATGATATCATTGGCATCCTTCTGTATAACTACATCTCCATCGCCTAGAGTCTTCTTCATCTTTGAAGAAATCATCCAACATTTGCTGCCGTAAAAATGACAGATGTTATGTAACAGCTCAGTATTCCTTTCTTTGTTACCAAAGAAATCCTTCTGTCTTGTAATACTCTGTCCAGCTTTTGGAATGCGCCCGTGACCATCCCAATATGCCTATGGATCTCAGTGTCATGGTGTCCGAGAGTACAATGGCCAAAACATTGTTATAATAACAGCAAAGATGAGACAATATTATGCATGTAAATAATGTAAATAATCATTTTTTTTTTTTTTTTTTTTTTTAAACTCATTTCACCCTCAGTAAGATGATAAAGGCAATAAAGCCACTAGGATGCAAGGGGTTACCGAGAGTAAGAAAATCAGAGAGAACAATAAAAGAACAGGAATCAAGAAGACTACTATTGTTTTTGTTGTGACCTAGGGAAGATTACTGAATAGAATAATCACACGAAGATTGGTAATGAATGATAATACTTACAAGAAAAACAACACATATAAGATTCACCAGCGGTGCATAAAAGTAGTAGGCAACTGCTAAAAGTGAGTCAAGCGAATTCCAATTGCAGACCAACATACAGTATTTACTACTGTATTTATATGAATGGGGACATACCCATTATCATCTGTAGGTATGCTACAACAGTTTTATAATTACTAGATCTTCAAGCTAAGAATGTGTGTGTGTGTGTGTGTGTGTGTGTATATGTATATATATATATAACAACAACTGGCACTGCATTTAAATTTTTGAAGGATGAATTTTTGATAGTTGAACTGCTATGCAATATCAACCCTCCTATATGGCAGTGAATGCTGGATAATCGTCACACAGATGAAAAAGAAACTTGAAGCAACAGAAATGTGGTTCTGCAGAAGGATGCTAACATTATCCATGGACTGAACATGTGATTACCAAGGATGCTCTAAGGAAAATAGAAACAAAAAAGGGTATTTTGATTTAGAATCAGAAAACAACGGTTGAAATTGCTAGGACACATAATAGGGTTTGGAGAACTTGAATGCTGAGAAAAGCAGCAAGTAACCTACTTTGTGGAAATAGACAATAGAAAAGGGAGTAGGAGGGATGGGGAAAATAATCAAAAAACATTAAAAGCTAGAAAGAATGGGAAGTTGTGGAGGGCAATGATTGCTCATGTCATGAAGGGACATGGAAAATAGAAGAAACTTTTCAGTAGGATCCTATACTGATATGTAAAGTATGTTATGGCATCAATCTGGTAAGATTCCACGGGGAAATTTGTTTGTTTTTTTTTAATTTCAGCTTTTCCTATCAAATGACTATAAGCATCTAACAACTTTTCCAAGTAAAATATAGAATAATGTTCAAAAGAAAGAAAAAAATATCACAAATATCTCCCAAATTAAAAACCAACAAAACAGACGATTCATGTCATTCTTTTCAATTCTTAGATAAAAATAGACATTTACTTAATCAAATTGAATCTATTAATTCAACCTATAAGTTACCTCCCTTTGGCAATGCTGAAAACAATCCAAGATTCCTGAACCTCCTGAAGCAGATAAGAAAAAAAAGATAAAAACTATATCACTGGAAAATAAGTATATAATAACACACACACACACACACACACACACACACACACACATACAGAGCAAAGTGTATAATTACAATATGTCTCAAATTCAATCAAAAATCATATTACTCTATTCTTTGAATTTTTAAGTAGCCCCTTATTTAGCAAGTCTTTGGATTCGTTATTTATTATCGAAATGACGTCATTTATAGGCCTGAGATTGTAAGGGTAATACTTGACCTGTCATTGCATATCTTGGTGCAATGTGGGTGATTTGTTTTTCCTATCTCTTCTCAAAGTAACACATGACAGTTTATGTTGGCTTATATAGCACCAGCAATGTAATGAAGGTCATGTTGAACAGACATGGTTCTAGATCATTCCATATTAATGCAAGGGTCCTTCAGGGGCTTTATCCTTGGATCTACGCTGTTTCGTATCTTTAACGACCTTCCCAATGATATCAGTTTCAGTTAGGTATTTATGCAGATGACAACTATTTTCCCTATCTTAGTAGAAAGCCCGGCAGGTTTGACAAAGTAAAACTGGCAACTGCTCACAAAAAAGACCTCTAATCAATGGTTAACTGAGGCAAGGAATGGCTTGTAAATTTTAAAACCTTCCAAACAAAACTTCTTTCATTTAATCATAGAAAACATTTTCTGCCTGCCATCAGCATGGCTGATGCTAGCCTTCAAGAGGGCAGCTCTTCATGCTTTCTTGGGTTCATGTTTTAAAACTGACATGAAGTGGAGCGATTATATTGAATCAATTGCTAAGTCTACTGCTAGGAAAGTTGGTTTACCAGACAGTTTTTCTTATTAGAATACATCTTGCACATTTATAAGTCTACCATTCATCTGTGAGCTTAATATTGCGGTCATATTTGGTAAAGTGCTCCTACATATCTCTTTAGTGCCTTGACGACCTCCTGATTTCTTGCTTCCCTGTGATCTAAAATCAGCAAAAATGTCAATGAAATCTTCATCTTCTGTCTTCCTGAATCCTGTTCTTTTATTGTCATTTTTCCACACTAAAGTCCTCTCATTCTTTTCCACTTCCTGTAATCTTATGTGTCCTTGTGGCATTATCACTTGGGGTAAAAATAAGTATCTGCTTAAATACATTGATCCTGATTAATTTTTAATGTAAGTTATGGTTTATTTTTAATATAAATTACTATTTATTTATTTTGAATATAAATTTATGCTTTTAGTTAAATAAGAACAAGTAATCTCCCTTTAATTAAAAAATTTTACAAAAATTAAAATATGAATATTCACCACACAAAAATAATTTAAAATTTTTACAGACATATATAAATCCCGCTTATTTTAATTGCCAAATATAATCAAATTTTAAAATTAAAAAAGTGTAATCCCAGCATAAAATATAATTACACCAACATTATGATAACCAGATAGATTATAATTCAAATTGTGTAATGGTCAGTTAATATTCAGTACCTGAAGATTGCATCTTGCTTGAAACTGTCATGTTAGTGGTAAGGGATAGTATGTGTATATATATGCACATATATGTATGTGTGTGTGTGTGTGTGTACATTATATATATATATATATATATATATATATATATATATATATATATAATGTACACACACAGAGTTGGGGGAAAACATTTGTGCACATACAAATTTTTAATTTATTGTATTTACAACTAATGAATAAACATACTTTTCATATAACTGTACACGCATAGAAAACAGAAAAAAAATTGACTTAATATAAATAAATCACATTTAGCTATTTTAATGGGTGAAAAAAGTATTCATACAATACAAATTTCGAAACTTTTAAATTGC
>OZ038517.1:35445837-35530837 GCA_964036315.1 Acanthosepion esculentum | reverse complement strand
ATTATATATAATATAATATATATATATATATATATATATATTATATATATATATTATATATATATATATATATATATTATATAATATATTATATATATATATATATATATATATATATATATATTATATATATATATTATATATATATATATATATATTATATAATATATTATATATATATATATATATATATATATATATTATATAATATATTATATATATATATATATATATATATATATATATTATATAATATATTATATATATATATATATATATATATATATATATTATATAATATATTATATATATATATATATATATATATATATACACACACACACACACACACAGCCCATATATGGCAGCAGTACTCCATTTTCAGCCTGATCTGGCTCTTGGGAAAGAAGAAGATAACAGGAGGAGCCATGTACTCACTGGAGCAGTACAGGGAACCAACCATTTTTCTAGTATCTTTAGCAATGAATCATATGCACAAATTCTACTCAAGGTTTGGGCTGTGCCTAATTTATCACAGATAAAATAATACATTATCTAAACCTGAATTTCTTGCATGAAGAACTTTCTTTATTCCTTTTTCACTAACTTTTATCGTGTATTTGTTGCTTGCTTCCACGTTATATGTGTTAAAATATTCTAATTTTTAAAATTTTATAACTTATATTTTATTATTTGTTGCCACTCATAGTATCCATACAATTTTTTATTCATTAATTTGTCTTTATGGTTTATCAACCTTTTGATAAGCAATATAAAAAAAATTTTTTTAGATTGTAAGAATTGGGGTGGGGGGAGAAGAGGTGGATTCATAGGTATTTGCATGTAAGTGAATATAATGAACACAACTGCAATTGGAACTTGGCTCTCCAATTTCCAATTCTGAAATGTTATCCATTACACCAGCTGCACATCCAAGCTTACAGTGGTGGTATTCTCAATCAGTCACCCATCTACATAATGAACAGGATTGACCTGGTTTAACTTTGCTGCTTGTACAAGAACTGGTGTTTCAAAGCTGTAAGCTCTTTATACCACCTGCACATCTAATCTTACAGCACCTGCTATTCCCAAGCAGTAATCCATCTAGGTACTGACTAGGCTCGACATTGCTTAACTTTGGTGACCATACAAGAACTGCTGTTTCAACAGGATATGGCTGTAAGCTTACACATTCATTGAAACATGTTACACACACACATCACATATATGATGTATATTGAAATTAAATAAAACCATTTTTTGCCATTCAGTTTTTTAAACCATTTTCACTGGATTTTAGATTTAAACGAATAAACACATTCACATTGCTCCATTTTTTTTAAAGCCATTTTCACTGCGTCCAAAATTAAAGAGAAATTAATCCATTCTTTGCCCTTCAGATTTTAAGCCATTTGTCGTATTTATTAAAAAATTTTCTTTCATTTTTAGCTTCCTCCAACCTTGAAAATATAAAAACAGATTCTTTGAATGATTTTTGAATCAATAAAATCCAACATTTTTTAATCTATTTTTTAATCTTTTTTTTTTTTGCCTCTTTCTTTTCCAATCTAATATGTAAGCACCAATTTCTAAGCCGATATACAATGGGTGACTGAAAACTTCTTCAGCTGATCCACTTTCCAATATCAGTATTTTGATATTTACTCTTCAATTGTATGTCAAACACAGATAACTAAGTTTGTTTTTTTTTTTTTTTTGCAATACTTGGCATGTGTGATACTTCACAGCAAATTAGAGTTCTTTTGGATTCACTCTACATATCAGCTGGATGTGAGTGCTAAGAAAGCAAAATCCAAAATAGAAAAAGAAGTTGACTCCATACATCGCATCTGACCCACAAAATAAATCCACCAAAAAATCTAAACTACAACATAAAAGAAGCTAATCATATACATTGCCACCAAAGAAAAAAAGATGAGCTCAGGAACAACCAGATTTGCTTTTAAGAAAGCCTCTCATAAATGGCTAAAACAGAAGCATACAGAACACAGCCAACGGGCCAGATATTGACACCCAGCAGGCTCTCGATGTCACTACTGTGACTTTGGTCAACCAATCTGACACACATATCTGCTAGAGACCCACCATCCTCCTTCAACCACCCAGATCATGTTCACAGAGACATTGCCAATACAGAGAATGCATCCTCTGTATCAGCAAAGCCAGATTTATTGCAAACATCATACTTCACTAATCCACTCCAGGTCTCTCTTGAGATCACAGTAGTGACCTCAGTCAACCAACCTACCAAACACGCCAACTCCAGAGCTTAACAACTATCCATATTCAAAATCATCACACCTTGTCCACACAGAAACATTCCACTCACATCCACTGTATCAGTAATACAAAAGAATTTTATGATTACAATTCTTTTCTTTTTACCTTATCAGAAGTACTGTTGTTTCATTCTTCTGTGCTACCATACATGTGCTTATAACACATGTAAACTTACTGTTATTCTTTGATTATCTTAAAGCTTTAAATTTGGTGTGGAAAATGTTTCCCAATTAACATTCAAATAAATGTTTATTTTCTCTTTGCCTCACAAACAGCCATATCATGTTGAAACACCAATTTCCATACAATCAAAGTTAAGCAACTTTGAGCGTGGTCAGTACCTAGATGGGTAACTGCTTAGATGAGTGATTAGTATAATGGATAACTGCTTGAAACTGGAAAGCAGAGTTCCAAATCCAATCAGGTTTGTTATATTCACTTATGCACAAACACTCTTGAGAAAAAGATAGACCCACTTTGTTTCCCCCCAGATATAGATTATTATATCTAAAAAAATTCAAAGAATCTGAAAATATAATAATCAGCAAAAAGGTTGATAAACCATAAAAAATAAATCTATCAATCACAAAAAAAAATAAAAATGAAATGTCTTAAGCTTTTTTTTTATGAAAAAGTTACCAGCATTTTCTTTGTTTTATTTGAGAGAGTCTTTTATTCATGTAACATATACACTTTATGGCACCAAATGTTGGATGATTTCCTCAAAGATGAAGAGATTCGAGGTGACAGAGATGTGGTTCTACGGAAGAGTGCTAAGGATATCATGGACCAAGCATGTGAGCAACGATGAGGTCTTAGAGAGGATGCAAACAAGGAAGAGGCTTCTACTTAACATCAGGAAGAGGCAGCTGAAGTTCCTGGGACATGTAATGAGAAAGGAGAGTTTGGAGAATCTGATACTCACAGGGTGAATAGAGGGAAAGAGATTTGGTTTGGTTTACGGCATATCAACTTCAATGGGTTATTTAATGCCGACAGAATTTTTATAGCTGGTAATATGGTTTTCTTCAAAAATCTATTTCTGGGAATATTTTTCCTTGAAGAAATCTATAGCTGGTCATATTTTTTTTTCAAAGAATGTATAGTTGTTTTTATTGCTAGTACTTTTTTTTTTTTTTTTTTTTTTTTTAAAGTATTGCAGATAATTTTTCCTTCAAAAATTATTGCTGGAAATATATACCTTCTTACAAAGTATTTCTGGTATTAAAACCTATTTTTACACAAGATTGGGTGTCAACTATTTGCCCATAGCTGGGACCCTAACAGGTGCTACCACCCTGGGTCAGGGTGGACATGGGAACGCCAGCAATTAAGAGGTGGTTCCACACTCTTCAAAACCTTCTGATCAGAGGCCTTGCTGTTGGACGTAGTTTGTCGTCATACCCAGGACGCGGATGTAGTTTGTCGCCATACCCAGGACGGAGAGGAAAAGAGAGACAAGGGAAACAATGCATGACATACCTAGCGGCCTTAAGCAAGTGAGTGACAGAACATGGTCTGGGGGAGGTGGCAGAGGGAAGGAACTTGTTGAGAGCTGCAAGGGATAGAGGGAGATGGAGAGTCATGATCGCCTACATCCTGAAAGGACACGGCGCATAGAAAGAAAAAGCCACACTAATCGAAGGATTCTTGTATTCTAAAAATTGTTGTGGTGTTGTACAAAAACTTTTTTTAGTACAGTTCTTATACAACAGGAAATTAGCTAGACACAGGAAAATTTCTTGATACCAAATCAGACTTACTGACTGCAGACTACCAAGCCAACTGACTACTTGATACATTGTCCTTTTATTTATATCTGTCACATGGGCATAGTAGTAGACAAATGTGCAAATATTTCACAGACTTCAAATTGTGTTACTTGAAAAATATCAAATGTGTAATAACTTAATAACTATATATGCTTAAATGTTGAAACTTTGCAGATTAATAAATTTGATTTGTTTTAAATGACATGTAATTTTTATCTTTCTCTATAAATTAAATTTTAAAGAGGTATCCATTTAATAAGGATATTCTATTTTATTAATTTTCAATAAATTTCTTTTTCTGAAACCAATTGATTAATAGAATATTTTTTTTGAGTTAATACAATTTGTTCATTTTACCAAATCTTCATTTATACGGATTTTTAAAGTTTTTCTTCACAGACATTACAGTCATCAATGTATTTTTCCTGGCCTTTTATGACTTTATTTCGTCTTTTATGTAAATTGTGTATTTAATAAATTAAAAAGTTTTAATTCATTTTTTTTTTTTCATTTCTTTATTAAAACTACTGACGAGATAAAGAGTACTGCAGGAAGCAGAATAAGTGATAGCCTGAAGAATACAGAACAACTCCTCATTTCAACGATTGCCACGATTGATTGCTGTGTAGTGTTGAAGATAGATGGTGGCATACAACAAAGCTACTGATTGATTTTCATATGCAGAAAATGCTCTTTTCAGCACTGTATAAGTTTTTCCAATTTTTTTCTTAAATAAAAGAATCCTTTTGGATCTGATGAAACAGTGAAAATATTTGTTTTATAGGAATATATTTTGTGTGTTGCTTTGTAAAAGATAACTTTTGTGTTCATATAATCTTTTTAAATTCCTTGAGGGTTTTCTTATATATTCTTTGCGGCAATTATTACAGGTGATAGAGTGAATTCTTCCTTCAAGTTTTAGCTGATTATTTTATTTCATATTAATTCTTTTGTTTTGAAAATAGTAACAAGTTTTATGCTAAGCTTAGATAAATTCTTTTCAACTGTAGTTGTGATAAATTGAAAACAATTAATCTAAAGTGTAACAGAAAAGAATTCATCTAAGTTTAACTGAACATATTGCGATCATCGGCATAGGAAAATGGATCAGCAAGCCAAGCTCAAATGCTGTTAGGTTCACTTTTGCACAGATACCCTTCTCCCTGAGCTATCTATTAAATAGCAGGGTAGACTTGGTTGTCTACCCTTGCCTGGTAACTCATCTAAGAGACGAAAACCATATAATAAACAAGAAACTACTCCCTTCTGATTACATGCTTCCATGCCACCTACTATCTTCAAAAATTTAAATGCAACATCAATCATCATCTTCTGTCTTCCTGAACCCTATTCCTTTATTATATTTTCCTCACACCTCCGCACTAAAGTCTTCTCATTCTCTTTCACTCCATGTAACCCCCTGCAAGTTAGTGGCATTATAACCTTGCTTGGGGTAAAATCATTAAAAATAATAATAATAATAATAATAAATAAATAAATAAATAAATAAAAAAGAATGTTTACCCAGACAATGTAGACTCCAAGTTTTTGAATTGAGTCTAACTTAATAATACTGTAATATTAAATGTAAATACATGCCATCAAATAGAGTACTTAATTAAAATCACATGACTTGATTAGCCCTTGCTTTCATTGGACAACATCCAACATTAAGGTTTATCTTACCTGATGAAGTCCAACCATGCTGCCAAATATATTAATTATGTAAGGAAAACTTAGTAAATAGCTATAAACTTTTCTGATTGGATTTCAGGAATGAGGACTTGTCCTACAGGATTAAAGTGCTGGTTCATGATTTTCGTGTCATAGTAATTACAGGACAATGCCTCAGTGAATTAAAGTGGTGGTTTATGAATTTGGTGATATAGTAATTCTGGATTCAATCCCTGTTTCAGGCAGTGTTTAATTGAAATCAGTGTGCAAGCAATAACAGAACAGTACTAAAAATAAAAACTAGACATGGGCATACCCCCATAGATTAAATAAAGAGTTCAGTTCAGAATCCCTGTCGGTTACCCAGATCAATATAATACCAGAGGAAGGTCGGCTGGCACAACAGCTGAAACATTGGGATAATAACAACAAAGATGAGGACAATAATCCAAATATAAACAGTGTAAATAGTAATTAAGAGTTCAATCCCCGAGTCCAATAATGGAAACAGGACTAGCAGTAAATCTGTACAGTGTAACCCGGATATAAGAGAAACCCGATATAAGAGACTTCTTCTCCGGTCCCGACAACTCTCTTATATCCGGGTTACACTGTAATATTAAAAATGAACAAAATGAGATATCCCTAGACAGGGATAACAGAATGAGAACCATTTTATACCCATTGATTAAATAATGTGGCTGAGAGGCATAAAACTCAAAATGTAATAACAACAAAGATAAGGATATTAGTAAGACTGTATATAAATGTACATAGCTATAAACATATTTAAAAATATTGATTTCAAAATTTAATTAAATGGCATAACTTGTTTAATATTAGAGTATTCAGAAAGTCACTACATTTATAACTGAAAATTGGAGGGTCATTACATTTATACCAGAAAAAATATTAAAAAAAAATTAAACACACAAATGTAATTTATTTAAATATTTATCAAAAATGTAATCAACTTCATTTTCAATGACTGCAGCCCAACAGGAAGGCAAATTTTCAAATCTTCATTTAATGAAATTTGGGTTTTTTTTTTCCCAAAAGTCATTTTACAACATGGTTTTCAATTTTATTTATGAATGTCCGCATACTCATGAAATTCTCTAGTGATTGAAACATGAAATTAGGGGTTAAATCTGGTGAGTATGGAGGATATGAAAGAATCTCTTCTCCTAATGATTTTATTTTTTCACGGGTTTATTTTTCAGGGTGTTTCTTTACATTGTCATGCTGACAAAGAAGAAATTTTCTATTGACTAAAAAAGGACATTTTACAATTCTTCAGTGAACATAGCCCTGTTTTTGGTTTTGTTTCTGGTTTTTCATTTTGTTACAACCATTGTATTTCATTTTTCAATTTTAATAATTTAAAAACACTGAATTATTTCTTTCATGTATAAATAGAGTTAATTGTATAAATAAAACTACTAAATTACTTAAATGCAACTGCAGAATTAAATATGCCTGTCATTATTTGACCATATGGATAAACTAATGAATATATATGCTTTTTTTTAAAAAAATCAGTTCACCTCAAACAAAGTAATAATGCCACTAAGATACAAGGGACTACTAAGAGTGAAAGAAAATTTTAAAAATTTAAAAGGAACTGGAAACCTGTAGTTAAATGAGGTTTTATTCCTCCGATGCTGCTTGTACAACACCAATTGCTCCCTCTCAAGACACCATTCTGGAATCTGTGCCAATGTCACTAATGTAAAAATTACTACTGCCCTCGTACTGCTTCAGCACTCTTTTATTATGCCAAAACCATGGCTAACTGACCAATCAGCATTCTTCACTTCATATTCAGTCACATGTCATTCTCCAGTTCAACCAATCAGCACACAAATTGGTACTGGTCAAATCACGCTAAGCTGTATAAACGCTAACATTACAGAATCATACACTTCTGGAATAATCTAAAGTGAAGGAAGATTCATGCCATTTTCAAAGGAATAAAACATCACTGTGTGTCGTGTATTGAGGAAGGAAATTATTTTCCTTTGCTCCAGATGCAAGCCACACTAACTTGCTTACTTCTATGTAAATGTTCACCACAAAACCAAATCCTAAAACAGGGAGCGAGGGATAAATCTCTACTCCTGTTAAAAAGACAGAGGAGGAGTGTGAACTGGATAATAGGCGAATCCATTTACTCATATTGAGGAGGGAAAAAAAAACTTAGTAAATAAAATTCCAGAATTCAGGTGATATTAGAAATGTAAAGCTGAAGTAGATTTTAGAAGGAACCTGAAACCCAATCCTAAACAGAAAACAAGGGATAAACCTCTACTCTTCTATTCACCCCAAGAAAGGTGATAATGCCACTAAGATGCAAGGGGCTACTGGGAGTGAAAGAGAATGAAAAGACTTTAGAAGGAACCAGAAACCCAATCCTAAACAGGAAACAAGGGATAAACCTCTACTCCTCTATTCACCCCAAGCAAGGTGATAATGCCACTAAGATGCAATGGACTACTGGGAGTGAAAGAGAATGAAAAGACTTTAGAAGGAACCAGAAACCCAATCCTAAACAGGAAACAAGGGATAAACCTCTACTCCTCTATTCACCCCGAGCAAGGTGATAATGCCACTAAGATGCAAGGGGCTACTGGGAGTGAAAGAGAATGAAAAAGACTTTAGAAGGAACCAGAAACCCAATCCTAAACAGGAAACAAGGGATAAACCTCTACTCCTCTATTCACCCCAAGCAAGGTGATAATGCCACTAAGATGCAATGGACTACTGGGAGTGAAAGAGAATGAAAAGACTTTAGAAGGAACCAGAAACCCAATCCTAAACAGGAAACAAGGGATAAACCTCTACTCCTCTATTCACCCCAAGCAAGGTGATAATGCCACTAAGATGCAAGGGGCTACTGGGAGTGAAAGAGAATGAAAAAGACTTTAGAAGGAACCAGAAACCCAATCCTAAACAGGAAACAAGGGATAAACCTATACTCGTCTATTCACCCCAAGGAAGATGATAATGCCACTAAGATGCAATGGACTACTGGGAGTGAAAGAGAATGAAAAAGACTTTAGAAGGAACCAGAAACCCAATCCTAAACAGGAAACAAGGGATAAACCTCTACTCGTCTATTCACCCCAAGCAAGGTGATAATGCCACTAAGATGCAAGGGGCTACTGGGAGTGAAAGAGAATGAAAAAGACTTTAGAAGGAACCAGAAACCCAATCCTAAACAGGAAACAAGGGATAAACCTATACTCGTCTATTCACCCCAAGGAAGATGATAATGCCACTAAGATGCGAGGGGCTACTGGGAGTGAAAGAGAATGAAAAAGACTTTAGAAGGAACCAGAAACCCAATCCTAAACAGGAAACAAGGGATAAACCTCTACTCGTCTATTCACCCCAAGCAAGGTGATAATGCCACTAAGATGCAAGGGGCTACTGGGAGTGAAAGAGAATGAAAAAGACTTTAGAAGGAACCAGAAACCCAATCCTAAACAGGAAACAAAGGATAAACCTCTACTCCTGTTCAATAAACTGAAGAGGAATGTGAACCAGGTGATAGGTAAACCTATCCACTCCAATTTCCTGCATCTAATTTTATGCGTAGGGACATTACTTGGGTTGGTGTCCAGTGTGACGTTAGCCAAAGTAATGAACACCAAAGCCTTTGATAAGGTAACCATCTAGAAGAAGGAAAACTGATGTAACACCCACCTCAGTGATAATCTGGATATTTCACACATGCTGTTGTTGTGCACAGGAGGTGTTGTGCAAGCTGTACACAGCTATAATCTCAGAATAGACATAGTAGCATATAACTTAGCATATATAACTTTTACATATGATATAGTAATATGTAAAAGTTACTGATAGCTTTCTTTGGATATTTTTTTCAATTAAGGATTTTAAAAACAGAATTAATTCTTTACGCAACAACAGAGTTAATTGTATAATAAAAATTCTAGATTTCTTATGTAGAAATATAAGCAATGCAATTGCAGGATTACGGTAACAGGAGTTCGCACCTGATTACGGTCTTTCATTTCCTGAGGATATGGCAAACCCATTTTTCATCACCTGTAGTAATGCGATAAAAGAAATTGTAAAAAAAAAAAAAAAAAAAAAAAAAAAATATGAAAGGTTGGAATTGCTGGTTAAAAGACTTCTGCAGATGGTGAAATGTGATGTTTGGTTCTCAAAGGAAAAAGATTCCCTCTTTGCAAGTTTTCCCAATTCACTTGAGATATCTGTGAACATTTGAACATGACATTTAGTTTTTGTGCCAAATTTCTGGTGCTTTGATGTCGATCCAATTCAAGAGTCTCTTTCAAAAGTTCTTTATACAGAAGACATTTTTCCAGAGTGAGGCTTTTCAAATAGGTCACAATGACCAATTTTTAACCTTTTAAACCACAGCTGGCATGTACAAGATTTCAATGAACCTACATTTTTCAATGCCTCTATAGCAGTATTACCTTTTTAGAATTCATTTGGTAAGCAAAGGTGAATATATTGCTTTTTATAGTTAAGTTTCTTCATGCCCATAAGCAAAGATATATATTGATAAAGAATGGATTTTTATTATTAATCCGATATTTTTATTGCTTCAAAATGTTATTATAGTAGATACTCATATTTGAAATTGTGGGAGAATTAAATAAAACCAAGAAAAAAAAAATTGTTTTCCCATGATACAAGTAATAAAGGAACTAGAAAGGGTTTCTGGACACATGCGCAATTTTATTACTCCCACCACCACCATTTCCAGAAAGGACAGAATCTTTCTATCAACAGCATTCAGATGGGTTTCAGCAGCCCAACTCATGAAATAAGTGAATTGGTCATTCCAACTCGGTGCAAAGCTGAATTGAGCACAATCATTTTAACCATTGTTATTCTACTTAACTTCTGAGCCAAAAAAAGAAAAGAGATATACCCAAGAGACATTGAGAACTTTGTTTCACTACAGTCACCATAAAAAGAATGAACGTCCATAATAGAAACTCAAGTTTTGTCTGCTTCTATCTGAATTGTTTACATATTGAAAATGCACTCACATAAAATACAAACATACAACCTTGTTAACATCTATCAATCTGTATATTCAAAAAATCTTAAAGAAAATGTGCTCTCCACCAGGGATCAAACCTACTTCTTAGCACATTTTAAGATTTCTTGAATAGGCAGACTGATATATGTAATACAGACTGCATAAAGTAAAAATAAAAATGGGGCATCTATTTCAAATATGAGTATCCACTATAATAACATTTGAAGTAATATTTATTCTTATGACCATATCAGGTTGAAATACCAATTCTAATCCAATCACCAAAGTTAAGCAACATTAAACCTAGTCAGTATCTAGATAAGTGACCACTTGGGAATAGTGTGCTGTAAGCTTGGATGAACAGGTGGATGGATAGCAATTTGGAATTAAAAATTTGAGAGTTCAAATTTAAATCAAGTTTATTACATTCACTTATACACACTTGTGAAAAGGTATGAATCCATCTCTTCTCACTCCAGCTGGAGTGCATAGCTGGAAAGATTGAATCCTATAGCCTTGGTTGGCAACCAGTCTACCGCAAAAAGTAATGACAGTCTACTTCAAGAATTCTTCTGCCAAGTCAGTCATGAATGAAAATGAGGTATGATCACCCAATGTGCACAGGAAATCGCTTCAATTTTTTTTACAGCTTATCAAACCTTTGCAGGTTATTTAAAGCCACAAAATATTTTTAGGTTGTAAGGATTTTTTTTTCAGTGGGATGATAATGATTTAGTGATATAAATCTTACTAATTAACCCATAGCTGGGGTGAGAAGAGGTGGATTCATAACTTTCTCAAGAGTATTTGTGCGTAAGTAAATATAACTGGAATTGAAACTCAGCTCTCTCCGATTAAGCCATTATCCATTGCACCATCTGCACATCCAAGGTTACAGCACCTGGCATTCCCAAGCAGTAACCTATTGAGGTACTGACCATGTTCAATGTTGCTTAACTTCAGTGATTGTATGAGAAGTGGTGTTTTAAAGTGATATGAACATAAGCTGATCACACAAAAGATTAATTTATTGATTTGTTTTCTACAGTTTATCAATCCTGTGTAGGTTATTTAATGTAGGTTTTGCGGAAGAAGAGATAATGGCTTAGTGATACAAGTCCTACTAATTAATCCATAGCTGGAGGAGAGATGGATTCTGTTGTAGAGTAACTTTCCGCAGTGGAAACTGTATTTGGACTAAATTCGGTCCTAAATAGGTTCAACGTACAAAAACGTTAGGAACTTATTATAATAAGTATTACGCAGAGTAATCTAGTTGTGGTAGCTGACTACATTCGTATTCGACTCCCGTCGACCCTCACTGACTCCTACTTATATTAGGTGGGAGAGTCTATTATCTATAGACTAGGTGTGTTCCACCATAACAGATTCATACCTTTCCCAAGGGTATTTGACAATAAGTGAATATAATGAACCCAACAGGAATTGGAACTTGGCTTTCCAAGCTTACAGCACCTGGTATTCCCAAGTGGTCACTCATTCAGACACTGACCAGGCTTGACATTGCTTAACCGGTGATCATACAGAAACCGTTGTTTCAACATGATATGGCCATAAGCAGTGGTGGCAGCCTACTAGTTCATGCAAACCAATTCTTAAAATTATAAAAGTTTAGTGAACCAGTTGACAGATTATCCAAAATAATCTTATATATTAATAGCCAATATATAATAGCTAAAAATATGAATTAATACCAATGCTGTAGGTTCTGTGGTGGCTGAAAGAGGTTTTTCTCTGATGAATATAATTTATTCTGACAAAAGAAAGAAACCATCTTGAAGTTAAACATGTGATAAATCATCTAGTCATGAATTTAATAAGTCTTCCATTGGATCATTGGGACTGCAGTGATTCAGTTTGAATATGGCTAAGAAACCATAACACAGCTGATGATACTAGAATCAAAAAGCATTATACTTCTGAACAAAAATATGAGAACAGAATTTCAGTCTGGAAATATCTTAATAAATGTTTTCTATTAAATTATCAAAATGGTTTAATACTTTTTGATACTATAAAGGGATTTGTTTTCATTCTCAGATTGAAAAGAAAATAAGCTGAATAGATTTCTAAAGATTACCTACGTTTATAGAATTGATTCCTGGAAATTTGGGATGTCATTTTTGGTTATAAGTTTGTCATACAGTAATAACTTTATACCTTTCTACTTTATACCTTGATTCTGCTTTGATTGGTAGACTCAGAATTCATAGAGGTGAAATACATAATTACTTTCTAAACACTAACAGGGTAGATAAATTCATGTATTTTCATAACTGGTATTTTTTATGCAGTTCAAAACTAAACTCAAGAAAACTATCAAATACTGAAAAAAAGTGTATTGCAAATCTTTCTTAGATGTATTTTCATTGTAAATTTAATGAAAACATGACCGCAAAGCAACCAAGTGTTGGAAAAAAAAAACGGATACACTCCTTTTCTTGTGATTAACATTAGAAACTGGAGAAAGATGGAAACCAAACAAGAGAAGGAAAAAAAAAAAGTTTTCAGACTGTTTACAGAAATTGAGGATTTAATCTTCCCCTCAATCAAAACTGTAACCTGCATTTCAAAAACATTGCACAGTCAGAAGGCAGAAGGGCATTATCTGAGATGTTCACAGACAATGGAGCATCATTCACAAAGAGATCTCAATTTTAATCAATAAAATTTACTTTGCTGCACAAAGAAATCTGCTAGTATTCATTGCATTCACACAAATACGTTAAGAAAATGTTTAGCATGACTGCCAATGTAACAGTTCATAGAGTTCATTTATTTCATCAGATACTTGCTAGACAAAAAAAGCCACGTTTGGCATAAGGATTTGCAGTGAAGGGAGTGAAAAGAAACAAAAAAGCAATGCTTTCCATAGTGCATCAACAGTTAATTCTTACATATTATCATGTAACTGTGATTAACTTTTCTTTTTGGTACCGAGACATTATGAATTTAAATTCAGTACTATATTAGTGGCAAGGTCTCATTTTACAGTTGAAATGGTTAGATACAACCATAAGTTCTTTTTTCTCTCCCAGGTCTCACTTACGGAACATGTCTAGCTTCTTGCTTTCCAAGCAAGTTTGATCTTCAAAAATTTAAACGCCATGCCAATCATTATCTTCTTAATTCCTATTCTTTTATTGTTCTCACTGTTTAATGTTTTACTTTTCTTTTTATTCTCTTATACTCAGTAAGCCCACCTTCAGCATTTTAGTGACTTTATTGCCTTGCTAATTGTGAAATAATATATGCATGTGTGTATCTTAAACATTGTATACTGAGATACCAATCCTTCATTTAATCATCATCAGTCCCATGATCGAGCATGGTTGTAAAATCACTGTACAGTTGAACACCAGACAAGCTCCTTCCATACGTATCTGTTATGTGCCAATGTCTCTGTGAATGTCTCTGACATTGCCAGCCCATTTTTCCCTTGCTTCTTATTTTTGCCTAAAGGTTGTGGTACCTTATAAGACTGTTAGCTCTTATGACCTGGTCATACCATTGCACCTTTTTCATTACATCAGTTTTGAGTTATTCCAATGGTTTTTTTTTTTTTTTGAGAGGAGAAAGTACTTTGAGAGCCTAATAATAACAATATTACCAACTATAAAAACACATCAAAAACATTATATTATATTACCAACCTTTATTGAATCCATTCATAAAGAATTTAATGTATATTTATCTAAAACAAACAGTATGTATGTAAAAACGCTCCCAAATTAACATGCAACCCCCCCACACCAAAAAGAAGACCACTTAATGTTTACTACACATGCATACACACAAATATACATTATTATCTGAATCCCACATAGACAAACTACAATTATTATGCACTTGCATAAAGCAATATTTACAGTTTTTCAGTTAGGCTTGGAATCCATTAATTTTTTTAAAACTTTGTGTGGACGTCATCTCTCCTCGAATTATACTAACGTTTGTTAACAAGTAAAATGCACGTTAAACATGATTAACCAATGAAAATCATACGCAATATACCTAGAATTTCTTTCTTATTTTTCTCCATCTCATTCTCTGATGAAGCTTTTATAAAAGTGAAACATGTTCAATTGATAAACATTTTGTATTTGTTCTTTATCTTATAATACATATAATAATAATAATGAGAAAATATGTGAAAATTATGAGAATTTTACATATTTTTTCAAGCTAGCAGAACTTCTACCAAGACATGCACAATATATGACTATATATAACGCGGTAAAATCAGATTGGTCAATATATTGTGGGAATGTCAAAAACAAAGTTAAAGTCTGTTTCAGCTTAAAGGCACAGTGTAAATTCTCATCTTCAGCATAGTTGCTCCTTTTCAACATGCTTATCTGCTAATGGCCATTTGTGTTTCTTAAAAACCCACAGAACCCATTTGTGGTTTATACTGCAACTATACTAATCATCTAGAGATGCATGGTGGAGTAATGGATAGTGGCTCAGATTGAGGAACTGGGTAGCAGAGTTCAAATTCCAGTAGAATTCATTACATTCTCTTATGTGCTGATATCCTTAGGATGGATGGATGTTGGATTTAACGGCATGTCAACTCCTATTTGGGCCATTTTATGCCGAAGCCTTATTAATTTATGAATTTAAGTTGGTTATTTTGTATAAAAGGTTGAAGTATAGTCGGTAATATTGTTTTTCAAAAAAGTATAGTTGGTAATATTGTTTTTCAAAAAAGTATAGTTGGTAATATTGTTTTTCAAAAAAGTATAGTTGGTAATATTTTTTCATTTTCATTCTGGTCTTTTGCGATCTTTATAAAAAAGCAATTATTTTGTTGATAATATTTAGCTGATATCCTTAGGAAAGGTATTAATCCATCCCTCCACACCAGCTATGGGTAAATAGCAGGACAGACTGGGTCTTAAGCCTTGGGTGACAACCAGTCTAAAAGGAGGAAAATTGAATTCAAACCAATCTGGAAAGGGTTGGGCTCCATCAGGCTATATTGTCCAGGAAACACCACATCTGCTGCAGTACATGTGCTGCTACTATGATCCTAATGGGTTATGGAATTCATGATCGTGATACTAAGCAGAACTTATTTACATTTCAAATATTGGGTTGGTGCATAATTATCAGGCGTTTTTGTAGGTGAGTTATTTGTTAATAAAAATTGCTGTTTTGTTTACTTTTTAATAAAAAATGTTTTATTTTCAGGTTATAAAAATGCATATTCATAATCATACACTCTGGAATAATCATTTAAAATTGTTATTGTTGAATTGTGATGTTTCTTTTTCATAATAAATATTGTTTAAAAAATGCATGATAATATGTGTCCTGCCAGAGCCACATGTTTTTATATCCAGATGTCCTTCTCCTAGACTGGTAGCCAACCATGGTTAGACAGTTCAGTTTTTCCTGTTAAGTCATAGATTCATACCTTTCCTAAGGGTAATTACACAAAAAGCGAATCTAACAAACTCAATTAGAATTTTAAGTCACCAACAATTACACACCCTCCACATCAATTATCTGGGCAAAATTAAAAATAAATCATATTTGTTCAAAATTTTAATTTATCTCCATCCTTCTTTCTGGCAAAAAAAAAAAAAAAAAAAAAAAAAAAAGGCAGGTCATTGATCAGAGAAAACAAATTGATACAGACTTAATAAAAAGAGTTAAAAAAAATAACTAAACAAAAAAAGTTAAATTCTAGTCAAAAGTTACAAAGAGTGACATATTCTTTGGTTAAAATATAAATCTTATCCTTTCTGAAACCTGTAACAACAATTAATCTAATCAGGTAAGAAAACAGATGGTTACAGAGATAACTTAATTTCCTTTAAGAAACTATTCTTTCAGAAAATAGCAGCAATTTACTATATCCCTTGTTAGTCATGCACACTAAAAACCAAGGCATTATACATACGTACTTAAAGCACTTAGGCATTTGCCTCTGTCACTGTGACCATATTATGCCATATCCTAAAAACCCCAAGGCATCAGAATTGAGTTAATTAAGAAACAATTGAAAAAGCAGAAGGATTACAAGACACAAAGGTCAAAACACTTGACCATTGCACTTAACAGTGGAAGGAAGAATTGCCAGTTTCCTAAGAAGGTGAACAGGTCTTCAAGTGCTTAGGCTATTTGTAAAAGGTAACAGAGCAAGAACGTCTGGTGATGGATTTCATAACTAAAGAATTCTGAAATATATTGAACTAAATATATTTTCTACATGGAAGTAAATATACGGTTCCAGTTCGACAATCCATGAGGTCACAAACTTCAGGTGTTTGAGAGCCACAAGTCAAACAAAATTTTATTGGTAAATGTACATTTTGTAAAATATATGCAATTTTTGATAATATCAATATGTATTAGTTACAGTAATCACAAACTTTACATTATTTTTATAGATACAAATATTTAAGTAAATGCTCTGTTTATAATAAACAGTATTAACAACATTACCCATCCTGAATGTACAAGAAATGTTAATACTGTTTATTATAAACAAAGCATTTACTTGAATATTTGTATCTATACAAATAACATATAAACAATATTAAAATAATTGTCAGACTTAGTCCATTTCATAATTATATATATATATATATATATATATATATATATATATAATGTGTGTGAATAAAAAAAGACTAGGAAGAAAAACTATATTCTTAGCCAACGTGTTTTGTCCTCTGAGGGACATTATCAAGGTAATGTAGGATTTATTTTGTTGCATGTGTTTATATACAAAAGTGAGGATGTCATTGGTTTATCATGGTATTTAAATTTGATAACATTCATGAATGTTCATTAGGTGGTTGAAAGATCAGATTAAAACATGTGGAGGACACAAAAGTGTCATAATTCAAAACATGTGGAGGACACAAAAGTGTCATAATTCAAAACATGTGGAGGACACAAAAGTGTCATAATTCAAAACATGTGGAGGACACAAAAGTGTCATAATTCAAAACATGTGGAGGACACAAAAGTGTCATAATTCAAAACATGTGGAGGACACAAAAGTGTCATAATTCAAAACATGTGGAGGACACAAAAGTGTCATAATTCAAAACATGTGGAGGACACAAAAGTGTCAATTCAAAACATGTGGAGGACACAAAAGTGTCATAATTCAAAACATGTGGAGGACACAAAAGTGTCATAATTCAAAACATGTGGAGGACACAAAAGTGTCATAATTCAAAACATGTGGAGGACACAAAAGTGTCATAATTCAAAACCTGGTAAAAAGGAATTTTTTTTTTTTTAATTAATATAGTTTAAATTGTGACAAGATTGTTATGGTATGAGATGGACGTATGTGGTGTACATCTTCAAAAACCTGAGGTAATGGATTTAACTGTTTCCTTTTGATTTTTCAACATATTTCTAGTTGTTTATGTTGGCTTGAGAAAGTAGTATACGGTTGTCATTGTCTTACAACCACAATTAATTACAACCTGTCAGTTATAAATTCATCTGGTCATAAGTTGGGCTGAAATTAATTTCATAATCTTTTTATCTTTCTTTAGGCATTATTGTACTTTTTATCATTTTTATGGTTTCTTTGGGTTTGATACCATTTATATTGTCTCTCTAACATTTTAAATTGTAACAAGATTGTTATAGTATGAGATTGACGTATGTGGTGTACATAACATTTTATATCATCTAACATTGTTTTGTTTATTTTTAAATTCATCAGGTTTAAGACAAACACGGCATAGTACAGTTGGTTTAATGTTTGCTAAACTTACAAAAAAATAAAAAACCAGGTATGAAAAACAAGACATTTTAGTTGCAAAACATACCAAAATACATACAAATACAAAATATCTTATTAGTCACTTATTGGTGGCAAAGTTGAACATCGGAAGTTGCATAGGTCGTAAGTTGACAACTATATAATTTGTAACCCATCTTTATTTACTACTTTAAATGTTATATTTTAGTGGATACAGGTCTTCGAATAGGACACATAATGAGGGCTTGGAGAATAGGAAACTCACAGGATATATTGAAGATAAGTGGAAAGCTGAGAGTAACCAACCTAAAAAGCTTGAATAAATCAATAGCAGGATAGGGAACAGGAGGGATGTTAAAAAGAAACCTTCCTGACAAAGAATAGTAAGTTGGAGAGAGCCATGATGGCCCACATCCTGAAGAGACATGGCATATAGAAGCAAATTTAATTTATCCTCACGTTGTTACACTGAATCGGATGCAGAACCTGAGAACAGAACCCATGATTACTAGAGAAAGGTTCAAAGATCTCGTTAGCACCTTTTTCTGATAAATAGAAAATAAGCTTTGAAACAAAAATCAGGAGAATCAACACACAATGGCTAAACAATTGGTTCATTTCTAGTCATTAATATCATAAAAAATTAAATATTTTAGTGAAATATACGTACAACAGATTTTAATGCATAATATAAAATTTACAAAAGAAACTCATAGTCAGATCACTGTACTATGGAGTTGTCTTTTACTCAAGAATGTAATGTATTTGCTGGCCTGTTGAACGCAGATTAAAAAAAAAAAAAAAAAAAAAAAATGACCTACATCCAATACAGTAGTATCTATGACAGGGACATGAAAACCACAAAAAAAAAAAAAAAGTGGGGTTCACCAGGAATTAGTGCATGCACAGAGCTTAGCTCTGCAAGTAAGACTCATAGAAGTGAACAAACATGGTATCAATAAAAATATTCCTGAAAAATTCAACCAGGAAAAAGAAATTAAGAAATTCATGGAATTGCACATAAATTTCGATGTTTGTTTTATAGAAATACCAACTTTGACAAAAATGTTTACATTAACTGTCATATTGCTGCTTGCTTTGCATGAGCTTTTGCTGATATACAGGTATTGGAATTTGTTTTCTGCATGTATTGCATGGGACTACATTTACTAACAAGTACTATATTTCAGTTTTTTGCCTATTACTATATATATTAGTGTTAGCATATCAGTAGATTTCTTTATAGCTTTTATGAATTTACTGTATGTGCAGATGTTGCTCTCTGAAAAACAGCTAAAACAATTTTCCATAAATCCAAGAAGGTACTAAAATTTTTCTTTTCCAAAAAATGTCCTGGTAATTAAACCATACCTCACTTCTATTAAAAAAAAAAAAAAAAAAATACTGATATCATTTGTGATAGTACTGTAAGTGTTTCTTCATGGTTAGTGAGAATATCACATAAAGGTATGATAATAATTTTGATATTTTTTTGGTTGTGAAGTGTGCATTTCTTCCTAAATATTCCATGTCAAAATCTGGGTGCATTCTAATTTGTGGGTGTGTTCAATAGGCTGGCAAATACTGTAATTTATTCGCATGATGCGACTTCAGAAACATGGGGTTTGTATTATACTCAAGTCATATTATACACCAGAAAATACAGTATGTCTTTTCCTATAAATATAGCCCTATAATGTTTAATTCATAAATCAAGCACAACAAAAAAAATAGAAGATTCGTAACAATATACCATAATAAAAGTTATGGCAGAAGATTCGTTCTTGCCAGAGATCTTATTAGACACAAGAGATTAAAACCAGTAGAACATTTTATAACAATATACTGTAATAAAAGTCATGCAATGAATAGAAAATTTGTTCTTGGTGTATATCTTATTAGGCATACTATACACGGATTCAAATTAAACTCCTTTCAGATTAACGCCATAACAAAACATTTCAACCTGATTTGAACGCTATGAAAAAAATTAATAGAAAAAAACAACCCTGCACAGGGGCTCCATGTGCCGCATCTGGCTCTCAAAGCAAGTCCCCCAAAAATACAAAATAAAATTTAAATTTCAGAGAATCACAAATGTTGTTGCTGAAGTAAAAACATGACAAAAAAATGTCATGTATCTACCCTGACTGCTTAAAAGTACCCACTCAGCAACACTTAAACCAGTAGACAGATAGTTCACTAGTGGCCTCCTGGTCAACAAACCTGATACAAGCTTCAATGCCAAGTCTGTACAAAACCAACTTTCCAGTTCACTTTCTTCACCCACAAAAGAGACATTCTACCTTGATCCATTATACTGTCAAATACAGATAATTTTATTTTAACATTTTGTCTCCTTTTCTTACCACCTCATCAACAATACTTCGTTTTTGTTGATAGACACAGAAAGTAAACTACAAAAACTCCCACAGAAAGTAGTGAAGGAAAGTGAGAAGAAAGGACTAAACATCAATTACAAGAAGACAGGTTGACAGAAAAAGGAACAGCTCAACATGCAAATTACAAATTGGAGATACCAAAATCAAACTGGTACAACAATTTAAATATGGGATGATTTTTAACGGAGGACAGAAAATGTGATACTGAAAATCAAAGACAAGACAGACCAGGACTGAGTCAGCAGAGACCGAGAAGTGGCATATCTTATTGCCTAGGAAGACATCGCAGCATGAATTTGTGTGTTTCGTTGCTAAATTGGGGAGGGGGAAGTATTTTGCAATCATTCCCACTATTGGATTGGAATCAACAAGGAGAGAGGAAAATAATGCATAACCCACCTAATGTGCTTGTGTAAATTGATAGCAGAACAGGGTTAAAGAAAGATTTAAAAAAAAAAAGTTATTAAGAGCTGCAAAGAACAGGAAATTGTGGAGAGCCTTGGTCACCAATGTCCTGAATCGACATGACACATAGAAGATAACTCTTGCAACAATATGTGGGATAAAGCAGGCACAATAAGAGATTAACAATAATAACTAATAATAAAACAGAAAAATTATAACAATGTACTATAATAAAGGTTATATGAATAGAAAATTCAAATATACTGTAGATTTTATTAGGCACAATAAGTGATAACAATAATGACTGGTAATAAAGCACAATAAACTATGCAGCGCTTATTTCAATTAACCATGTTACTTAGAATGATTACTTTGCTACTTATATAAATTAAAAATAGTCTTAGTTGGCAATAATAAGTGACAGATGGCTATAAAAATCACATGATTATTTATATGATTTATAATTTGTTTAAATAATGTACTGTTTGTGTAATATGGCAATAATTTTTTTAATTTTTTTACAGTGAGGTTAGTCCTTTACAAGACCTGGGAGGAGGCACTCGAGATAGAGGGTTATGTTTAAAGGCTATTTGTGTGTACAGGAGTGGAAAATAATGTTTAACCCTAGAACAAGTTAAGATTGTAGTGATCAGGGAAACATCCTGTTGGGAGTCGGTTCCACAGGGAAGTGGTTCATGGGAAGCTGTTGCTCACATAGAACTCACTTCTCATCGATGGAATACAGAGGGAATGTGAGCAGTGTACTACTATGTAAGTGGCATGGTATGTTCTTGCTGTGAAGGTTTGCCTTGGCAGGACTTTCCGTAGACGTAGAGGTAAAGCAAGAGGCTTGCCACATCCTGCCAGTGGGAGAGAGGTTGAAGGGTGGAAAATAATTCATCATCCACAAGGCATCGGAGAGGCTTTTTAACTCTATCAAGGCTGGAGAGTGAGGCCTGGGCAGCTCCCGCCCAAATATGACAACAGTACTCCATTTTTGGCCTGATCTGGCAGGCAGAGGATAGCAGGAGGAGTCAGGTACTTACTGGAGCGGTAGAGGGAGCCGACCATTTTACATGCATCCTTAGCAATGGATCATATGTATGAGTTCCACTTGAGGTCAAATGTGAGTTTGAGACCAAAGAGTCTTTCAAGCCATAGTGCTTCACTGAGATGCGCTAAAATAAGTAACCAAGTAAGCGTTTTAAGTTCTCTGAATATCAGTGCCATAAAATTATAACAATATAGCCTCATAAAAGTTATGTGATAGAAGATTTCTCAAAGGTCATCATAGATTTTTTTTCTTTGTATATTAAGTCAGTTCTCCACTTAAAAGGAAACATTTTGCAGTTTCTCTTTGGCATATCTAAAATGTCAACATCACTAGACTTGTGTTTTTGGGACCATTATTAAGTTAAATGTAAGAATTGTTTATTCCTGGGAGATTGACAGTGGGTAAGTAGACCAGCAGAAAATAAAATGGCAACAGAATTGGGGGGGTCATGATACATGAAGAAAGGCAATGTTTTCTAACGTGCAGTAATTATAAAGAATAAAAGACTGAATAAAAAAATTTTGAAAGTGGAATGCATTATTATCGTACTGCTACTAGCAGTATTTTGTGATTGCTGAAGTATAAGTAAATGGCCATTAGTACACCAGGCTGTTTGTAACTGTTTAGATATAGGAAAAGTAGAGGAAGAAGAATTAGTATTCACAAGAGACCACATGATGAAATGTAAAAACAATGGTTTCCCTTTTAGGGGACATATGTGTGTGTGTGTGTGTGTAGGTAAAACAGGATATAGAATAGGGTTTTGTTATTTTGTTTATTTTGAATTTCTAAGGATACAGTAAGTAACAACATTTCCAATAACATCATCTTTATATAATCAGTAAGCAGTCATCTTATACTACTGGTATAGGATAAATTTATGAAAAATTTGCTCTACTTTTTGACTTTGCCTTATCTAAGGGTCACCATATATGCATAAATATACAGAATTAAGTGTATCCATAAAAATAACATATAAACAAAAATATACACACACACACACACATATATATATATATATATATATATATATATATATCACAGAGTGCTGGTACTAATAAAACAGTGATTGATGTAATATAACAGAGCTGGTAAGTATGCATTAATATATATATATATATACATGCATACATTATTTCTTACCAGTAACATGACTCAGAATTTTTGTTTCATTTAAATGCTTTTAAGGTGGGCACTATATACAAGATTTTGTGACTTCCATTAGCCTGTCCATCTGTCACACTGTCTAAAATAGCTATACATTGACCAACTGAAACCAAATCTTGGGGAGAAGTGCATGCAAACAGGTACGGGGGTACAAAGTTGGTTTTACTAGAGTGCATAGCTTAGTACATTAAGTTTTAAATTCATTTTTTTTTTAAATTAAGTTTCATTATTTAACATACAAAATATTCACACTATTTTAAAAACAATTTAATGATTAAAATAATACTTATTTAATAAAAATCCAATATTGTTTTTTGCATATCTTTTAACTTTTTATATACAAGAATCCAGTTTCCAGTTCACACTGCATTAGAAAGAACTACAAACAAATCACAAGGCCAAACGCTTCATAAAGATGGAATTTGGATCCAGAAAGAACTATTTATGCACAGCCAGTTATATGTTGCATGCTCAAGAGTAAGAAATCCAAAGAATTTATTCTTCACTGGTAAAAAGGAAAAAAAGAAATTTTAAAAAATATTGTTTATCAACAAGTCCTATAAAATTAAAGGAATTATTAAAACTAAAAAGTAGGGTTTTCATCAAAGTATTTTCCAAACAAATCAGCTCATTCAAATTTTAATTGGTTTATGAAATTGAACAAAATATAGAGTTAGTTAATCTTGACAAAAAATGTTAGCAATAACTTCAACAATACTAAATACTATGACAATTACAACACACATCAGCATGTTGCAAAGAAATTTTAGTTAAAACGCATATAACATTTCATACACACTTCTCAATGGGGTGAGGGGTGATGGATCTAAATTGCCACCAAATTATATATTAATTATAAGACCTTAGAAAAGAAAAAAATATACCAAAATGAAAAGGAGAAACATTTTGAGCCAAATTAATTATACTCTTAAATTCTACTTGTTTCATTGAATTGATTAAGACTACTACAGCAGTGAACTACCACAAACCCAAATGAAACTAAAATTTATCACTCCCAGTGGAACAAAGAGATCTGAAATAGGCTTCCAGTTTTGGCCTGAAGTAAAGAAAACTATACTTCAAGCAAAATGTACTTTGTCAGATTTCATAAACTGATGCAGTATCATAAACATAGAACTATACCAAATAAAAAAGACATCAGTTGAAGACTTCCAACAGCAGTAACAATTAAAATGGATAGCACATGTAACTGGAAAGGATTGAGTGATTGGTTGGTTATTTAACTAGCACATCAACCACTCTGGGTTATTAATGCTGAAACAGTTGGTCGGTTGATTTTGTTCAGCAGTATAACCGCTTCCATGGGCGACTCGATGCTGAAATCCAAATATTTACTATGCAAATTTATGGCTTTAACTGTAGATGTTTTGTACACAATTTTATACTTTCAAGGTAAATCTATAGTTTGTTTTGTTTTTTTTTGTTTTTTAGGAGATATAGTTTATAGATAATAAGTTTGTGCTTTCTTTTATAAGTGCTGGAAGAAGCCTACTTCTTTCAGGTAGCCTATTATTTGAGAAACAGATACATTTTTTAAAAGCATGGTAAGGTTTTGTACATATGTTCTTAACTGTGAACAATTGATCACAAGAGATGTTCAGTAAATGGAAAGGAAAATAAGGATATAATCAAGCTGCTGACTTTCTATACATCCTTCAAGAAAAGGTTAGGAATGAAATCCCCATTAATACTAGAAAGAGCAATAACAGTTACTGGACTTGAGAAATCTATTTTCCTGAAAAATTAAATCAAGACAGTCCAAAAATTTAACAGAAGGTGGAAAGTGTGACACTGAAATCCAAAGGTGCATTGTGATGGCAAAAGGTGCTTTTCAAAAGATAAGAAAAGTATTAAGAAACAGAAAAAAATTCCTTAGAAACAAAGAAAAAAACTACTGAACTCATTTTCCTATGTGTCAGTGAATGCTGGACAATTTCCTCACAGATGAAGAGACTTGAAGCAACAGAAAGGTGGTTCAACAGAAGGATGTTGCGATATCCACAGAATGAACAGGTGAGCAATGACATAGAAAATATAAACAAAAAGGACACTTATATTTAGCATTAGAAAGTGTATGAATCCTCTCGGTCTTGAAGACGACAACCCTTCATCAGATCTTATGAACTAGATATTGTAGAAATTAAATGTCATAGTACTAAAAATTTAACTCTTCAGCCACATCAGGAGAATCATTTTCTGTTTTATAATTACAATTATATACCAAACGTCATGTGATTGGTGCACAGTATGAATCCTCTAGGTCTTAAAAAAAGACAACCCTTCATCAGATCTTATATACGAGATATTGTAGAAGGTTCAGGTGAAACTTTGGCCTTATAAAAATATTCAACTCATCCACAAGGAAAAAGAAAAAGAGAAGAAAGCAGATAAAGTACAAATACAATATTTTATAATCTAGCAATTGTTGAGGTGATTTCTATAAAAATTGTTTTCATTTTCAGTTCAGTCAGAATTACAAAGAACTTCATAAAATAACTAAAATGGCAATACAGTAATACAGACATTTTTAAAACGGTCATGACTACTGTGACTAGATGTAAACAAACAAAAATCAGTTATAAAAAAAAAAAATAATAAAGATTAATAATAGCTATGCTCATTGAAGTGATCCAGACAACATTAATTGAAGACTTCCAACAGCAACAACAGCTAAAATGGATGACATGTAACTAGAAGGGAAAATAATGATATAATGAAGATGTTGACATTCCTAACTATCATAAACAAAAGGTTGGGAAGGAAACTCCTATCAGTATTTGAAAGAGCGATAATAAAGAATTTAAGAAATCAATTTTCATTAAAAAAAAACAAAAAAAACTATCTTATGAAAATTATTTTATAAATTTCAATAAATGCTGTTTGGTCAATGAATGCCAAATGTCTTTTGTATGGAATCAGTTAATTTCACCATTACTATGAAAGCAAATACCCCTGCACCTATGCCAAGCAAGTAATGTTGGTGCATAAATATCTCTACACCCAAGATGAACTAAGTAAAAAAAAATTTTTTTTTTTAAGCGTATCACCCCAAGCAAGGCTGGAAGAAACTAGCACGCAAGGGGTTACAGAAAGTTTGGAGGAAGAGCAGATAGGAGTGGTAAAGGAAGGGATGTGGAGAAAGATAGTGGATCGATCAAGGCAAGGGGGTTACAGAAGATTTGGAGCGAGAGCCGATAGGAATGAAAGGTGAAAGGATGTGGAGAAGGGAAGTGGATAGATCAAGACAACTGGAGATGTCGATTGACATTACACTTAAATAGTTGGAGCTTGTATTTGTCAGGGAAACAGGAATAAGGAAGGGAGTTCCACAGGCGAGATGTGCGAGACATGAAGATATTGGAGTAGAAGAGACATCTACATCTAACAGTTTCAACGGTGAAGGGGTGGGAATGAGATGCCAGCCTCGTAGGACGTTTAAATTCATGAGGCCTAGGAACCAGCGAAAGCAGCTCCTCGGAGCAATTACCGTGAAAGTATTTGTAAAAAAGACAGAGCGAGGCAACGAAATCTCATTCTCCCAGACCAGTAATTAACTATCAAAAGGTAACTGTAGATTCACATAAAAACAAGAAAGTAAAGAAAAATTAACAATCTCCTCTGGGCCTTAAAAAAAATTAAATAAATACTATAGTAAAGAACATTAAAGATGAAGAGGGAAACTGACAGAGCTGGTAATTCACAAGATAATAAGAAAGTAAGGGACAAAAGTAGTAAGTAAGGGTATGTAAGCCATCACTAATAGGCATTGGGGGGAGGATGGACTGAGGGGAGAAAGAGAATCACCAGAGATCTATCTCATTTCAAGACAAGAAAAGGAAAAAAAAAAAATGGCTGATGAAGAAAAAGAAAATATGAGAGGAGAAAGAAACACATCAACTCTATATCCCACCCTTCTTTGTCTTCTACTCCTTATATGGAGTTACAGAATTGATCCCATTTCTAGGACTGGAAAGCAAATGTTTTCTAAAAGGTTAAATAAAGCCATTCCTTGCAGCCAAGCACAGGGTAATTTTTCTAGAATCCATGCTTTTGTAAATACAAGCGGGTGTATCCAAATCAATCATTATTTATATTCTAAGTGCAGGTGCAGGAGATATATATATATATATATATATATATATATATATATATATATATAATATATATATATATATTATATTATATGAATGATATTTTCTGTTTATATGTTATTTTTCTAGATACAATCATTTAAGTAAATGCTCTGTTTATAATAAAGAGTATTAATTACATTTACTGGCCTGAATACCCGAGAAATTTTGGAGAAAATATTCTTGTTGGAAGACATATTTTCTACTAAATTTCTGACATTCAGGCTGGTAAATGTAATTAATACTATTTATTATAAACAGAGTATTTACTTAAATATTTGTATCTATAAAAATAATGTATGAACAGAAAATATATTAAATATTAAAATAATTGTCAGACTTATTCCATTTAATATATATATATATATAAAAAGAAAGAACAGTAAGATATATAATCTAGTGTTCTTATAGATTTTTTTTTCTTTCTACAAAATAGTGCTCAATGTAAATTTACAGAGCATTAATATTATACATTAACTGATTTAAAATATGTTTTTTTTCACTACACAGTAATAACCAAACCGCAAACGTTTTTGGTTATAATGTGCATTTATTTTAGTGTAAATATATATATATATAAACTAAAATAAATGCACATATATATATATATATATATATATATATATATATATACACACACTAAAATAAATGCATATATATATATATATACTAAAATAAATGCATATATATATATATATACTAAAATAAATGCATATATATATATATATACTAAAATAAATGCATATATATATATATATACTAAAATAAATGCATATATATATATATATATACTAAAATAAATGCATATATATATATATATATACTAAAATAAATGCATATATATATATATATACTAAAATAAATGCATATATATATATATACTAAAATAAATGCATATATATATATATACTAAAATAAATGCATATATATATATATATACTAAAATAAATGCATATATATATATATATATACACTAAAATAAATGCATATATATATATATATACACTAAAATAAATGCATATATATATATATATACACTAAAATAAATGCATATATATATATATATACACTAAAATAAATGCATATATATATATATATACACTAAAATAAATGCATATATATATATATATACACTAAAATAAATGCATATATATATATATATATACACTAAAATAAATGCATATATATATATATATATACACTAAAATAAATGCATATATATATATATATATACACTAAAATAAATGCATATATATATATATATATACACTAAAATAAATGCATATATATATATATATATATATATATATATATATACACTAAAATAAATGCATATATATATATATATATATATATATATATACACTAAAATAAATGCATATATATATATATATATATATACACACACACTAAAATAAATGCACATTATAACCAAAAACGTTTGCAGTTTCTCTCTTTTTTTAAAATATACATTTTTCTCTTGTTGGAACAATTATAACCTTTTCCATATATAAGAGAGTATATCTGTAAAAGGACAATATGAATAAAGACAAAAGTAAAACTTATCTGAGTCATCTCGTTTTCATTTGTCTGCTGAGGGATTTTATCAAGGCAAATGAAGTCCCTCAGAGGATAAAACACTCCAGCTAAGATAAGTTTCCCTTTTGTCTCACACACACACACACACACACTAGCAGCATCTAAGTTAGCTCCTACGGAGGGCCTTTGGCTTTTGTCGGGAGTTTGAGAGTCCTTAAGTATTTGCATATTCTCAGCATTGGAAGCTCTGGCTGCCGTTTGATCTAGGTTTTATTTGCATGGACTTTCTTTTCCTCGCTGCAGCCTTGGCTCTTTTTATTGCGATCTGGTCCTCTGTTGGTGGAGATTTCTTTTTGCGAAGCATACTGCTGCCGTATGCGATAGGAACAATAAACTACAGAACTCAAAATTGATCGCTGCATTCAAATATTGTATTAATATTTAAGCTAACCATTTAAAAAGTTCAAATGATAATTCTTTTGCTGCTACTTAATTGAAAGACAATTTAATTTATATAAGTGGCGTTCATTGTGGTCAATTTCCATACAACCCATTTCTACTTAAACAGTGTTTTATTGTGCGAATACTTATGCTGATACTCATCGTAACCAAACATTAGGTGATGTCTTTCAAAACAACTCTTGGACTATTATTAACCATGCGACACATTTTTTGTGCAGTTCTCGGTGACAATTTGGGTTTTATTCCATGTCAAGGCAAATTCTCTGTTGTGCCAAACTTCTTTATAACAAACTGTACCATAGATCTAGCGATAGCTAACCAGTTTGAAAGAGTGCTTTAACTATTGCCTGACTTGTGGCAGTTAATAATTCTCTGTTGCAAGTCAACACTAACCTCATTTGTCTTGCCCATCTTGTTGTTAATGTAAGAATAACATGATGTTCTTTGCTGGAATTATCACAAATATTCTACTGAATAAATAGTCCAGAAGGCTTTGCTGATAAAATAATTGTGTAAATTACTTATGCTTTCACAAATCAATCAATTTAAAATGATATTTTCTACTGTACGAATAATTTTGTCTTTTCCTATTTTGCTTGACAAATTTGTTATATTTAACCTATTGTTCTGAAAATTGAGTTTTATATTCTTCTTTGTGTTTATTATCATATGAAAGATCTGGCATCATACAGGCATTAGGTTCTGAGAAATGGATAAAAATATTGTGTGTGTGCGTGTGTGTGTATTAGAGATAGAGAGATAAAGATAGATAGATAGATAGATAGATAGATATAGAGTCCATGTGAATCTTAGAGTCACCAGTTTTCATAAGTTGTTTTTTCCAGGGTGGAATTACCTGGCTTGTACCCAATTGATTTTGATTTCAGTTATCCTTCTCATTGGCTGGTTGCCAACCAAGGCTAGATAACCCAATTTGCCCTGATATTTAACACACAGCTGAGAGAGAATTTCTTCATCACTTTCCCAAAAAGTGTTAAAGTGAAAGCAATAGAACTCGGCAGAATTTGGACATGGCATGCCAATTCCACTTTCCCCGAAAATAACCACTATGCCATTCAGATTACACCCTTATAAAGCCATATTAAATAAAACTTTAGACACACATTAAGTAAAATCTTGTACGAAATACATGCCCAAAGAAACAAAATTATAACAGCAGTTCACAAGACTTGAGTGTATTTTTAAGTAAGAGTACAATTTTATACAAATTTCGAAATATTTTACTGTATTATTTTTGAGTGGATTGTGAATCACCTATGTGCTAAATCAGAAAGTTCATTTCCAAAAACTATGAACTAATCAAAACTGTGTGTGCAAGCATGCCTAATTCAATCAATTTGAATGTGCAATCTACTAAGTTGAGTAGGACTGCATATGCTTTTGTGTGTATGGAATACTTAATTATAATAATTAAGTTTATAATTAAGTATTAATTGACTATTTTCAACGATATGTATGTTGAATTTATTAAGCTTCATCTAAAAGGTAGAGGCAGGAGCAGAAGCATTTTTGTCATCTGGTGAGGTGATTAACAATATGCTAAAAAACAATTAAAAAAAAATAAATAAAAGTACCGTTTATACTCATGTATAAGCTGACTTCATGTATAGTGCAAAACTGAATTTTTTGCATAAGTTATTTCCTCTCCAGAAAAGAAATTTACCTCTGGTCACCAAAAATGCAATGATTTTTACACTCTGCAAGAGAAAGGGACGACCAGAGAGAGAGAGAAAAGAGATGACCAGAGAGAGGAAAGAGAGAGAGATAGGGGTAGAAAGAGAGGGGAGAGATGGGGAAAAGAGAGAGAGGCAAAAGAGAGAGAGAGAGGCAAAAGAGAGAGAGAGAGAGAGGCAAAAGAGAGAGAGGCAAAAGAGAGAGAGAGAGAGAGAGGCAAAAGAGAGAGAGAGAGAGAGAGGCAAAAGAGAGAGAGAGAGAGAGAGGCAAAAGAGAGAGAGAGAGAGAGAGGCAAAAGAGAGAGAGAGAGAGAGAGGCAAAAGAGAGAGAGAGAGAGAGGCAAAAGAGAGAGAGAGAGAGAGAGGCAAAAGAGAGAGAGAGAGAGAGAGGCAAAAGAGAGAGAGAGAGAGAGAGGCAAAAGAGAGAGAGAGAGAGAGGCAAAAGAGAGAGAGAGAGAGAGAGGCAAAAGAGAGAGAGAGAGAGAGAGAGGCAAAAGAGAGAGAGAGAGAGAGAGAGGCAAAAGAGAGAGAGAGAGAGAGGCAAAAGAGAGAGAGAGAGAGAGGCAAAAGAGAGAGAGAGAGAGGCAAAAGAGAGAGAGAGAGAGAGAGGCAAAAGAGAGAGAGAGAGAGGCAAAAGAGAGAGAGAGAGAGGCAAAAGAGAGAGAGAGAGAGGCAAAAGAGAGAGAGAGAGAGAGAGGCAAAAGAGAGAGAGAGAGAGGCAAAAGAGAGAGAGAGAGAGAGAGAGGCAAAAGAGAGAGAGAGGCAAAAGAGAGAGAGAGGCAAAAGAGAGAGAGAGGCAAAAGAGAGAGAGAGGCAAAAGAGAGAGAGAGAGGGGCAAAAGAGAGAGAGAGAGGCAAAAGAGAGAGAGAGAGAGAGAGGCAAAAGAGAGAGAGAGAGAGAGGCAAAAGAGAGAGAGAGAGAGAGGCAAAAGAGAGAGAGAGAGAGAGGCAAAAGAGAGAGAGAGAGAGAGGCAAAAGAGAGAGAGAGAGAGAGGCAAAAGAGAGAGAGAGAGAGAGGCAAAAGAGAGAGAGGCAAAAGAGAGAGAGAGAGAGAGGCAAAAGAGAGAGAGAGAGAGAGGCAAAAGAGAGAGAGAGAGAGGCAAAAGAGAGAGAGGCAAAAGAGAGAGAGGCAAAAGAGAGAGACAGACAGAGACAGAGAGAGAGACAGACAGAGATGGTAGATAAAAATAAAAAGCCAATATTCTAATACAAAAGGAAACCCTAACTTATTGGCCCTTGCAAAGATTAATAAGGGTAACAGCTTTTGCAGCAGCTATGTTGGTTATAAGAGAATGTTCTACCCAAGTAATAAATGAATGAATATAAACAAATCCCTTAAACCTAGTACTGTCCAGGTAAGCTAGACACTTGAAGCGAGGGATGGGGAGAGAGGAAGGGAGATCAGCAGCAGACAAAAAGTACAATATCCATACAGATATGAATAAATCCCCAAGATTTACTACTGCCTCGACAATTAGGTGTGTATCAATTGCCTAAATAATAAATAAAATAGAGATGAACAGACCAAGATACTTTATGTCAGAATGTTTTTAGACTAAGTGTTTTAACAGAGGATGGAAAGCATGAACACTGAAATCCAAAGGCATATTTGGATAGTGAAAGATGCCTTCCAAAAGTAAAGCAAAGTATTGAGAAACAGGACAATTTTGTTAAGGAGAAAAAGAGTACTGAAATACTATATAATATCAATCCTCCTACACGGCAGTGAACGTTGGACAATATCCTCACAGATGAAGAGACTTTAAGCAATAGAAATATGTTTCTCTAGAAGGATGGTGACAATACCATAGACCAAACATGCGAGCAACAATGAAGTTTTAGAGAAAATGGAAACAAAAAGGGCATTTATACTTATCAAAAAGAGAGTTGAAATTTTCAGGGCACATAATGATGAAAGAGGGCTTGGAAAATTTGATACTCACAGGACATATTGAAGGCAAGAGGTGGAGAGGAAAACAACACATAACCTACCTAGTAAGCTTGTGTAATTGGATAGCTGATAAGGGTTTAGGAGAGATAACAAAAAGACAATTTATTAATAGCTGGAAATTGTAGAGAGCCTTGATCACCAATATCCAAAATGGTTAAGATGACATCTATAAAATCCAATCTTTGAAGATTTGATTCTAGGTATTATTGAAAGCCAGTATTTCATATTATGCCATTTTAATTTGCATTCCAAGAGTGTATCAGTCTAAAGGAATGGTGCTTAACAGTTTTTCCTACAGTACCATTTTTCAGATATTTAGGTGGACTACCCCAACCACCATGTTAGAATTTCACTGGTAAATGGAGCAGAGTGAATGCAAGTGTTAACGACATTAACACATTTTCAAGGAACAGCATTTGTAAATAAAACCTAAATGCAGATAACTCTATAAAATTAAGGAATTGATTTTTCATTATATCGATATTATGAACTAGACCCTCTTCTTAATAAAAAAAAAAAAAAAAAAATCAATATTTTTCAATTCTGACAAGTGTCACGGCCTAAGAATATACTTTTTTTAGGTTGCAACACTGTCAAAATACAAAAATTAATTTTTTAAAATTTTGCTATTTTTTTTTTCTATGAGTGGACCAGTCTATTTAAGTAGTGCCAAAATTCCTTTTGCTGCACTGTCGGCAGCATCAAGCTATCTAATCACTATGAATTAGAGCCAATTTGCTACTTACAAACCTAAAGTCAAGATTGAAATCAGTCTTGTAAAAAAGATTTTTATGATGATGCACTATCAATCATTATTAATTTTTTATTCTTATTTATTTCATCTTAATTCCACTTGCTTTTTATTACGTTAGCATATTGCTACTAATAAAGTATTAATATTAACCTGAATTTTATTCATTGAAGAGTTCTCAATCATTATTTATAGAAAGAAATACATACTTTCATCCTAATTTCATTTGCTATTTATTACATTAATAATAACATAATCTTGAATTTTATTATTATTAATTATTATTAAATGAAGCCTTGTCAACCATTATTCATTTTTGACATGTATCTTAATTTCAATGGCTTTTTATTCCTACTACTCAGACCCTTGTTCTATAGCCATTATTAAACAGAGCAGATCAGAAATAAAGAACCAGCGGGAGTAAAGATTAAAATTAACGTCCCCCCGAAGCTATTCTTTATTTCCAATCTGACCCATACCCATACAGTTTACTACTGTGTCTTGGAACTGGAGCTTACAGTCAAAGTTTTCTCTATCAACCCATTGTGTGTGTGCTGAATAACATCGATGACATTTAGATAAACTTTTGTGTAGAGAGATGAAAATTAGTGAAAGAGTGAACACAGTAATTTTCAAATTCCTCGAGTTTTGTCATGAGACTTAACCACAATTCATGATTATACTCATGTTTCATTTCTAGAGGGTACTGAGTCATCTCGGTTACTCATGGTCCACGTGATTTTTAATTCAATATTTAAAAAGATGAACAAGGAACAAAAATCTGTCTTCTTTTTATCTGCCTTCAGGATATGGATGATAATGGCTCTCTACATTTCTTTTGTTGCTCCAAGTAACTCTCCATGATTTATTACCTCTCTTTGTCCCTGTTTTCCCATCCATTCACACAAGTTTATCAAATAGGTTACTTCTGCTTTTAATATGTCTTAAGGGTGTTAAATTCTCTAGGGCCTCTTTCCTCAGTATCTCATCAGTTTAGATGCAATTTCCATTTTTCTTAAGACTTTCTTTTTGTTCACATGTTCAAGGTTTCTTCATCTGCAAGGCTATCTGCAGCCATATAGGAGATTAAATATTAAACAACAGTCTGTTTCCAACAAAATTTTCCAATTCCTCAATACTTTGCTTTATTTCTGTAAGGCATATTTCACTATTCTAATGTGCCTTCAGATCTGTGTCACATTTTTCTTCATCTGTTACTATACTATTCAGTTAAATTTCTCTACCTGCTTGATTTTCATATTCCCAATATGTAGTTCACAACCTTGGCTGCCTCTTTTGCTGATGACCATACATTGTTTTCTTACACTTAATAGTTAGTCCTTCCTTTTTACCTTCCTTGACTACATTGTCTCAGAGTTCTTTCTATAGAAATACTACAACACTACCCATCTCATTAAATTTCTCTACCTGCTTGATTTTCATATCCCCAATATGTAGCTGATACCTACAGACATTTTCATTTTTCTTTCTTGCCTTCTGTCTTTCTTAATCCTTTCTTTTTGCTTTCCTTTATTCCATTGTCTAAGAGTCATTTCCATTTTCCTTCTAGGTCTGCTACAAACACAATGTTATCCACATATCTTATGTTGTTCAGATTATGTCTACTGATAAACCCTGGTAGGTCTTATAGCTCTCTTAGGATTGTCATGCAGTAATGGCTAAAGACAGCAATATTCAGAGAACTTAAAACAATTACTTGGTTACTTATTTTAGTGCATTATTTTACTTACAGTTATTGCCACATGAAGCAAATAATAGTCAGTGCATTATTTAAACAAATTAGCTGTAAATAATTTACAGTGCCTTTTTATAGCCATCTGTCGCTTATATTATTACCGACTAAGATTGCTTTCACATTTACATAAATAGCAAAGAAATCCTAAGTAACGCAGTTAATTAAAATGAGTGCTGTGGAATTTGTTGCATTAAAGGAATCTGATGAGAAAATATGTCCCTGTATTATTATTATTATTATTCATCATTTTGTTTTTCTATCTGCATCCAGGCTTACCTTCTCTTAAGTGGAACATTTATTTTTTGGATAAGTTCAGTATCTTGAAAGTAATATCATTTTTTTTGTTTTTGCTTTGATTTATGCTCTGTATGCTACAAGGCAAAAAACTGAAATAAATCATTATCTTTGTTATTTTACTACATTGCACTTGAGGCAAGGTGGAGTAATGGATAGCGGCTCAGATCCTATAGAGCCAGGTCGTTAGCCCATTGATAATGATAATATTTGTGGTTCAGCCTTCATTGATCCATTACATTCACTTACATGCTAATACCCTTGGGAAAGGCATGAATCCTCTTCTCCCTCCAGCTAGGAGTAAATAGCAGGACAGACTGAGTTCTATAACCTTGGGTGGCAACCGGTCTAAGAGAAGGAAAAAACTCTGAATTCAAAACCAGCCCAGAGGGGGTTAGGCTCTGTCAGGTTATCTTGACCAGTAAACAACACTTCTACTGTGGCTGCAGTATACATGGTGCTCCTATGACCCTACGGGTCACAAGATTAAAAAAAAACCTACAGGACACAAACTTTAAATCATTGTATTTTGATTGCTTTATTTCTATACATTCCTTATGAATAACAGAAATGCTACCATGATAAATAATGATACTGCTACAGTTTCAGCAACAAGTTATTGTTCCACTTCCTATAGAGCTAGGTCGTTAGTCCATTGATAATGATAATATTAGTGGTTTAGAGAAGGAAACATTCAGCATTCATTGACCAAGCAGCTTTTCTTCACTCCTTGGCCATAGAGTGGGGATCAAAATGTATCTGTTCTCTCCATCTTTAATGGCAATATTAGCTATTTCCTTATACGGAAACATTCAGTATTTATTTTCAACCTGAAATTTATAAAATCTTTCTATTAAACAAATCTTTGAAGAAAATAGGTTTCTCAACCCCTATCATCATTGCTCTTTCTAGTGATGATGGAAGTTTCCTTTCTTGCCTTTTGTTTGAAGTAGTGTGGAACATCAACATCTTGATTATATCGTTATTATTATATATCGTTATTTTCTCCAAGTTACATGTGATCAGTCAGTTATGTGCCATGCATGATACACACTTAGGCGATCATGTATCTTTCGATACTTCTGTAATGGATTTGACACGGTGGAGTAATGGATACCAGCTCGGATTGAGGAATTGAAAAGCCGTGTTCGAATTCCAGTCAAACCCATTACATTCACATACGTCACTTGGGAAAGGTATGAATACTCTTCTTCTCCCACCAGCTATGGGTAAATAGCAGGACAGATCGGATTCTATAACCTTGGATGGCAACTGGTCTACTGCAGAAAGAAATGGCAACCTACTACGGGAAAGAAACATAACTGATTGACTGTACTTGAAACTTAAATCATCTTCAGAGATTTTATATTAGCTTTTTCAGATTCAATTCTGTCTTCACATTATGCCATTTTCTATTTATCATTAAACAGTCCCTCTGCAGTAAACAAATTTGGTTTTGCAACTACTTGTGTAGCATGCAATTTACTGAGGTGTGCACACTTGACTAACTTAAACCTGTCCATTACAAATAAATTTAGTGTCAAAATGACAGCCTTAAAAAAAATAATAGGTGAAGGGGGGGACTCAAAATCATTTGTTACTGTGGCTTATTCCCACATAGCTTCACCAGTTTTGACAAGTCATTAGAGGATGCTGTTGAAGATCTATAAAATGGGGAAGTTCCTCGACTCTTATCTGTTTCTTCCACACAGCATGCTTTAGTGACAGCACCACAAGGACCTTGTTCCCAAGCATGGGAACATTTTTACCTTTAGTGATTGTACACACACATTCACAAAGTTAGGAATTGTGATGCATGTGTGTGTGTGTGTGTGTGTGTGTGCCTAGTGGACATTTTTATTTATATTTGGCAGTTCTGTAAAGAGTTTTATTTCTGTGAGTTACAAGCAAGTTTAACGCACAGGAACAAAACTGGCCATATTTTATAAATGCCATCCTAAATAAAAAAAAAAAAAAAAAAAAATTTACTTATGTAGGAAATATTTTGAGGGAATTCTGATAAATATATTTTATCATCTATAAACACACATCAAACACACTATATCACATCACCAACTTTTATAAAATCCATATTTAAAAAATCTAAAATAGCTCCACCCCCTATGACCACCACCACTACAAAGTGTTACGTAAAAACATCCCCAAATCAACATGCAAACAACCACCATACATAAATAAAAATGCCTACCAGTCACACAGACAAATGAATATACATTATCACCCAAATCCTATTAATTTGATGAATAAAGCCAAAACATGTTAGATTTATAAACGTCTATCATTCTGTTGCAGAAGCAGATATATAAACAACCAAGACATACATATAATTAGATATAAACTAATTAGAGTTAATATACACACATATACAAAAAAGTAAAAATACACACACATCGACACAAATTGCATACTTAGTGTTACAGAGGTAGAATATATATTACATAAATAGAAATTCAAAATTACTCCATTTGAATAGCTATTTCACCCTACAAGAACTTACTAGCAGGATTTATCAACACCAAGGAGTGAAGAAATAAAATAGTAGCTTAAAAATTTTAAACATTTAAAGAATAAAGAAAGGAGAGGAATTTTTAAGCTACTATTTTATTTCTTTACTCCTTGGTGTTAATAAATAGCTAGTCAAATGGGGTAATCCTGAATTTCTATTCTATGTAATTTATTTATTTATATATGCTCTGTTATAATAAATAAATTGAGCTCGCTATGTGGATCAGTTTTAATATTTTATATTATTAGGATTCACTTAGATTATATACAAACAGTTTATTACATTTTATATATAAAAACAAGTGCTAAGCTAATTAATCTTAAAATAAAACGTCCTGAGTATGACGATAAGCTACGTCCAACAGCAGAGCCTCTGATAATACATTTTTGGAAAAATAATGTTGCCAGCTGTACAATTTTTGAAAAATATTACCGGCTATATTTCTTTTTTTGAAAGAATAGTGTTGCCGGCTATACATATTTGAAAAAAATTACCAGCTATACATTTTTGGAAAAAATACAAATAATATTACCAGCTATACATTTTTGAAAAGACAAATAATATTACCAGCTATACATTTTTGAAAAGACAAATAATATTACCAGCTATACATTTTTGAAAAGACAAATAATATTACCAGCTATACATTTTTGAAAAGACAAATAATATTACCAGCTATACATTTTTGAAAAGACAAATAATATTACCAGCTATACATTTTTGAAAAGACAAATAATATTACCAGCTATACATTTTTGAAAAGACAAATAATATTACCAGCTATACATTTTTGAAAAGACAAATAATATTACCAGCTATACATTTTTGAAAAGACAAATAATATTACCAGCTATACATTTTTGAAAAGACAAATAATATTACCAGCTATACATTTTTGAAAAGACAAATAATATTACCAGCTATACATTTTTGAAAAGACAAATAATATTACCATAAATAAAAATTATTTTTCGGCATTAAATGACCCATTGAGGTTGATATGCCGTAAAACAAACCAAACCTCAAAATAAAATAAAAAAAAGTTTGTCATATCCCATTAAAGGAGAATTACAACTACTACTTCAAGTAATACTGCTGTAACAAGTTCAGGTAATTAAAATAAATAATTAAAAAAAAAATTAGGTTGGGGATACGGTGATAAAATTTTTTAAATGTTTCTTTGAACCTCTACTGATTCCAGAAGGTCTGATATAAGGCCTATTAAAATAAAGAATGAAAAATCAAGAAAGTGCATAACAAAAAATAAAAATAAATTAATAAGCAGATTTAATTCAAGTGTTTCTTTTTCAAAATGCGAACAAAATACAAAAATAGTTCAGTTTTATTTGAAGTTGAATGAAGTTAAGGCAAATAATTTTACTCTAACTCACAATTAACACTTAATTAAAAAGGCTTCATGAATTAAATATTAATTTGTTTCCAAAAGGAAAAAGAATTTAAGACTAAGTGTCACATTTCAGGTTGAGACCAATTTATTAAAATCAATTACAAAATCAATAGGGCTTATTTTAGTGTAAACTCAAATTGAACTACTGGATCCAAAATGAGTCCCAGGTTTTGGAGATATCCATATCTGCCCATGGTCTTAACAAAATTTAAGATTTAATTTCTCCACTACAAAATATCCTGTACAAAATGAATAGCCCAGCATACAAAGAATTGTGAGTAAATGATTTTAATAAATTTTAATTAAATAAGAGTGGATAGCTAATGTTTTTATCTGAAATTTTCACTGTATAATGCTGAAGCATTGGGTTAGTGTTTTGAAGAAAAAATAAAATAAAAAAGATGTTAAAATGTGGGATTTAGAGTTTAAAACAAATGGAGGAATTGGAATTTTTTTTTTTACCAAGTGGTAAAGGGTTAAAAAGAAATCTCATGATTAGTTTGAAATTTTGTTTATTTGAATGAAGGAATGGTATGTAAACATACAGAAATTTTTTGAACAGATTTAAAATAAATTTCTCGACTCAAAATTTTTTTATACAAAGAGAGTGTTTGTTATTCATTGTATACAATTTACGAAGAGTGTTCGTTATTCATTGTATACAATTTATTCTTTTCCACAGATCATTGTGCATTGTTGTATATAGCTATGAACTGATTATAAAAAGGCACACTACTCCAGCACTCCAAATGTTTGTTTCTCAGCCATACCTTTTAAATTATTTTTTTTAAAATGAGGAAAAACAGTATATTATATGATTTGTTATATTCCATGCTAAGGGAATAAATACGTAACACCAGGTGGATAATAGAAGAAAGGTTTATTGTACACAACCAGTACAATATGAAATACGGTACAGTTATACACATAGGTCAATCTAGTAGTGAGTGCCACTAATTGGAAGGTCGGACGTGCTTGTTTATTCTCGCTCTCACTCTTCCTGTAGTCTCTCGTAGACAGTTGACTTTATAGGTACTTACTACCTATAGTGTAATCATTCATGGGGGTGACTGGTTATTCCATTACATCATGATTCAAATTAATCTTTTGGAATTCAATGAATCATAATCCGAAGTCGGCCTAGCCGAGGTCCTAATCCGAAATCGGCCTAGCCGAGGTCCTAATCCGAAGTCGGCCTTAAGGAACTATAGCCTGAATTAAGCCTTAGAATATGCAACAAATCAGTTTCTGAATTCTAAATGCTCATTTTCTTAGAATTGAAATTTCACTTAACTAATTCCACATGCATTTTGCCAATTGTTTAGTTCTGTGAAAGAATTTATAATATTTTCTCCAAATACCATCTTCCTTTGAATGAAGATCAGCCTGAATGACTGTTCATTTCACACAACCTACAATCTTTTGCATTCATATTGTAAAGTAAGCCATTTCCACTTTTCAGCAATAAAAATTTAGCTTGCGAATTGTATATGAAAAGTTTATTATTTAACATGGAAGCTACACATTAAAGCAGCTAACTTAACCAAGCTGGTACAAGTGATTTTCTCCATTTCATTTAGATATTTTGTGTAGGTGGGATATTTCTCATGCCTTGATTTGATTGCTAACAATACCAACTAGCATTGTTCAGTAATAAATCTCCACCATGTTACTTGACAAACAACTTTTGACACCATCTCTCTAAACTTTAAAGGCTTACAGTCATATGTTGAAACACTGGTTCCCATACAATCAGCAAAATTAAGCAATGATGAGCCTGGTCAGTCCCTTGATGGGCAACCACTTGGGAATACAGGATGATGTAAGCTTGGATGTGTGGGTGATGTAATGGATAATAGCTTGGAATTGTTAATTGGAGATCAAAGCTCCAATTCTCATTAGGTTCATTATATTCACTTATGTGCAAATAATTAGTAATACTTGTATCAATAAATCAATATTTTCTCCAAAAAAATCCTTACAATCTAAATTTTCTGGCTTTAAATTATATGCAAAGGGCTGACATGCGATAAAAAATAATCAATAAAAAACAAAACATTATAATTCTTGTGTTTCAGTCACATTTTTAATTTTCTTAAAGCATGAGAAACAGTTTGCTAAAAATGTTACATGTTTTCTTTCATCTTCAATGTTAGAATCAGGAACAAAAAATGGCATTTTTGGCAAATATTTAAGGACAACAGTCACAATACAATAAAAAAAAACTTTCAGAATGAAGTTCACAGTAAATACTCCTAAAGTCATTTAACAATGTGTGTGGGGGGAGAGGAAAAAAAGGAGAGGGAGAGGAAAAAAAGGAGGGGGGGAGAAAAAAGGAGGGAGAGAGAAAAAAGGAGGGAGAGAGAAAAAAGGAGGGAGAGAGAAAAAAGGAGGGAGAGAGAAAAAAGGAGGGAGAGAGAAAAAAGGAGGGAGAGAGATAGAAATAGAAAAGGGATAAATAGAGAGAGAAAGGGGATAAATAGAGAGAGAAGGGGGATAAATAGAGAGAGAAGGGGGATAGAGAGAAAGAGGGATAGAGAGAAAGAGGGGGGAATAGAGAGAAAAGCGGGGAAAAAAGGAGAGAAAAGTGGGGGGGAGGAGAGAAAATTGTAATTGTTTATTGCAAACAGCTAATTCTGTTTGTTGGACAGTTCTGCCATTCATTTATTTACATTTAATGATGGCCACTCAATCCACAAATTATTAGGTTGGTGCAAAAATAATGTCGTTTTTTGACGTTCAACTTCATGTGAGAAAACAACATTATTTTTGCACCAACCTAATACAAATAAATTTAAAAAATACTTAAAATAAAATCAATTACTCTTTGGTGTCTAATAGATGGAGTGACATTTATTTTTTATGACAACTATTTACTTCTGTTTTACATATAATTCTGATCGGTTAATAAGATAAAATTAGCAGCTGATCTAAAAAATGACCTACATACTTGTTAACTGGGGCAAGGAATGGCTTGTTAATTTTAACACAACAACAAAACTGATCTCTCTTAATAATCTTATAGAAACCTTTCTGCCTTCAATCAGCATGGCTGATGTTAACCTAGATGCTAGAGTGACATGTTGCCCTCTTCTCGGATTAAGATTTTCCACTGGCATAAAGTCGAAAGATTATAATCAACTGTAAGTTTTGCTGTTAAGAAAGTTGGTTCCCTGTGTCATGCTAGACAATTTTCCTTGCCTAAATTTATGTTACATATAAGTCTACCATTCACCCATGCTTAGAATATTGCCATCACACATAGTTTGATGCTCCTGCTATATATTTAGAGATCCTTGATAAAATCCAAAGAAGAATCTGCAATGTTATTGTCCTGACTTGACATCAGTTATTTTTCACTGCTCTAATGTAGCTTCCATGTAGTTTTTCTATAAATATTTTCATGGTTCTATGGTACCTAGATTTTAGAAATTTAAGCACAGTATGAGATTAGCAGCTTGGTTTCATTTTACAATTGAAATAGCTAGATGTAACCATAAGTTCTATGCTAACTTTTCACTTGTGTAACTCTTCTGGTTTCTTGCTTTCCAGTCAACTCTGATCTTCAAAAATTTAAATGCAATGTCAATCATTATTTTCTGTCTTCTTTATTTTCTTTTGCTGTTCTTGCTCCTTAATGTTTTTCTTATATTCTTTCATACTCAGTAACCCTCTGCATGTTAGTGGCTTTGTTGCCTTGCTTGGGGTGAAGTGATTAGAGGAAAAAAACAATTTTTCTGACCACCTTCTACAGATTATAAAGATCACTTTGTTTGTTAATTTACACTTCTCGTTCTTTTAAACCATTGTTAAGATCACCCTGTTTACTACAAATTGAAAAAAAACAATCTCCCTCTTCAGTTGTATTAGGCACCAATTAGCAGATAGACAAAATAATAACATTTGTCAAAACAAGCCAAACTAATTCAAAATCTGTAACAGAAACCCAGCCATTCTTCCCTTATCTCTAAACCATATCTGAAAAAGATCATATTTTTCCCCTGTATATTTTAATCTTCAGGAGCTTGCTTGAAACCCAAGACACAAAGTAATAATAGTTCAGTATTTAAACACATCTACACATTGGATAAGATTAATCTGTAGAACACAAACTTTAAATCATTGTATTTTGATTGCTTTTTTCTTGTAGATTCCTTGAGGATAACAAGAATGTTATCACAGATAGCAAATACATTTTGGATTTACTGAAGGAGATTGGTATGGTCAAATTTGGTTAGTATCAAATAATTTTCTTATCTTTATTACTTATTATCCCAATGTTTTTCATATGCCTTCTTGGAAAGCCTTGTCATAACAAAACTTAAAAAAATAAAATATAAAAAAGGACAAAAGAAATTAATCAAAACTAACCAAAAAGACCATGATTTAAAAAAAAATAAATAAAAGTCAAGAAATCTTTCATAATGCATTGAAAAAAAATAAAAAAATAAAAAAGTAAAGTTTCACTCAACACTGCAAATTGATACAAAACCAAAACATTAACCTAAAAACTTGAATTTTCTTTTCCTCCTGTATATTTTAATCTTCAGGAGCTTACTTGAAACCTAAGACACAAAGTAATAATTCAGTATCTAAACACATCTACACATTGGATAACATTAATCTACAAAACAGGAGGCATGGTGGAGTAGTGGATAGCAGCTCGGACTGAGAAATCAGAGAATTGAGTTCAAATTCCAGTCAGATCCATTACATTCACTTACATGCTAATACCCTTGGGAAAGGCATGAATCCTCTTCTCCCTCCAGCTAGGAGTAAATAGCAGGACAGACTGAGTTCTATAACCTTGGGTGGCAACTGGTCTAAGAGAAGGAAAAAACTGAATTCAAAAGCAGCCCGGAGGGGGTTAGGCTCTGTCAGGTTATCTTGACCAGTAAACAACACTTCTACTGTGGCTGCAGTATACATGGTGCTCCTATGACCCTACGGGTCACAAGATTAAAAAAAAACCTACAGGACACAAACTTTAAATCATTGTATTTTGATTGCTTTATTTCTATACATTCCTTATGAATAACAGAAATGCTACCATGATAAATAATGATGCTGCTACAGTTTCAGCAACAAATTATTGTTCCACTTCCTATAGAGCCAGGTCGTTAGTCCATTGATAATGATAATATTAGTGGTTTAGAGAAGGAAACATTCAGCATTCATTGACCAAGCAGCCATTTGCTTTTCTTCACTCCTTGGCCATAGAGTGGGGATCAAAATGTATCTGTTCTCTCCATCTTTAATGGCAATATTAGCTATTTCCTTATAAGGAAACATTCAGTATTTATTTTCAACCTGAAATTTATAAAATCTTTCTATTAAACAAATCTTTGAAGAAAATAGGTTTCTCAACCCCTATAATCATTGCTCTTTCTAGTAATGATGGAAGTTTCCTTTCTTGCCTTTTGTTTGAAGTAGTGTGGAACATCAACATCTTGATTATATCGTTATTATTATATATCGTTATTTTCTCCAAGTTACATGTGATCAGTCAGTTATGTGCCATGCATGATACACACTTAGGCGATCATGTATCTTTCGATACTTTTGTAATGGATTTGACACGGTGGAGTAATGGATACCAGCTCGGATTGAGGAATTGTAAAGCCGTGTTCGAATTCCAGTCAAACCCATTACATTCACTTACGTCACTTGGGAAAGGTATGAATCCTCTTCTCCCACCAGCTATGGGTAAATAGCAAGCTAGACCGGGTTCTATAGCCTTGGATGGCAACTGGTCTACTGCAGAAAGAAATGGCAACCTATTGTGGGAAAAAATCTTCCTCATCAATCATGTATCAAAAGATCCATGATCGCTTAAGCGTGTATCGCACATGACTGACTACATGTGATAGATATTTTAATTGTTGCTTCTGTTGGAAGTCCTCAAGTGATGTGGTTTCTATTATTTGGTACAGTCATTTGTGATTCTGTTGCACCAGTCCAGAATGTTCAAAGAAGGATAGTCCTTGCTAAGACCTACAAGCTTCATTCACTCAAAGCCACCTTTAATCATTTATTTACAGGAAATGGTTTTATACTGCTGACAGTTTTGATATTGCTGAACAAGTTTGCTTCTTTCTCCCCCCGCCCCACGTGTTACATTACTGAAGAGATTTGATAGTTTTTGTAGAAGGCTTTCTGTGAAAACTATATTTTTTGAGTATGCCAAAATTCCTGTTTAATTCTAGAATGTGTGATTTTATTTTAAAAACGTATTTTAACTCAAACATTTGGTGTTCTTGTTGGCATTTAAATGGAGACATGAAAACGATGCATCTAATATTATCAATGCTATGGACCAGTTATTGATGACATTAGTGGCATCCTTGTATTAGGTTGGTGCAAAAATAATGTCATTTTCTCACATATGTTACTTTTATATATGATTTCTGAATTAATTCATTGATATATATAGCCATGTTATATATAATTTTGAAGCAAGTTTTTCACTCTATCGAATCGCGTTATTCGTTACCGTTCTCAATCTCTTCATTCATTTATTTGCAGGTTTTTCGACAGCATGGACAAAATTCAAATCCGCACGATTTTCTTGTTCCAGTTCAAACTAGGCCGAAAAGCTGCCGAGGCAGCTCGTGATATCAATGATGCATTTGGCCCAGGAACCACTAACGAATGTGTGGCACAACGGTGGTTCAAGAAATTTCGCAATGGTGACAAGAGCCTCGAAGATGAAGACGGTCATGGCCGGCCGACTGCGGTTGATAATGAACATTTGAAAGCCTTAATTGAAGCCGATCCTCGCAAAACCACACGAGAAGTTGCTGTTGAACTCAAGGTCGACCACTCAACAGTCGTTCGCCATTTAAAGCAAATAGGGAAGTCAAAAAAGTTGGATAAATGGGTGCCGCATGAATTGAATGATAATCAAAAAAAAATCGTTGTTTCGAGGTGTCTTCTACGCTCCTTCTGCGCAACAAAAATGACCCATTTCTCGAGCGGATTGTGACGTGTGATGAGAAGTGGAACATCTACGACAACCGGCAACGTTCGACACAGTGGTTGGATGCCGGAGAAGCCCCACAACACTTCCCGAAGCCGAAATTGCACCAAAAAAAGGTTATGGTGACTGTTTGGTGGTCTGCGGCCGGTCTCATCCATCACAGCTTCTTGAATCTGGGTGAAACGATTACGGCGAAGAAGTACTGCCGACAAATTGACGAAATGCACCAGAAGTTCCAACGTATGCGCCCGAGATTGGTCAATATGAAGGGACCAATTCTCCTCCATGACAACGCTCGTCCGCATGTTGCTCAACTGACCCTACAGAAGCTGAACGAATTGGGCTACAAGACTCGGCCTCATCCGCCATATTCACCGGACCTCTCGCCCACCGATTATCACTTTTTCAAGCATCTGGACAACTTCCTGTGCGAAAAATGCTTCAAAAGCCGAGATGATGCCGAATCGGCCTTCAATGACTTCATCGCTTCCAGAACTCCAGATTTCTATGCTAATGGGATAAATAAACTTGTCTCTCGTTGGCAAAAATGTGTCGATTCTAATGATTCTTATTTCGATTAATAAAGTTTATGATGAAAGGAGTTATGATCTTTTGAAGTTGAACGTCAAAAAACGACATTATTTTTGCACCAACCTAATAGTATCCAAGTGTTCTAAATATCTGAGTGCTTTCGGTTATCCTATTAGCCATTATCAAGTTGGTTTTCTTTTAACTTACTCAAATATATAGAACATTCAGAGAGCTGTATTTACATTAGTCGGACTATTGTCCTCATCTTTGTCGCCATTTTTGTCACAACGTTACGGCCTTTGTACGCTCCGGCCTTCTTCAGGTGGTTGGAATTTCGAACCAAACCCTTTATTTCGATCACTGGGGTAGACTGTTCTAGTTCCACGAGCCATTTTTGAAAATTAGCAGGAGATAACTGATAACTGACATCCATCAAACATGGCTTGTGGAACTAGAACAGTCTACCCCAGTGATCGAAATAAAGGGTTCGGTTCGAAATTCCAACCACCTGAAGAAGGCCTGAGTGTACAACGGCCAAAACGTTGTGACAAAAATGGCGACAAAGATGAAGACAATAGTCCGACTAATGTAAATACTGTACATAATACCTCATCTCAGAAATATAGACAGATCCAGAGAGCTTTTACATACTTTATATGCAGAAAAGAAAAACTAATACAAACACAAGAAAAATTGAATAAAAAGCTTAACTGAGGTATCTTGTCAGTCATCTTTAATGAAACTTGTATGAAAGAGGGATTGCTACCCAACTACACAAATATATATAAACACACTGTAAAATGTGCAGTGTATGAGTTTCAGCTACTATGGTAAATTAACTAGTTATTTATAGCAATGATTTTGGTTCAAGACCAGATCTATATGAATAAATAGCGACAAAGATGATTAATAGGAATGGTCTGTGGGCTTAGTCAGAGAAAATTCCAAACTTTGACTGCACTCTTATATTCTTCATCTCAGAAGCAAGCCCAAAGTCCTGGTTGCCATAAGCAACAAGAACATCTACTGAAATACTATATCTGCACTTGATCCTGTTCCATGACGAGAGGAAAGTAATGGCAGATGTAGAGATTCAGGTTTAGCAGTGCCTTATTTTTCATGTATCCGGACAAGTAAATGTAATGAAACACAAAATAAGCAAACAGATACGCATATATGCTTTTACTTTTATGTATACAAAAAACTAATTTTTTTTTTATAACATAGAAAAAAAAGTTGTATTTCTTTTATGTACAAACTGTTCAGATAACACAATATCACAGGTAAATTTTATTCATGTAGTGTAACAGAAATGAGAATTGTTGAACAGAATTCAAATTCCAGCAAAGTCAGTTATATCAACTTTTGCACAAATGCCCTTGGGAGAGGCCTAACTTAATCTCTTTCAACAGCTATGGGTTAAATAGAAGGACAGGCTGAACTCTCTAACATTAGGTAGCAACCAATTGAGGAGAAGGAAAAATTCTTTCCTAAGAAGTCATAGCAATCCCCAGATAATAAATGAAAGGAACCTATGGAAAGCCATGATTGTCTACATCCTGATTGGAGATGGAATTTAATTTTTTTAGGTTTAAATATAATTAGCCTCTAATTGTTATTTATTTTGTATATAACATTTGATTTTTGGTGACATGTGCATCTTTCTTGTGAATTGAGCTCCAATAAACTAGTTATCCTGCTTTTTTGTTGTGTTTCATATTGCAATATTACCACTTTACAGTAATGTAATTTTTTTGGTATTTTATACTTCATTTTAACATGTCTGTTTTTATTAGACAAATACCGTTAACTATGTGGACTCTTGTGATCCAACCAAGGACTGAACTCAGCGTCCTTGGCTAATACATTTCTGAAGATTAGAGACTCTAATTCCTTAGCTTAATGGAAGTGTTCTAAGCAGTGCCAGTAGCTTGTTTCCCTTCCTGCCAAAAGCAGATTTAACCTTTAGGCATTATTTAAGTTTACTGAAATTTCTCCTCAGTGAATATTTTTCAATTGTCTGGTAAAGTGCTGTCACTCAGTTTATTGAGCAAGATCGTGTTTTATCATCTGGTTGCAGAGCTTAGTTCATAAAAAAGGACAAGTGGCTACAAATATGAAGATTTTAGGTCCACTAGTGCTTATCCCAGAAAAGTACCATGCTTGGAAAAAGAAATGAAGTTCTGGGAAATGGCAGCAAATATAGATGCGAGGAAAAGAGTTCCAACTATGTTTTTTGAGTCTGAATGGTAAAAGCAGAGAAGCAGTATTGGAAATGAACCCTGATAAATTAAACACAGAGGATTCAAGGTGGATACTAATTGAGCAGCTCTCATACATCAAATCTTTCATTTACTTTCAGTCAACTGTGGGAATTCTTCTGCCAAGTCAATCATGAATCAAAAAGAGACATGATTGACCAACTGTGCATCATGCATGGCACCTAAGGAAGGATATTAATATGTAGTAATCTAGGGGGATCAATTTAATACTTAATGACAATAGGAAAAAGATCCCCCACTTTATGTCCCAGAGATTCTTATATGAATGTCAATCATGAATCAAAAAGAGACATGATTGACCAACTGTGCATCATGCATGGCACCTAAGGAAGGATATTAATATGTAGCAATCTAGGGGGATCAATTTAATACTTAATGACAATAGGAAAAAGATCCCCCACTTTATGTCCCAGAGATTCTTATATGAATGTCAATCATGAATTGAAAAGAGACATGATTGACCAACTGTGCATCATGCATGGCACCTAAGGAAGGATTTTAATATGTAGTAATCTAGGGGGATCAATGACAATAGGAAAAGACTCCCCAATTTATGTCCCAGAGATTCTTATATGAATGTTAATCATGAATTGAAAAGAGATATGATCGACCAACTGAGCATCATGCATGGCACCTAAGGAAGGAATTACTGAAATATACAAAAGAATTTTGATTCTTAAATTTCAATGCAATTTGAGGAAAATGTTATTGCATCTTCATAAATAAGTATGTGTTTTTATATTTAATCAATCTATTTTTATATTTAAGATGCAAGTAATTTGTATTTAAGGCACAGGTGGGGAAAATAGGAGAATGAATAAAATATTAAAATTTTTAAAAAATGAGTGAACAGAAAATATTAAGATTGAGAGAAAAGAAAGTTGGCCACCAAACTAGATTAATGAAAAGAGAAATGTTATAGTAAATGTATTAGATATAAAGGAAGACAAATAAGACATAGCAAAGAAAGCAAGAGAGAAAAGCCAAAGACAGGCATGCAGATAAAAGGGCATGGAGAAAGAAAGGCAGGCAGAGAAAAAGGCAAAGAGAAGGGCAGAGAAAAAGGGAAAAAAAGGGAAAGGCAAGAAGAGAAAAAGGCAAAGAAAAATAAAGACAGGAAGAGAAAAAGGCAAAGAAAAAAAAAAGGCAAAGAAAAAGAAAGGCAAAGAAAAAGAAAGGCAAGAAGAGAAAAAGGCAAAGAAAAAGAAAGGCAAGAAGAAAAAAGGCAAAGAAAAAGAAAGGCAAGAAGAAAAAAGGCAAAGAAAAAGAAAGGCAAGAAGAGAAAAAGGCAAAGAAAAAGAAAGGCAAGAAGAGAAAAAGGCAAAGAAAAAGAAAGGCAAGAGAAAAAAGCAAAGAAAAAGAAAGGCAAGAAGAAAAAAGGCAAAGAAAAAGAAAGGCAAGAAAAAAAGGCAAAGAAAAAGAAAGGCAAGAAGAGAAAAAGGCAAGAAGAGAAAAAGGCAAGAAGAGAAAAAGGCAAGAAGAGAAAAAGGCAAGAAGAGAAAAAGGCAAGAAGAGAAAAAGGCAAGAAGAGAAAAAGGCAAGAAGAGAAAAAGGCAAGAAGAGAAAAAGGCAAGAAGAGAAAAAGGCAAGAAGAGAAAAAGGCAAGAAGAGAAAAAGGCAAGAAGAGAAAAAGGCAAGAAGAGAAAAAGGCAAGAAGAGAAAAAGGCAAGAAGAGAAAAAGGCAAGAAGAGAAAAAGGCAAAGAAAAAGGCAAGAAGAGAAAAAGGCAAAGAAAAAGGCAAGAAGAGAAAAAGGCAAAGAAAAAGGCAAGAAGAGAAAAAGGCAAAGAAAAAGACAAAGAAAAAGGCAAGAAGAGAAAAAGGCAAAGAAAAAGAAAGGCAAGAAGAGAAAAAGGCAAAGAAAAAGAAAGGCAAGAAGAGAAAAAAGCAAAGAAAAAGAAAGGCAAGAAGAGAAAAAAGCAAAGAAAAAGAAAGGCAAGAAGAGAAAAAAGCAAAGAAAAAGAAAGGCAAGAAGAGAAAAAAGCAAAGAAAAAGAAAGGCAAGAAGAGAAAAAGGCAAAGAGAAAAAGGCAAAGAAAAAAAGGCAAAGAAAAAAAGGCAAGAAGAGAAAAAGGCAAAGAAAAAGAAAGGCAAGAAAAAAAAAGCAAAGAAAAAGAAAGGCAAGAAGAAAAAAGGCAAAGAAAAAGAAAGGCAAGAAGAGAAAAAGGCAAAGAAAAAGAAAGGCAAGAAGAGAAAAAGGCAAAGAAAAAGGCAAGAAGAGAAAAAGGCAAAGAAAAAGGCAAGAAGAGAAAAAGGCAAAGAAAAAGGCAAGAAGAGAAAAAGGCAAAGAAAAAGAAAGGCAAGAAGAGAAAAAGGCAAAGAAAAAGAAAGGCAAGAAGAGAAAAAGGCAAAGAAAAAGAAAGGCAAGAAGAGAAAAAGGCAAAGAAAAAGAAAGGCAAGAAGAGAAAAAGGCAAAGAAAAAGAAAGGCAAGAAGAGAAAAAGGCAAAGAAAAAGAAAGGCAAGAAGAGAAAAAAGCAAAGAAAAAGAAAGGCAAGAAGAAAAAAGGCAAAGAAAAAGAAAGGCAAGAAGAGAAAAAGGCAAAGAAAAAGAAAGGCAAGAAGAGAAAAAGGCAAAGAAAAAGAAAGGCAAGAAGAGAAAAAGGCAAAGAAAAAGAAAGGCAAGAAGAGAAAAAGGCAAAGAAAAAGAAAGGCAAGAAGAGAAAAAGGCAAAGAAAAAGAAAGGCAAGAAGAGAAAAAGGCAAAGAAAAAGAAAGGCAAGAAGAGAAAAAGGCAAAGAAAAAAAGGCAGGAAGAGAATAAGGCAAAGAAAAAGAAAGGCAAGAAGAGAAAAATGTAAAGAGAAAGACAGCCTATGAAAATAAAAGATAAAGCTGAGAAAGAGAAGTGATAGATGCAAAGGAAGAAATTAGGGCATTAACTGAACATCAAGTAATAAATTAAATGAAGTTGGTAAGGATATCAGAAAAATCTGTATAATAATCAGCATTACATGACATTCCATATGATGAAAAAGACTAGAGTAGTATCTGCACACATTCACATGCACAATTTCAATTAGTTTCTTTTTTGTTATTATAGTCATGTAAATTTTGTGAATGGAAACTGATAGCGTGCTTATATGCTCCTATCAAATTAATCAGTGTAAAAGATAACGCTGCAACTCTTATCTTAAGACAGGCTTACTCACCCTTCACAGCAGTTACGTGTTTTTTTAGCTTCTCTAGGCTATAAGGTGCCAAGCTCTTACAAAACTTGCTTTTAAAAAGACTAACTTTTTACCACTTCGAATAGATGAACATTTTCTATTCTGAAGGCTGCAAAGCAGTGAGAAAGGCAAGATAATGATTTAAAATTTTTGTTTGGCACAGTACATTGACAATAATAAAAAAATTAAATGGTACGGTAAAATAATGGGTAGCAGTTCAATGTTTATCTGTCTATATTTCTGAGATGAGGTATTATAATTATTTACATTGTTCAGACTGTTGTCCTCATCTTTATTGCCATGTTCACAATGTTTCGGCCATTGTAGACTCCGGCCTTCTTCAAACTGAGCCCTTTATTTCATCCATCAGGGTAGATTGTTCTAGTTCCACATTCCATGCCTCTTCTAATGACTCAACTCTCCAAGTTTTGGTATTGAACTCACAACTCTTTGTTTCAAGTCACTGAATCCAACTGACATTTTTATCCACTGGGCCATGTGTCTTTGAGGACATCAGTGTATGAATTTTGGGGACTTATAAACTTAATGTCTCAGTAAACATTTTCTTACCAGAGCTCATATTGCAATTTTTTGTTATTGCTTTTCTCTTGTACTCCATATTACTGGTTCCCATTGTAGTCATTTCTATGCATGGTGAGCTTAGATTTTTGTGGCCTAGCATGTGTGCCAATTCCTTATGCATTTACAATCTATCCCAGTGGTTGAAATAAAGGGTTCAGTTTTAAATTACAATCAACTGAAGAAGGCTGGAGTGTACAACAGCCGAAATGCTGTGAATATGGCAATAAAGATGAGGACAATTTCAAACAATGTATATAATGTTCAGTATGTATGTATATTTAGATAGAACAACAAAATATAAATTTTTATATATCAAGAACAATCTTAGAGGAAAAAAAACCATGACAAAGTGGAAAAAGGTTTTATTTGAACAGTTTCTTCCTTTAGGAATCATGAGACTAATGTTTACATTGATGTATCTACACATATGCATGAAAGACACAGGAACAGAGAAATTCATTTTTTTTTTTTTCTTAAATATGAGTATATGGTCTAGCCAATTTCATTTAGTTTCTTACTGTTCAGGTTTCCATCAATATTGTTGTTATATACCGCACATTGTGTTAATAGATGATCTGTCAAGAAAATGAACTGTTTTAAGAACCTGGACGTTTTTCATCAAAATATATTTAGATCTAACAATGATATCCAATAAAAAATATCTTTGTTAATCTTAATCCTTATCTAGCACAAGACCATATGAGGTACAAATTGACAAAGTAACAAGCAATGGCATGCAAAGCTAGCTTACTAACCACTGCTCCATGGTAAAAATAATGGTAATATAAGCTGTTTCCCTATAAGATTATTCATATTACAGTTTGAAAGCGCTTGAGGCCCTGTATATTGTCTAAGCAACTTTCCCCCTAAGCAAAAGGAATGGTTGCTGGGACTAAATGTAATCTGTCTGATTTATATTCCTGATTCTCAGATAATTTTTTTTTTCTATCCATTTTTAGTCACTGTGCACATATTTCTAGGTTTTGTCCTTGATTGAGCTATGAAGAGCAAGGAACAATAACTGGTAAGAATTTTTTTGTTGTTTCTTTTTAGTTAAAGTTTTCAATCCACAAATTTATGGTGGGTGATATTTTTTTTTTCTTCTTATCCTCGTTAGTCTGCCTACAGTCAAAGCATGCTGAAAATACCAGTTCTCATTTGATCACCAAAGTTAAGCATTGTCAAACCCTGCCAGCACTTAGATGGAGTATCACTAGATACTGGAAGCACGTGTTTTGGTTTTAAATGACCCACAAAGGGTTGATAAGTCATAAAAAAAACAATCCTTTCTCTTCTCCCCTTGTTCTAATATATATTTTTGCATGTTGTTTGGTCGATTTTTTTTTTAGCATCAATCTCTATGGGATATTTAATGCCAAAATCCAAATATTTTGTATGTAATTTTATGCTTTCAACCACAGATATTTTGTACATCATTTTATACTTTCAGAGTAAAGGTATCTTTTTTCAGATACAGTGTAACCCAGATATAAGAGACCCGGATATAAGAGAGATTTTCTCTGGTCCCAAATTAGAGCCTGTGTTAATGTAAACAAAATAGACCAAACCCGGATATAAGAGACTTCTTCTCCGGTCCCGACAACTCTCTTATATCCGGGTTACACTGTATATAGTTTATAAATCATAAAATGTATTGTTGATTCATGAATTTGGTGATTAGAGAATAAAAATATTAATTTAACACTTATCACCACATCTAATTACTTGGTAAACTTAATTTTAGCATAAAGTCATCATATGGTGACCCAGTAATGATTCAACTTGTTACTCAGTAGTAAGACAAGCCTGTTAATTATTGGTTATATAAAAAAAAAAAAATGTTAATTTCTGGGATGAGGTATCATTATTTATTTACACTACATTCAAACTATATTGTCCTGTAGGACAATAGCCTAGTTGATTAAAGTATTGGTCCATGCATTTGGTGATATAGTAATTATGAGCTCAATCCCAAGATGGGCAGGGTGTACTTGGACATAGTGGAAATGGGCAAGCAATAACTGAGCATTACTAAAAATAAGTACTAAATGGTATCTCCCTAGATATGGGCAGTTGAAAAAGAACCTCAGTTTACCTCTAGTTTCAATAAGGGATTCAATTTAGGTTACTCAGATCAATATAAACCTGATGAAACAATGGCTGAAACATTGAGATAACATCAAAGATGAGAACTATAGTCTGATTGTAAATAATATAAGCAGAAAAAAAAGCTAATTACTATATTGGTTGACATATAAGATGTGTATTTAAATAATAATAATAATCATGACACCTTCCTTTGGTTCAGTGCATGTTGGTACTCACTACCTTCTGGATAATCAAGGAATTATCTACAGCTGTTGAAATCTATTGTTTTTGTTTTACAAAAATAGTATCTGTGCACCATGTCTAGCCATATCTGTACAGCTTCAGGTGGTTGAGTTTTAAATTCAAAATCATTCTTCTCCTAGACCAGTTTCCAATCATGGCTAGAGAGCCCTGCTATTTAACCCATAGCTAGAGGAAGAAAAGATAGATTCATGCATTTTCTAAAAATATTTTTTTTTCAAAAGTGAATGTAATGAACTTGACTGGAATTCAAACTCAGCTGATTTCTCATTCTGAGCCACGGTTAGATAATCTGTATATATAATAATAATAATAGTACACTATGCAAAATTACACTCCACTCAATACACTGGTATCATAGTGATGGTGATGTCTACCAAAACTCAAAATAGCAAGCTACTGGACCTGGATGAACTGCATGGAGTTACAGTCATTGATATAGTCCAATAAATGGCTCATCTTACAGACAGCAAGTACAGCAACAAAAAAAAAAGAAAAAAAGTGGGGTGGTATCCTATTTTGTTTTTCTCAGATTCATAATTTAAAGTTGTTGAAATAAATTTTTTCAAAGCTGAAATAAATAAAACCTCATTCCATTTCAATCAATTATGAAAAAAAAAAAGAAAAAAAAAGAAAAAAAACAAAACACTTAAAGTACTAAAATCTGGCTTATACAAATGTAAAAACATTTAACAGATAAAAAAAAATCCCAACTGGTTACATCAGCCATTCTACTTGACCCCCTGAACTGCGAGTTAATCGGTGTTATTTTCAAGGTTTTATACTTTCATCTGAATTTATCAATGTGCATGTAAATTCATATTTTAAATTTTTTTTGAATGCCAAGTACCTTCAAGATGTATTCAATCATGACACTCCACAAATTCCTTATTTTTTATCAGGAAATTAGCATGATTTCTTGGGAAAAAAGAAAGTGAAATCCCACTGCCTTCACCATGTTTTTGGATTAGCTGTTTCCTCAACTAATTACCACTCAAGGTTAGAGAGCCCAGTCTACCCTGCTTTTTCTAAGGACATTAGAGTGAAAATAAATGTAACAAACTAGACTAAAATTTGAATTTGACTCATTAATTTCAATTTCTGCATCAATGATTAATATGCTACTCCACCATACCTAGCTATCAGACTGAGTCATTGGGTGGCAAATGGTCTAGGAGAAGGAACACCGAATTCAAAACCTAAGTGGTTGTGTGGTTACTGACTAAACTGGCTCCAACACCAGATCCTGGTCTAGTGAAAAGGTTAAGTGGAACCCCAGCAGCACAAAAAAAGAGCTATTAGAGGGCAGATGAGCTTCTCAGAGTCAACGGGCATCCACTCCATCTATGGGTTAAATAGTCTCACTAACACACAATTGGCCAAGTGTGGTGAATATGGCTGCACCCCTGAAGAAATGGTCAATCAGGGAAGGGCTCTGTGTTTTCAATGCGTTGCTGTCAAATTTATTACACAAAAATATTATTTGACAATAGAAATGCAGTAGAATCAGAAAGAAATGAACTTTTAATATCAGAAATTATTTCGAGTATTACTACATGTATAAGAGGATTTTTTTTTTTTTATTCTTCACTCTTCTGCTTTATCAAACAACAAAATGGCCTGTTTATGTAGTTTAATCAAAAACGGAAACACAAAATTCACCCCAGCTGGAAAAAAAAAAAAACAAAAAAAACATTCACAATATAAATCATAGCAAAAAAAAAAAAAAAAAAAAAAATATAAAATAAATAACGCCCTCCCCTGATATAGAGAAAAATATGTCCATCCATCAAGCCCTTGTTTTCATAAGACTCTCATAGCAGCCACAGACCCACCACTCTAAACCTTGGCAATCAAAGCCATAAAATTACCCTAACCCAAATCTGACATTCAGTTAGAAAAGTCAATGCCTGGAGGCAAAGTTGTCCTCTTTCAAAAGACAACAGAACAAGTAGTCATTACTGCTAATAGTTGTACAACTGGTAACAATTCTTTAGTCACTCACCACTTAACAGTTACTTACAGATAGACTGCAAGACTGATACCAATAAATGTTTGTCAATAGTTGGCTGCTTACAGAATAAACTATATAAGTAACGAACTTGCTTGTATGGCTCAATGGTAAAACTGAATCAAATGATGCATAAAACAAGCCTATTCTATCAGAAACACTGGCATTAATAGTTGACCATTTCTTTTTGATTTTCAATACATTTTTACAGTAAAATCATTTTTGATCAGTAAATTATTTTTATAATAAAATCATTAACTATGTATTCTGTATATCAGTAATGTTTACCATATAATTCCTGACCACTGACATTCCTTTAACTTTCTCATATTCAATACATTTCTATACTAAAACCATTTTGATCCAAAAATTTACAATGCTTATATGTAATTCGTTCATTAGTAATGCACTTACACACAGATACATACATGGGTCGTGTGTGTGTATATATATGTATATATGGGTTTTGTGCGCGCGCATGTACACACACACACACACACACACACAGTGGATGCGCAATGGGTAAATTGTCGCCATTTTATATTTTTAATTTTGTACATGTGCGTTGTTTGTTTTTGTTGACTGCACAGTAGAGCCAGTTGGGCCCCATCTCTTGAGAAAAAAAAAAGAAAAAAAAGAAGAAAAAAAAAGAAAAAAAAAAAAAAAGAAAAAAAAAAGAAAAAAAAGAAAAAAGAGAAAAAAGAAAAAAAAGAAAAAAGAAAAAGAAAAAAAGAAAAAAAAGAGAGCACCATGATACAATTCACTTCACCAGAAATTTGGAAATGGCATGCTGTACTGCTTGGCATTCGCACAGGAAACTCCAATACAAACATTTTAGAGTGTTTGGGTGTCAATCTGAGGCCAGTACAGAGGATTCGGAAAGACTTGGTTACAAAGAAAAAAAAACAACAAAAAAAAAAATCACTGATCGTTCTGATAAGAAAAGAATTCCCGAATCTGTTGGCAAGGGCCTCGGACTCAACCATTTCCAACTTTTTGTTTTGGTTATTCTTATTCAGTAACCTTTTCCTAGGTTACAACACATTATATTCACTTACGTGCAAATATCATTTGGAAAGATATTAATCCACCTCTTTTCTCCCCAACTATGGGTTAATTAGTAAGATTTTGTATCATTAAACCATTATTATCTCATCAACAAGAAAAATATTAAAATAAAAAATTGCATACAAAATATTTAGATTTCGGCATTAGAGTTGTTTATATGCACATAAATCTACAAGCATTATATAATACATTGCCCAAACGCTCCCAACAATAAACAGACCTACCCACACATTCTCCAAAGTCCCAATACACATGTTTTGACTAAAAGAAATGTAATCTGAAACCAAACTCCCAAAAGGAAAATATTATGTTGGAAGGGATACAATAAGTTGCAGATGCACCTAATCATAGCACCTGTCATTTCCAATAATTTCTGACAGATTTACAGAATGACTATTTATTTTACAACCATCAGAGGAAACAAGGCAGATGACTCCCTTCATTCAAGTATAACAGAACAGTTTTTGCAGAGACTTGTATTGCTAAATTAATTTCTTTCATATAAAAATGAGTTGGGATTTTGCAAAAATAGAAATTATTCAATTGTTTTTCTTTTTACTAAAGAATAAAAGTAAGGAGTGTCATGTTCAATTTGATCTAAGCAAATTTTCTGGTGTTATTTCACTAAGATCTTTTACATACTTCACATTTCCTGCAAGTAGAATGCCCTGCCTCACTAATTTTTCTTTCACCGTTTTACAGACAATTAACTAAAGCAGGCAAGCAGACAGATTTAGGCAGACAGGCAGATTAAGTTAGGCAAGCAGACAGATTTAGGCAGATTTCGTTAGGCAAGCAGACAGATTTCTGCAGGCAGTTAAGCAGATTTAGTTAGGCAGGCAGGCAGATTTAGGTAGAAATAGATATGATCATTAATTATTATAAGGAGCTGGCTTGAATTAATGTTGTCATCTTTGTTATTTCCCCCACCCCAAGTATTTCAGTTAGGTCACATGACCAAAAAGTTGTGAGAAAAAAAAAAAAAAAAGCAAAGAACATAACCTGAAGCAAATTTATTTATAGATTAAAAACAGTGTTTACCAAAGTGGATTCCACAAAGATCTGTAAGTGAGGAACAAGTGCCCCAAAAGCTTTTCTATTAAATGATTTATCAAAGTCTTGGATTAACCTACGTGAAGAATGACCCAGACATTTCAGAGCTTGAGCTCTGAAATATTTTATAAGATTTCTGACAAGTTATCTTTATGAAAAGACATTTTCATTATATGTATCTAAGTTTAGAAATAAGTTAAATGCAGAGAATTATATGAGTTTACAATTTTCATCGATCATGTCCAACTTTGAAACAACTACATTTTAGTTAAGTTTGACTTCATTTTTTGTAATGTTAAAAGGGATGCACATTGTACCATGACTGATATCAGCTTAGAATGAGAAATCAGAGAGCTAAGTCTGAATTCTAGTCATGTTTGTTACTATTGCTGACAAGTAAATGCACTCGGGAAAGGTATGTATCCATCACTTCACCACCCAGATATGGGTTGAATAGCAGGACAAAATGGGTCTTATAGCTTTGGTTGACAACCAGTCTACTACAGAAAGAAATGGTGGGCTAATGTTGGCGGGGGGGAGCTTCTGCCTATTCATTCATGAATTGAAAGAGAGACAGGGTTGCTCAAGCATGTATCAGGTATGGCACTTAACTGACAGAAATGTTAAAAATAAATTTCTTCTTTTTTTCCAGCTGTACTTTTCAAGATTAAATTGTAAGAACACCAGAAAAATCTTTAAACTTCTCAAAAGTTCTATTGTACCAAGAAGTTTAGTAAACACTGGATTAAAACAACTCAAATCAAATTTAGACTAAAGGCAAATATGGTAGAATAGACTGAAATAGCTATCACTAAAGAAACAAACTTAAAAAGCAAATAAAACTATGAAATAGTAGACAGTTATTAACAGAGAAAAACTGACATACTTAAGCTAAAAGCATTCTACCTTGTTCTCTGAAGGGCCAACAACAGCCACTAAAAAAATAAACCATCAAGAGTATCGACCAAAGATTATCAGTGACCCTTACTTTAATACATTTCTACTTTGTATAAATTTACCTATGTGGCTTTTCACCAAGAATCTAGGGCAATATATAAGTTGAGTAAAGTGTGGCCCAACCCAATCTATCTACTTTAAACAACATTACTTTTTTTTTCTGTATATTATCAGTAGATTTAACAAAGCCCCCAAAATGCCATTTTTGCACATAAGAGAAAACACTAAAAAGATAACTTCAGAGAAATTTCTTTGTTCTGGAACAGTTAACAAAGAGCTAACTGATATGACATCAAACAGTCACAACTCTTTATTCTTTTATGTGAAGTGTTCCTTCAGAACGTGGATAATTATGGCTCTCCACAACTTCCTATCCTTTGTAACTAATGTTTGTCCTCTTACTATCCCTCCCAGATTGTTCCATCATCCATTTACAAAAGCTCATTAGGTAGGCAACAGTTTCCTGTTTAACATCAATAAGTCCCATGAGTGTCCAAGCCTCATTTATTCAAGTGTACCAGAATTTTCAACTATCTCTTTCTGCTCCTAAGCACAAAGAGAGAGTCCTTTTCATTCCCATTTTCCTTAAAGCATCCTCATTATGCATATGTTCTATCCATAGTTTTCTCACTATCCTTCTCCCATTGCATCAAGTCTTCTCTTCATCTATAAAGAAATTGTATAATAGTCATAGCCATATAGGAGGAATGATATTAGATAGCAGTTCAGAAGTCATTTTTTTTTTTTTAAGTCCTGGTAGAATTTTCATTAATTTTTCCCATTTTTTGGGAGGCAAGTTTTGTTATTACAATGTAGCTTTGGATTTCTGTGTCACATTTTTTCTCATCTATTAAAACACTTAGTATATAAATTTCTCTTCTTACCTGATTTTCACATCTCCAATGTGTAGCTTACACCTTGGGCTGTATTATGTACTGAAAATAGTGTAACTTAACATTCCGGTTTTCGTAATTAAATCTAATTCTACACAGTTTCCAAAGGTGACAGTAATTATACCAACTACAGGTAAATGTGATTTAGATAGCTTATAAACAAATATACAGATATTTAAAAATGGCAGCAACTATGAACAAACAGCATGCATATACTTCTGATATTTTGATACATTCTGTCTTCTTTCTCTGGCAGATGATTTCTTTTTTCTAACAGTGAAGTCAGTGAAAGAAATGATTATTCTGGAAGTATTTTTCTAATGAGACCAAATACATTTAAAGTAACCTCAAGGTTTTAATAAAACTTTCAACAGCAATAAAATAAAATTAAAGTAGTTCAAAGATTTATAAAACAACTTTTCCTAAAGCCAAAATTTTGAGTTAATTAAACCCGTCCTCTGCTAAATTGTCAAACCAAAATTTGAAATGTTTATGGCTTCTCAAAGTTATAGACAGTGTTTTGTTTCTAAATAATTAAAAATTAGAGCGAGGTTATCTCTCTATATCCAACATCACTAACACTACTCAGAGTTTCATGCAGTTAATGCAATCTCCAGACCTGAAGATTGCATTAACTGCATGAAACTCCAAGTAGTTTTATAGATGTCAGATATTATGCATTTCACTAATATATACTTATAGCTCTGTTTCATAACATTGAGCACTGTATTTATAACACCTGAGGAATAAATATACTTATGTATGTGCAAGTATTTGTCTGCATGTACATTCCTTATCCTACTCATTCCTATATATATATATATATATATATATATATATATATGTGTGTGTGTGTGTGTGTGTGTATGAAGAAATATAGTCTTAAAATGTGCTATATTTATGGGATATCTAAAGTGCTCAATATCATAGATAGAGCGCGTGTAAATATAAAAGTGAACATAGAAGTCAACACTTAGAGGCGACAGTGTTTCATGCTAGATGCACTCGTCAGGCCATGAGTGCTGTTATTATTTTATTAAATAAAAGATCCGAGCTCATCTCAAAATGCAGACATGAAAACAAATTTTTACTAAGTTACTTAAAAATCGAAAACGGAAAAAAAAAAAAAATACATAAACAAACAAAATGACAATAAAATAAGCAAAATAAATTAATCCAAACAAATTACCAAATCACACCTGTTAGAATAGACAAAATTTTTACTACGTTAATAAAAACACTGATCAAAATAAAAATAAAAAAATAAATATATAAGATAAAAAATTAAAAAAAAAAAAAGAAAATAAAAACAAGCAAAATAATTTAACCCAAATAAATAAATAAACAAATAAACGACTTCCGGTAAAATAACCGCCAAAATAGACTACCCACAATGCACCACTGACCCGTATATATAAATAGCCGAGAAAAATAACAGTACTCGTGGCCTGACGATTGCATCTAGCATGAAACAGACAATCGCCTCTAAGTGTTGACTTCTATGTTCACTTTTATATATATATATATATATATATATATATATATTATATATACAAAATGGTTCAAAAGTCAGCTTAGTATTTAAAAAATGTCATAAAGGTCAGATTTTTCATACATTTTATTTCCTTTTTTTTTCCTCCCCAGAATTTCAATTAACCTAGGGAAATTACACATGGAAAAATTCACATCTGAGGAAAGAACCAAAATCCATTCATATGTAAATGAATTTTGTCACACATATTCAGCTAATGAAGTAATTCAATATCTTCATTATCCAGTCTCTGAAATTAGAATGAGTAATTTAAGCATTGTTGATGTCAGCTTCAACTTCTGTACAAATTGAATTTTGTGTGGGTACAGGTGCAAATTGTCTCTTCATATGCAAAGCAAGGACATCTGATACATCTTCAACTGGTCAGAATGTTTTTGAATTGATGTTGTTGGTTCTTGTTGAACATAATTTTGCACATATTCACAATTCATATGCAAACGCTCTGCATTTGATCTTCCATATTGTGGCAAGTCACCACATTGGCTAAAATGTTGAATCTGCCAATGAACCATTGAAATCCAATGACGGCTTTCTGGCATGGAAATGTCAACAATATTCTCTTTGGGTACATAATTATGAATTGGTTAAATCAAAAATAAAATTTCATGATTTTGGTTCTCAGTTCTGTTGTGAATTTTTCCATGGGTAATTTCCGATGTCAATCTAAGTTCTGAGAAAAATAAATAAAAAAATCTGACATGTTATGACATTTTTAAATACCTAGGTGACTTTTGGTGGACATTATATATATATATATATATATAAATATAAAATAACAGCACTAGTCGCCTGACGATTGCACTAGCATGAAACAGACTGTCGCCTCTAAGTGCTGACTTCCATGTCCACTTTTATATTTACACACGCTCTATCTCTGATATTGAGCACTTTACCCCATAAATATAGCACACTTTAAGACTATATTTCTGCATATATATATATATATATATATATATTATATATAAATGATGGATGGACTCTCTCTCGTTTTCAACATGAATGTCTTTCAGTTCAGTTCTTTTAATCCCAGTCAACTCTCTCACCAATGGACTTGTTGGTGAAGTGTAATAGCAAAGAAGGAACACAGAACTGAACTGCAGACTATCCACACAAAAGATTTGTTTAGAGTGGTGAAGGCTTGTGTAGAACCAGCCACACTTATTGGAAGTGCTGATAACAAGGAGTCGGTGAAAATATTTGCCATGAACACAATGAACAACATCCCTCAGGTTTTGGATAAACATTTTTAATAGGAGATAATAAATATATATATATATATATATATATATATATATATATATATATATATATATATATAGGCAGCAACCTTTCTTTTAAATAGGGTTCATTGACAAGGAAAATTTTATTTTTTTTATATTTAGCTTTTGCAGTATTCTTATATTTTTTTCATGTGGTGGGAATAAGGGAGTGCAAAAATTATTCCTTTGTCCATTGTCCCAAGCACTTTCGGCCACTTTGGCCATTCTCCAGTGGGATTGTTTTTAAGTGTTATTAATTTCTCTTCATGTTTGACCATTTAAGATGTGTTTTTGTGTTGTTTTAAATACTAATAGGAGTGTTTATTACAAGTTTTACACAAATTAAAAACAGAGCTTCTACTCAAATATGAGTATCCATTAAAAATAATGATTAAACAAAATAAAATAATGTCAGATTTAATCCATTTCCTAAGAAAATAAATTTTCTTTTTGCATTAGGATATGATATATGCAGATATGGATGTTTCGAAAATCAGCAGAGAGTGTATGTTCAAAAGATATATATCACACACAACACACACACACACAAAAGAGTTAGAAAGGCAACTTCTTTAAACCTGAAGTGGATTAAATCCTGCAATCTCTAACACCACACTGTCACACATCAGTCATAGTGAAACAATTTATGGTCCAAGGCAACAATCAACTTTCACGCAGCACCCCAAAGTGAACTAAGAAAGACACAAGGAGATATCTGCCCCTGACTCAAAAGTCAGTTGTTCTTACCCCCACCTGCTGTCAAATCCGGTTTAGTGCTTCTGGTATACATTTAGAGATTCTTGGTAAAATCCAAAGAAGAATCAGCAATGCTATCAGTCTTGACCTGGCATCTCAGCTTCAGTTACTTTTCCATCACTGTAAGTTCTATGCTAACCATTTCTCTTGCATGTCTTTCTTTCCAGTTAATTTTGCTCTTCAAAAATTTAAATGCAATGTCATTGGTTATCTTCAATCTTCTTAATTCCAGTTCTTTTATTGTTCTCTCTCTGTTATGGTCCAGGTTCCTTGTACCACGGTGATGGTCCAGGTTCCTTGTACCATGGTGATGGTCCAAGGTGGAACCAATGAAGAATAACTCGAACACAGGTATGGAATAACACAGATGTATTACAAACAGAATATGTACAAAAGAAGTAGAAGTGTTAGTAATAACAATCAGGTTAGAGAGAACTATGTTGTCTCGACCAGTATCACTATTCCAATGTCTACAGTAATCATCTGATGCAACTCTGTCTCTGACTGACTCGCACTACTGCTTCCTCTTGAGGCGCAGTATTTATGGTGTACGGGATAGTCCATTACTATTATGGGTAAGTTCCCATAACACTCTCCTTAATGTTTTTAAGGCAATAAAGCCACTATGATGCAAAGGGTTACTGATTGTGAGGATTATTATATATATATATATATGTGTATGTATGTATGTGTGTATATATATATATATATATACATACATACACAAATAAAAAACACTATCGAAGAGAGATAACAATAAAAGAACAGGAATTAAGACAGAAGAGCATTTAATGTTTTGAAGATTAAAGATGTCTGGGAAGCAAGAAACTGAAAGAGTTCCACAAGCAAGAAATGTGATAGAAGAAACTGTTAGCATAGAACTTTGTTATCTCAAGCCAATTCAACAGGAGATCTTGCCATCAATCTTGTACTGTGCTTAAATTCATAAAATCTACAGACCATAATAGAAAGTTCATCAGAACAATTACCATGAAAGTCTTTATAGAAAAAGTGATGGGAGAGTGACTGAAGTCAGTCTAATAACATTGCAGATGTAATAATAATGTAATAATGTTTACTTATTTTTTTAAACTTATCTTGGTTTGATATTTTACGTACACAAATATTAGTAATAATAATACTAATTGTTTTTTTTTTCATTAGATGATGCATTGTCAATCAGTATTAATTTTTGACTAATATTTCTTTCACTTTCGTTTTATTTACTTTTTATTGCAACTGCGCATTAGTCATGCTCTACGGTCGTTCATAAACAGATCAGATCAGAAATAAATAATAAATCCCTGGCAAGACAAGCTTTCATCTTCTTTGTGCTTCTATAATGTCTACAATAATTAACTAGATTGAAAAGTCATAAAAGACAAATCAATCAATTTTTTTTTTACAGGAGATATTTTTAGATTTTAAGAATTTTTGGGAGATAATAATGATTTAGTAATATAGGTTAACCCAAAATTGGGGGGGGGAATAGGTGGATTCGTACCTTTCCCAAGGGTATGTGCACATAAGTGAATATAAAAAAACCCAACTGGAATTAAAACTTGGCCATCCAATTTCCAATTCTGAACTGTTATCCATTACACCAAGCTTACAGCAACTGGTATCCCCAAATGGTCATCCATCTGACCAGGATCAATGTTGCTAAACTTCAGTGATTGTAAAAGAACTGATGTTTCAACACAATCTGGTCCTAAGTCTAACATTCCTAATGGATAAAATACCATTTAAAACTAAAAGTTTGCTTTTTGCTTTTTTTTTTTTTAAATATTATTTTTTAAATAATTTTTTCTACTTCTAACCTTTAACACTTTGCATTATTAAAATTACTTCCCTTTTCACTGCATTCTTTTTCAAGCCCTCTCAAGTGCAATATCCTTACTGTTTTCTGTTGCCAGAGCAAAACATGACAACAAATATATGAAATTCAAACGTGCTATTGTTCAGAGTCACCTTCAGTGGCAGGATAAACTTTTTGTACAGCAAATGAAGTCAGATACAAGCTAATATCCAAAGGACTAACTTCTTTTTCTTTGTAACTACTCTTTGAACAACTTCTTTGATGCTAATATTACAATTACATTTTAGATCTTAAATTAATATTTCTTTTTAGATTTAATTTTTAAGTTATCAAGTAAAAAGAAAAAAAAAATCTAGAAATAGAATCAAGAAGAATAAAATCATACAAATAAAAATAGTTCTTACCATTGTTGCATAACAAAACAAATAGGAAAAGATGTTAGTCTTACCTACAAAAGAAAAAATAGAACAATATTATTACATATTGTAAATATAACGGGACAATAATTATTTAAAAAATGTATTTAAAAAAATGTATTTAAAAAAATGTATTTAAAAAAATGTATTTAAAAAAATGTATTTAAAAAAATGTATTTAAAAAAATGTATTTAAAAAAATGTATTTAAAAAAATGTATTTAAAAAAATGTATTTAAAAAAATGTATTTAAAAAAATGTATTTAAAAAAATGTATTTAAAAAATGCATTAAAAAAGCATAAAAAATGCATAAAAAAAGCATAAAAAATGTATAAAAAAAATGCATAAAGAAAATGTATAAAAAAAATGCATAAAAAAATGTATAAAAAAAAATCTATAAAAAAACAAAGTAACAATTTTTTCCTACATTAATGATGTGATATCTTAAAGTATATACAAAATGTACAATTAATTTTTTTTTAATCATTTTCATACCAAACAAGGCAATAAAGGCACTAACACGCAAGAGGTTAATAAGTGTTAGAAAATATGAGAAAAACTACTATTAAGGAGAGAGGACAATAAAAGAATAAGAATTAAGACAGAAGAAAGCAACTGACATTGCATTCAAATTTTTGAAGATCAAAGTTGACTGGAAAACAAGAAGCCAAAAGAGATTTCTACAAACAAGAAGTACAATAAAAGAAACTGTTAGCATAGAACTTATGGTTCATCTAGCCATTTCAACTGTAAATTGAGGAGGTCTTGCTGCCAATCTATTACTGTGCTTAAATTCAGAAAGTCTAAGCACCACAGAGGAAAGTTCATCAGATCAATTGCCATGAAAGCATTTATAGAAAAGGCACAGGGAAGCTGCATTATTGTGATGGGAAAGGAACTGAAGCCAAGATGCCAGGTCAGGACCAATAATATTGCAGATCTCATGGATGAAGCAAGAGCACCAAACCAAAGCAAGGATGGATGGTAGACTTATAATTATGTAAGATAGATTCTGGTGAGAAAAATTATCTAGTATGACTTAGTGAACCAACTTTCTTAGTTGCAGACTTAGCAACTGATTCAATATACGCTTTCTATTTCGTGTCAGTCTGAAAAAGGCTTAATCACTCTCCTGGAGGTGACTCATTCGCATCTTTTTCTACTGTCACTATAAATGTAATCATTACAATTAATGAGAATTTTAATGTACAGTAGGACCTCACCATCCTAGGAATCACCAAACCAAATTTCAATGATCCAATCAAAAAAAACTTTCATGTTCAAAACTCACTGTATTAAAACTTTAAAAATATATTTCAAAGTAATATCTTCTTTTATGTGCCATGGCTTTCCACAATTTCCTGTTCTTTGTAGCTTTTAATAAATTTTGACTTTTCGTTATCTCTCCTAAATCTTCTGCCATCTATTTACTCAAGCTCTCTCTGTAGGTTATGCGTCGTTTTCCTCTATCACTCGTGCCATCAATCTGTCTTGTGAATGTCAAATTTTCCAAGTATAAGTGTTGTTTTTGCTTCTATAAAACATTTTCCTTGCTCACATGTTCAGTCCATGGTATTCTCAGCATCCTTCTGTAGATCCACTTTTTTATTCATCTGTTATAAGATTGTCCAGCATTCACTGTCATATTTCAGAACTGATATTCCATAACAGTTCAGTCCTCATTGTTTTTAATGAAATTTTCCCTGTTTCTTAATACTTTGCTTAGCTTTTCGAAGGTATCTTTCATTATCCCAATGCACCTTTTGATTTCAGTCTCACACTTTATATCCTCTGTTAAAACTCTTCCCAGATATTTGAATTATTATATTTGTTTTGATTTTTGTAATTTGCATGTTGCGATGTTTATTTTGCTGACAATCATGCATTGTCTTCTTGAAATTGATGTTTAATCCTTTTTCATTTTAAGTAGAAGTTTCCTTTTTGTTTCCATTTTCTGTGAAACTGTGTCGTTGCTCACATGTTTGGCCCATGGTATTCTCAGCATCCGTCTGTAGAACCACATTTTTGTTGATTAAAGGCTCTTCATCTTTGAAAAGACTTTTCAGCATTCACTGCCATATAGTAGGATTAATACTACACAACAGTTCAGTCCTCTTTGTTTCTAATAAAATTTTCATATAGATAATAAAAACAATAATACTATCTTGATAATATTAAAAATTCAATCAAACAAACTTGTTATATTTAATGTTGCATGAATGTTCTTCAGAAAAGCATGCATCCCTCTCTTCTTCCTTAAATAGCAGAGTAGACTGGGGTCTCTAGCCTTAGTCCAAATTCCAAACCATGGAAAAGGCAATCAGAAAAATCAGATAAAAAATTAAAAAGAGAGCTATGGCATTAAATTTTTTTTTAAATGAATGAAAATATAGAGACACATTCATCCATTCTAGTAAAAGTAAAGATAACTTTACAAATAATCCAGATTAAAACGCAGTAGGGGTGCTTGGTAGAGGAGATAACGTAACTAGTTGTGTTCCCTTTATCCATTACAATAATAAAAATTAATTCCATTTAAATACCCACAAAGCCAATGTGAGTCATCAGATCCAGATATGAAATGGTTTCTCTCCGAAATGTTATATATATATATGTGTGTGTGTGTGTGTGTGAAGGAAATCTTTAAAGATCCATCTCAGTTATAATTTATTTCATGAACATATTTAAATAATTATTTCTTCAGACCAAAGGTTTTTAAAAAAATCAAAATTCTAAAAAAAAAAAAAAAAAAAAACCTTCAGTCTAAAGAGATGAATATGTAAATATATTCATGAAATAAATTATAACAGAGGATTTTTAAGGATTTCCTTGACTTATTATTATTATTATTATTATATTGCTCTGTTACTTAATGTCCTCCTTGGAATTATTCCTAACAATTGGTTATATATATATATATATATATATATATATATATATATATATACGTGTGTGTGTGTGTGTGCATTTGGACAACAATTCCTCTTTTATACAAGTTTCATTAAATACAATTGACAAGGTATTGCGGTTAAGTTTCGTATTTAATTTTTCTTCTTTTAATAATAAGACGACAATAAAAATTAAATAAAAAAAATTAACCACAGTACCTTGTCATATTTAAAGAAATGTGTGTGTATATAAAGACAAAAGGAAAACTTAACTCAGCCAACACACTTTGTCCTGAGAGATTTCATTAAGGCAAATGCCAGGATTTTATTTTGTAACAATTATTTATAAAAAAAGAGCATAAATCTTGATAGACATATTTTAATGTCAAGTAAATAGATGTTCTTGAAATTTTTATGCAAATTAATACTTAAATTATTTTAGTTTGGGATTAATTTATGTGTTATATATTTTAAATAACATGAGGTTATGAATTTAACCATTTTTGTTTAATTTTTAATTTTTATTACTATATATATATATATATTATATATATATATATATATATTATATATATATATATATATATATATATATATATATATGTATATATATGTATATATATATGTATATATATAGTAATAATAATGGACTCTCCCGTCGACTCGACGTATGAGGGTCAGACAGATCAGGTCCCAGAAACTGAAAGCCCGACACCCACACAGGATTTGATTATAGTGGTGAAAGCTTTGTGCAGGGCCATCCACACTTATATATATATATTAATGCATGTTTCATTAAATAATATAGACAAGTTTTGTCTATTTATTTTCGCTTCTGCATCTCATATACACGGGTTTTTCGTTGCTTTTAAATTTTTCATGCAGCAAGGGCGGACTATCATTGTTGTTTCGTCCGTGTGTTTGATATATTGAAATTGTCATCTTTGATAATGGCTTATGTAAGCCGAAAGCTTAGATTGAATTTAAACATTTATCAATATGGTGTTTTCCTTTCGTTTTTAATGATAATGTGATTATGCTCATCAGACAATATGAAAGGAACTTACTTAAAATGGACAAAACTTGTTATATTATTTAATGAAACATGCATTAATAAAAAATTGCTGCCTAAATATACACAATATTTTTTTATACAGGAGAATTACTTAACTGTAATTGTGCATACCAATCCTTGTCATGTCCCCAACTACGAAGTTTCGTGGAAACATCCTCTTTTCAAGGGTCTGTTGCTTAAATAAATATACAGTGTAACCCGGATATAAGAGACCCGGATATAAGAGAGATTTTCTCTGGTCCCAAATTAGAGCCTGTGTTAACAAAACAGAATAGACCAAACCCTGATATAAGAGAAACCCGGGTATAAGAGACTTTGTCTCCGGTCCCGACAACTCTCTTATATCCAGGTTACACTGTATTTCCTATGTTTCTAAATTCCGTTATACACATGCACATTCATGAGTTTTACATTTTGTACATGCGCATCTTCAAGAATTTTTACATTAGCTTAGATGTTCATTTACCAATTTTTTTTATGGTTTGCATTTGTTAAATTGTTGACATCGACCCATTATCACATTCTTCTTATTTAATTTGTACATTATTTACATTATTCGGACTATTGTCCTCATCTTTGTCACCATATTTATTACAACGTTTCAGCCGTTGTACGCTGCGGCCTTCTTCAGGTGGTTGGAATGTCAAACTGAACCCTTTATTTTGCTCACTGGGGTAGACTGTTCTAGTTCCACATGCCATGTTTAATGGATGTCAGTTATCAGTTATCTCCTGTTAATTTTCCCTCTGAAAGTTCTCCACTGCCTTAACCGGGTATTGAACTCAGACTCTTTGGGTCCTGTCACTGGATCTAACCAACACCTTTATCCATTGTGCCATGTGTCCTTGAGGACACATGCACAGTCTGCCCCAGTGAGCGAAATAAAGGGTTTAGTTTGACATTCCAACCACCTGAAGAAGGCCAGAGCGTACAACGGCCGAAACGTTGTAATAAATATGGCGACAAAGATGAGGACAATAGTCCGAATAATGTAAATAATGTACATAATACCTCATTTCAGAAATATAGACAGTTATTTAATTTGTTTATTAAAGGTTATTGATAATTTTTCTTCTAAGCAGTCTACAATTCCTATTGTTAATATTATGTAGGGATAGTGATTTTTATAATTTCCCCATTTAATTTTAATAGGAATATTATTTTCTTTTTGTCTCCACACACACATACAGGAAAAAAAAAAAAAAAATAGAAACATGTCTTATTACTTAGACTGTGCATTCAAGAGCCATAATAAAGAGACTCTCTGTTGTACAGACCAGTAGATGTAATTCACTGTTATAATAAAAAAAAAAAAAAAAAGACAGCATGGCATTTACTCAAATAAGTATCCACTAAATAAAAATAAAAACATTTTTTTCAAAATTAAAAAGAGTCCTCAGAGGCATTGAAAAAAAAAATGATTTCCAATTAAAAATTTATATTTTGAGAAACTTTTGCAATCAATGCCAAAACATTTGTGCTGCAGTAATCAAGGCTAAAGGAGGATATTTTGACAAGAACAAAATTTAGTCATAAAATGCTTTTTTCTTTTTGTCATAATAAAACCACGACTCACTTTTTCTTAACCATGTATAATAATTTTCTCTTATTTAAAGTACAAATCAACTACTTTTGGGGCCAATTTAAAAAATATTACCAGGGGTGGCATCAAACTTTTGAACTGGTGTGTGTAAGTATATATATATATTTTAAATCAGTATCACCCCCCCCCCCAAGCAAGGCAGTAAAGTCACTCAAACACAGGGTGTGGAAGAATTAGGAACAGAAACATTAATAATGAGCAGAAAGAAAAAAGAACAGAAGATAGCAATTTAATATTGTATTTAAATTTTTGCAGATTAAGGTTGGCTGGAAAAAATGAGAGTTCCACAAGTGAGAAGTGTGAGATAAGAAACTGTTAGCATAGAGCTTATAGCTACATCTAGCCAGCTCAACTGTAAATAGTACTGTGTTAAATTCATGAAGTACCATAGTGAAGAGCTGTTCTATAGGGTGGTCCAACAGTTTGGGAGAGAGGTAGAGGTGACAAGACTTTCGGGCCACTCTGAACATTATTGTTTATCAACTTAAAAAAAAAAATTCAATTTTATCCAATTATATATTTACAAGGGTCATTCAGTAAATAAGTTGAATTTTTCGGTATAAGGACTTCTAATACTGATAGAAGCTTACTCTTTTTTATTTTTTTTTTTTGTTTTACTTTTTCACATGGATTTAATTTCTTTTGCAGATTAAAAAAAAACTTTGAGAGTTTTGGCGATTAACAAAGATGGCCGACCAAGAAGCATGCTCCAGGACTGAACAGCGGTCAGTTATCAAGTTTTTGGTTGCTGAAGGGTGCATACCAGTTGAAATTCATAGGAGAATGTCAACTGTGTATGGTGCCACATGTTTCAGCCAAAAAAATGTCTACAAGTGGGCTAAATTGTTTAAAGAAGGACAGAGCAGTGTTGAGGATGAAGACAGGCCTGGGAGGCCTACAGAAGTGAGGTCTCCTGAGGTGATTGAATCAGTCAATGACCTCATTCAGTCTGACAGAAGGGTGACAGTGGATGATATTGCAAGGACTTTGAGCTTATCTGTTGGGACAAACGCAGGGGGTCATCAGTCAGGAGTCATCTTGCATCATGACAATGCAAGGCCTCACACAGCAGCCCAAATGGTGCAGACCATCAACGAGCTGGGCTGGGAACTGCTCCCTCATCCCCCTTACAACCCAGACCTTGCCCCTTCAGACTTTCACCTGTTTGATCCCTTGAAAGCGTTCACGAGAGGCACGAAGTTTAAAAATGACGATAGAGTCAAAAGTGTTGTGAGCGACTGGCTGAGACATCAGTCCAAAGATTTTTACGCCGAGGGAATACGGAAGCTTGTGCACAGATGGGAAAAGTATGTGACAGTGCTGGGAGACTGCGTTAAAAAATAAAAAAAAAAGTAAGCTTCTATCTGTATTAGAAGTCCTTATACCGAAAAATTCACCTTATTTATTGAATGACCCTCGTACTATTATTTACAATGACTTATCAGGCAGTTCTTCAATACTTTTTGAGCAAAATTCTGCAAGTTCTAACTGCATTTAAGTAAGCTAACAGTTTCTTCTCTCTTGTGGAACTCTCATCCAACTTCTTGCTTTCCAGTCAACTCTGATTTTCAAAAATTTAAATGCAATGTCAATAGTTGTCTTCTGCATTCTTAATACCTGTTCTTTTATTGTCCCTTAATAATGTTCTCTTTTTCTCATTCTCTCTCACTCAGTAACCCCTTGAATCTCAGTGGCTTTATTGCCTTGCAATCATTGAGAGAAAAAAAAGGCCTACCTATGATATCACCAGTTTTATAAACAATATCAATGTTAAATTGAAACCTAAGAAACATGGCTCAATAATCTTAAGCAGAAGGATTCCCACTTCCTATCTTCATTAAATCTGTGGGATAACCAGCAGAGCTTCTACTCCACCCTGAAGTCAGTATTTTGCTGCCCCATCTTTCTTCATAGAGCCTGATAACAAGAATGTAAAATAATCTCAATGTACTGGAAATCCGGGAGACATAGAAAAAGGACCCAGCCCCCTTCTAAGACTGATTCCTTAAGGAACTGGTATCCTACTATCTATCAACATCTTTGATATTAGGCATCAGTCTTGGTTTCACAAGATTTTTCCACTCAGCACTGAAACTACCCACTGTGCCACACCTTATTAAAATATTTCGTTTTTTGATTAGATATATTTTATATTAAATGTTCTTCACCTTTCAATAAACAAAAATAAACTACAGAAAAAAAAGATGCAATAAAACAGATTTGTTTTTAAGGAAAACTTCAAAAGAAACTTTACAAAGTTCTTTTTAACCTAATAATGCCCACAGTAAAATCCTGTATTAATTGAAGGAAGAAAATGGAAAAGGGACAAAGAGGGATGGGAAAAGGGACAAAGAGGGATGGGAAAAGGGCGAGAGAAAAAAAAGGGAAAAAATAAAAAAAAGGGAAAAAATAAAAAAAGAGGAGGAAGAAGAAGAAGAAAACGAAGAAGACGAAGAGGAGGAAGAAGAAAACGAAGAAGACGAAGAGGAGGAAGAAGAAGACGAAGAGGAGGAAGAAGAAGACGAAGAGGAGGAAGAAGAAGACGAAGAGGAGGAAGAAGAAGACGAAGAGGAGGAAGAAGAAGAAGAAGACGAAGAGGAGGAAGAAGAAGAAGAAGACGAAGAGGAGGAAGAAGAAGAAGAAGACGAAGAGGAGGAGGAAGAAGAAGAAGAAGACGAAGAGGAGGAAGAAGAAGAAGAAGAAAACGAAGAGGAGGAAGAAGAAGAAGAAGAAAACGAAGAGGAGGAAGAAGAAGAAGAAGAAAACGAAGAGGAGGAAGAAGAAGAAGAAGAAAACGAAGAGGAGGAAGAAGAAGAAGAAGAAAACGAAGAGGAGGAAGAAGAAGAAGAAGAAAACGAAGAGGAGGAAGAAGAAGAAGAAGAAAACGAAGAGGAGGAAGAAGAAGAAGAAGAAAACGAAGAGGAGGAAGAAGAAGAAGAAGAAAACGAAGAGGAGGAAGAAGAAGAAGAAGAAAACGAAGAGGAGGAAGAAGAAGAAGAAGAAAACGAAGAGGAGGAAGAAGAAGAAGAAGAAAACGAAGAGGAGGAAGAAGAAGAAGAAAACGAAGAGGAGGAAGAAGAAGAAGAAAACGAAGAGGAGGAAGAAGAAGAAAACGAAGAGGAAGAAGAAGAAGAAAACGAAGAGGAGGAAGAAGAAGAAAACGAAGAGGAGGAAGAAGAAGAAAACGAAGAGGAGGAGCAAGGAAGAAAACGAAGAGGAGGAGCAAGGAAGAAAAATAATACTATTAATTGTAAGTTTATAAAAATCTAGCATGAATATGCCCACCATCCCATTTTGGAGACATTAATGGATTAAATTTAGTTAAATTCCTCTGTCTAAAGCCTTTCATAATTGCAGTTCTTGGAAAAGCGGTCCCTCGAGATTCCACAGGAAATAGTGATAAAATATAATATCCAACTATACTGGCTCCTTGAGACATGAAAATTATTTCAAGGATTTCTTGCATGATAAAAATAAATTTGAGAAAGATTGCTCTTCGGAGACAACTGCTTAAATTCTACCTCCACAACCAATATTTTTTTTATTTACATTACAAATTCCCAAATGTTTTTTTAATTTAAACTATAGTATTATTACTTCACATTTTTTATTTCTTAATTTACAAAAATTCACAAAGCAAAGCTTACTGGCAAATTCCCAAAATTAAATGAAGGGAAATTATCCACATATTAAAAAATTAAATTGTTTAACTGGGTTTATGATTTAATCAAATGCATGAAAAACATTTTATTCAACTTCATTAAGATTTATTAATTTGTTGTCATATATGATTTTTGTTATGTATTTAATTTGCAAGTAATCGTTGTCATCATTATCAATTCACTGCACAGCTGGACAGCTGACTAGTTTTCTCCACAATTTATAATCTTTCTTGCTTGCTTTCATTTATTTCTTGAATGCAATGAAATACTTATCAAAATTTTAAATAGTTCATATATTTCACTTTAAGGTATTTAGAACTAGTTTTATACTAGAAAGATGTATAATGGATTGTTTTTCCTTCCTTGAAATGAGGAGAGAAAGAAGAGAGCAAGAGAAAGAGGGGGTAGAGGGTAGTGGGTAGAGGAGTAGAAGGAAAAAAGGGTGAGAAAGAAAAAAGGGTGAGAAAGAAAAAAGGGTGCGAGAGAGAGAGAGAGAAAAAAAGGGTGAGAGAGAGAGAGAGAGAAAAAAAAGGGTGAGAGAGAGAGAGAGAGAAAAAAAAGGGTGAGAGAGAGAGAGAGAGAAAAAAAAGGGTGAGAGAGAGAGAGAGAGAAAAAAAAGGGTGAGAGAGAGAGAGAGAGAAAAAAAGGGTGAGAGAGAGAGAGAAAAAAGGGTGAGAGAGAGAGAGAGAAAAAAAAGGGCGAGAGAGAGAGAGAGAGAAAAAGGGGCGAGAGAGAGAGAGAGAAAAAGGGGCGAGAGAGAGAGAGAGAAAAAGGGGCGAGAGAGAGAGAGAAAAAGGGGCGAGAGAGAGAGAGAAAAAGGGGCGAGAGAGAGAGAGAGAGAAAAAGGGGCGAGAGAGAGAGAGAGAGAAAAAGGGGCGAGAGAGAGAGAGAGAGAAAAAGGGGCGAGAGAGAGAGAGAGAGAAAAAGGGGCGAGAGAGAGAGAGAGAGAAAAAGGGGCGAGAGAGAAAAGGGTCGAGAGAGGGAGGGAGATAAAAGGGGCGAGAGAGGGAGGGAGATAAAAGGGGCGAGAGAGGGAGGGAGATAAAAGGGGCGAGAGAGGGAGGGAGATAAAAGAGAGAGGGAGAGAAAAGGGAGAGAGAGAGAAAAGGGAGAGAGAGAGAAAAGGGAGAGAGAGAGAAAAGGGAGAGAGAGAGAAAAGGGAGAGAGAGAGAAAAGGGAGAGAGAGAGAAAAGGGAGAGAGAGAGAAAAGGGAGAGAGAGAGAAAAGGGAGAGAGAGAGAAAAGGGAGAGAGAGAGAAAAGGGAGAGAGAGAGAAAAGGGAGAGAGAGAGAAAAGGGAGAGAGAGAGAAAAAGGGAGAGAGAGAGAAAAAAGGGAGAGAGAGAGAGAGGGAGGGAGAGAGAGAGGGAGGGAGAGAGAGAGGGAGGGAGAGAGAGAGAGGGAGGGAGAGAGAGAGAGGGAGGGAGAGAGAGAGGGAGGGAGAGAGAGAGGGAGGGAGAGAGAGAGGGAGGGAGAGAGAGAGGGAGGGAGAGAGAGAGGGAGGGAGAGAGAGAAAAAGGGAGAGAGAAAGTTGGAGAAAGAGAGAAAGGTGGAGAAAGAGAAAGGGAGAGTGAGTGAAAAAAAGGGTCAAGAGACAAATTTAAAAGTGAATGAAGTTTTTTAAGTATCTAATTATTTTTTTCTTTTTCTTTCAGATTTAACAACTTATGTCTTTGTTAATCTTTCCATGACTGAAATTGCCAATCAAACCACATGTTAAGGTTACCAGAGCCCAATACAAAAATGGACGTTCAAACAGAAATGCATTTCGCACACTTCATGATTTTTTGGGGCAACATAATCGACCAACTGAGAATGCAATCAGAAAAATTGTAAATCCAAACAAACTGGGTTGGTGGCAGATGTGAAAATACCATTGCCTGCTCATTTACACCGTTTAGCTGAAAACATTGCTGCAGTACACAAGAATATGGTCAAAAATCCAGACGCCTCTATTTATCATCACACGCAGAAATTGAACATCTCCACAACAACGTTACATTGAATTTTGACAAAAGATTTGTTTCTACATGCTTACAAAATTCAATTGACACAAGAACTGAAACCTGATGACCATTTGGCGCACCGGACATTCATCAATTGGGTGCACGAGCAAAAACAAGCTGATGAAGTTTTTTTGCAAAAAATCCTCTTTCATGATAAAGCCCATTTTCATCTTGGTAGATTCATTAATAAGCAGAATTGTCGCATTTGGGCTGATGAAAATCCAAGGAAGATTGTTGAAAAGCCATTGCATCCACAAAAGGTCACTGTTTGGTGAACATTTTTTGCTAACAAAATCATTGGGCCATATATTGATAAATTTGAACATTCATTTTCATAATAGGCTTTGATAACTTTAACACATTGTTTGATTGGCAATTTCAACCCTGGAAAGATTAACAAAGACCTAAGTTGTTAAATCTGAAAGAAAAAAATCATTAGATGCTTAAACTTAAATGACATTTAAAATCCGTCCAAGTTACTGGAACACTCTATATATGGACAGACATTGAAGTGTTTATTAGATTTGTGTTTTTAATTTTTAAAAGCTTTAAATCTGAAGCTAAGTATTTTTTGTGAAAAGCGGCCTTATATTTTTCAAACTTGTGTGTATAGTCTTGGGTCTCTGGTAGAGTCAATATATATTTCTTGTGAAATGTAAGTTAACACCTGATTTTAAATTGAAAGTTGCAAAATTTGAATTAAATTTTAACAAGCAATAACTCATATTGACAAGTTCTGAAATTTTCAAAAGTTAAAATCCTCTGTGGATTATATAATCATTTCTGGCAAAATTTAATTAAGTTTACTTAATTTTATGGTCTAACTGATGGTGACTGAAGTTCCTGGAAGAGTTGTTGAATTAAAAGACATCTATAGAGTGATTAGGAAATAGGAGATTAATACTGAGGTCAAGACAAAGTTAACAAAAATAATGAGGCAACTGGGTCAAAAGAATTATTGTAGAAAAATTCTCTAATATTAGTGTTATGTTTGCGTGAGTTCTGAGGATCGGGCAATGCATTTGTTGATTGGAAATAATTACCAAGAACGTTTTTAGGTTTACAGCATTTTATTAATTACTAGATAAACTGAGTTAATACTACTCTACAAAAGAATTAGTGAAATATGGAGAGACGTTTGCCACACGTGTCCTGGTGTAGTCCACCATCTTGGATCTCTCTCTCTCTCTGTATTGCCACACGTGACGTCTGACGTAACAATGTCTAAAGCAAGTGGGATAACTCTTACAATACTTTGGAGTTATCTCCCTTTGTTTCCTTCCAACAATTAGCCATGTTTAAACTTTTTTGCTTACAAAAAAAATAGTGTACCAAAAGAATGGTTTTTCCTTTGACACTGCAATTATTTTAACTACCTTCACTCCTCTCAAAGTTTATTTTAAAAAGCTGCGATTAGAATTTTTAAACTTAAACATGAGAATTTACAACAAAAATATGAAATACTATTTATTTATTAGATAGTTTATTGGAATGGTTGACAAAACATCAACTAATTGCCAATCAATTTAAAATGGTAAATAAATAACGATTTAAATGTTGGTTGAATTTGCTTAGTAGCATATCATCCTCTCTGGGTTATTTAATGCCAAAATCTAAATATTTTAAACACAATTTTATGCCTTCAAATAAAATGTGTTGGTCATTTTTAAATTATTTTTTTCTTTATATAAAAATGTACTGCTAATATTTGTACTATAAAAATGTATTTTATACTTTCATAGTGTTTTGGAGGCTCATTATTTGCCTATAGCTGAGACCCTAACAGGTGCTACTACCCCAGATCACGGTGGACCTGGTAACAGCAGCAATTAAGAGGTGGTTCCAGGTTCCTCAAATCTCTTGACCAGAGGCTTTGCTGCTGGATGTTGTTTGTCATACCCAGGACTGAGGATTTACATGAATAATAAGGATTTCATTATAATTGGTTCACATATTTATACTTTTGTAAAAGTTTATAAATTTATGAATAAACTTTTTTTTAATATTTATTTCTTCATAAACTGGTAAATGATAAATATCACAATGTTGTAAATATAAAATTAATCTAGTAAATAATATTTTTAACATTTGTTGTAAATTCTCAAGAACAAAGATAATATATCTTATTAAATATCTGTTGATGAAATTATAGAAAACATTTTTATAGTCGCAAAATTATGACCTTCAATTACATATTTCTTGGAGAAAAATGCAAGATCCATATATTGAGAAGTGTTACCATTAATGACTTTCAGATAATTTTTTTGTCAAAGAAGGTAATGACTTCTCCAGCTGTCTAAATTTGGAAACTTTATTTAAAACTATAAGTGCCTCTAATTGTCTACAAAGATTTTTATTATCAGGAAATTTAATGTTTGAGGACTTCTAAAAAAAAAAAAAAAAAAAAAAAAGGGAATAGAAAGTGGAATTATTAGGATAGTTGCAACATTGATGTATATTGTCTCCAAGAAACCAAAATCAAAAGACTTGATATTAATATCAGAGTTAGACAGTATATGTTAATAGTTTTGGTCACAAACAGTAAATATTAAGGAAATGGTTCCATCATTAATGCCAAAATTGAAGAATTATATCCAAAGACATTAAATGCACAAAGTATACACATTGGCCAATTAATTACAGAACTATCAATAAAATTCCACCATTCTATATAAAAACTTTGAAGAGGTTAGAAGACTTGCAACACTTTCATGAATTAGCAAAGGATAGAAAGGTATGGAGAGGACTGGTAAGAGTTATTTATATAGTTGCTGAAAATGAGAAATAACTGATTTGCAGTGTGCATTTAAGGCAAGACAATTTTCATAAGTTCTCTGAACAAACAAAGATAAAAACTAACAATGATAAAAATATGTACATTTACTTCCATAAATTTGACAGCAGTAACGTAATTTATGTTAAAAAAAAAAGCTTTCACATTTAGTGAAATATACAGATACTGAAAAGAATTTGAAAAGTTTACAGGTTATTTTATATTATGATTCACTGGTAGATATTCTTGTGAAAATCCAAAGAATCTGCAATGTTATCAGTCCTGACCTGGCATCTCACCTTCAGTTACTTTCCCATTGCCATAATATAGCTTCCCTGTGCATTTTCCTCTATGATACCTGGACTATGAAGTTAAGTGTAGTACTAGATCGGTGGCAAGGTCTCGTCATTTTACAGTCGAGATGACTAGACCAGTGGCAAGGTCTCGTCATTTTACAGTCGAGATGACTAGACCAGTGGCAAGGTCTCGTCATTTTACAGTCGAGATGACTAGACCAGTGGCAAGGTCTCGTCATTTTACAGTCGAGGTGACTAGACCAGTGGCAAGGTCTCGTCATTTTACAGTCGAGGTGACTAGACCAGTGGCAAGGTCTCGTCATTTTACAGTCGAGATGACTAGACCAGTGGCAAGGTCTCGTCATTTTACAGTCGAGATGACTAGACCAGTGGCAAGTTCTCGTCATTTTACAGTCGAGATGACTAGACCAGTGGCAAGGTCTCGTCATTTTACAGTCGAGATGACTAGACCAGTGGCAAGGTCTCGTCATTTTACAGTCGAGATGACTAGACCAGTGGCAAGGTCTCGTCATTTTACAGTCGAGATGACTAGACCAGTGGCAAGGTCTCGTCATTTTACAGTCGAGATGACTAGACCAGTGGCAAGGTCTCGTCATTTTACAGTCGAGATGACTAGATCAGTGGCAAGGTCCCGTCATTTTACAGTCGAGATGACTAGATCAGTGGCAAGGTCCCGTCATTTTACAGTCAAGATGACTAGATCAGTGGCAAGGTCCCGTCATTTTACAGTCAAGATGACTAGATCAAACTAAGTTCTATGCTCTTAGTTTCTTCTATCATGCTTCTAGCTTGTGGAACTTTCTTTCAGCTTCTCAGTCAAAACAGTTATCGTCCGTTTTCCTAATTCTTGTTCTTTTATTATTCTCTCTCCTTAATACTATTATTCTTTATTCACACTCTCTAACACTCAGCCCCTTGCATCTTAGTGGCTTTTTTGCCTTGCTTGGAGTGAAATTGATTAAATAAAAGTGTCGGTAAGTAAGAATGTATTGTTTTGGTGTAAGGAATACTGTGGTATGTTTGGGTCAGTAATTGTGGTTAGCTAAGTTTAATTATGAGAGAATAAGACCAGCCTTCCCTATCCCTTGTGCCACATCTTTGTATTTTACAAAATAAATATTACTTTCCTCTATGGTACCTAGACTTTATGAATTTAAGCACAGTACTAGATTGGTGACAAGGTCTCATTTTACAGTTGATATGGTTAAATGTAACCATAAGTTCTATGCTAACAGTTTCTTCTGTTACACTACTCGCTTGTGGACTTTTTTCCGGCTTATTGCTTTCCCGTCAACTTTGATCCTCAAAAACTTAAATGCAATCTCAATTGTTATCTTCTGTCTTAATTCTTATTGTTTTATTATTCTCTCTCCTTAATAGTAATTTTCTTTCTTTTTTTTTTTACATACTCCCTAACACTCGGTAAACCCATGCATCTCAGTGGCTTTTTTGCCTTGACTTCTGAAATTGATTAAATAAAAGTGGGGGTAGCACTCTCCTTTTCACATACTCAGTAACCTCTTGCATCTCAGTGGCTTCAGTTTTTAAAAAAAAAACCACATCAGTATATGATATGTGCTTACTTGATAACAAGATTATGAAACTATGATATTTGAGAAGCCATATTTACTGAATGTAAGACAAGGTGTGTTTCTACTGGTTATTTTAGAAAGATTTTTAAGTTAATAGTCTGGTAATTACACAATTTTAAATGTTCCCTTAACAACTAAATAATATACTTTGAAGGATATATATATCAATTTTCTTTAGATATACATTATTTAGAAACACAGTGAAGTAATAGTGGCTCAGATTGAGGAATGAGCAAACAGAATTCAAATCCAAGTTGAGTTTGTTACATTCATACATGCTAATATTCTTTAGAAAGGTATGAATACATCTCTTCTCCCCCTCACTGTGGGTAAATAGCAGGACAGACTGGTCCTATAGCCTTGAGTAGCAACCACTCTGGAAGAAGGACAACACTGAATTCAAACCCTGAGTGGTCCATGACTAAACTGGCTCTTCCACCAGGCCCTGGTCTAGTGAGGAGGGTAAGTCGGACAGCAGCAGCACAAAAAAACAAAGGCTGTTAATGGGAAGATGAACTCTCCAGAGTCAGTCATTCATTCCACCTATGGGTTAAATAGCCTCATCAACCCACAATTAACCAGACCAAATGTGGTGAGTACTACCACACCCCTGAAGACACAGTCAATCAGGTGAGGTTCCTCCAATAGGAGGAAGAAGGTCCTGAATTTAGATACAGTATTTATATTTCTTACATATCTAAAATCACTATATTTTCACAATTTAATGTTAATATTTTCTATGTACAAATCTCATTGATTTGCTTACAGGACTATTTCAAATTTTTTCAAGTGTAAAATCTTTTTGAATTTTCACATTAATTTTTCTGATTTTCAAGGCTGCAATGGTGATGATTTTTTCCTTTACAATCGTTCTGATAAGGCTCGAAATGAACAAAACATTAAAAATTGTAAACATCCATCTGATTTCCATATATTACACCTCACATACTTTGTTTTGAATATTTCATATCAGTGATTTATCAGACGCACACATATACATATGATGAAATATATTTGTTAAGGTATAGTATAATTATAGGGTAAGTACTTAATATACATAATGCACATAAATAAAAAAAATGTCAAGACTAAGGTCAACATCCAGTGGCGAAAATGTTTTATGAAATCATGAAGCAGACTGTTAGCATTGGTGGTTGATGTCAAGGACCACTTTTATATTTACATATATATATAAACAATATAAAGAATTATATATATATATATATATATATAAACAATATAAAGAATTATATATATATATATATATATATAAACAATATAAAGAATTATATATATATATATATATATA
>OZ038517.1:35408337-35443337 GCA_964036315.1 Acanthosepion esculentum | reverse complement strand
ACCCTTTGATCACTCACTACAGGAGAACTTTTGCCAATGGTTTATTGCACAAACTGCTAATCTGTTGTCTCTTCAGTATTGTTTATGGATGAGGAAACATTTGGAAGAAATGGAATAACAAATTTACACAACCAATATTTGTAGGCAGATTGTTTATCCGTTTATGATTAATGTGTGGGCTGGAATTGTAGGTGACTGTCTGGTAGGTCCATATGTTCTCCCAGCACATCTTACAGGAGATATCTACAGACTTTATTTCAAATACACTTCCAGACCTGCTAGAAGATGCATGTGGTTCATGCATGATGAGGCTCCAGTACATTTTAGTCACATTGTTTGCAATGCACTGGCTGACATCTACCATGAAAGATGCAATGGTGGGTTTGCTAGAATTTCTAGTTTTCCATAATGAAATCCCACATCCTAGAATGCTTAAGGAGAGCAAAGAAATGTCTTGAATATTTGATAAAACGGGCCATTAGAATAAAAATGTCCTAGATGTATTCAGTTTAAAAAAATAAAACCATTTGATCTATTTGAAATTCAAAGCTATCATAGAATTTTTTTCTAATTTCAGCTTTGACTTTTTTTATATCTCTGAAAATAAAGAATGATAATTTGTCATAAAAATACAATTCTATTCTTTCTGCAAAGAAAATGTTATCTTCTGCTCTGAAAAAGCCAATATAGATTTAATATAAACACAACAAAATATCATATATCATGAACAGCAACTGTGAATTAGATCAGCTATGGAGTTACATGAAACTTGATATGTTTATCAGGAGTTTTTGGAAGCAAATGCAGTGACTTTCAGCAGAAAAGTATATCTTAATTTTTTTTTCCTTCTAAGAATATTTTGACTGAATAATTATCTCCTATATTTGATCATTGCAAAATTTGGCACCTGATTAGAAAAATAAAAACAATTTTATATACTCACAAAAAATAAAAAAAAAAAAATAAAAAATTATTAGTCAAATATATAGTCTCCATTTTTTTTTAACAACTAATCATTCTACAAGCTTGTTGATTTCATCTTCATAGAAACTTAGTTTTCAGCTCACTGTACAGAGTCCAATTTTTTTGCCATTTAGATTTTTCTATAGAGAGTGGAACAAATGAAAATCCAAAGGAGCCAAGTTAGAATATGGTGGATGCTGGAGGGTTTTCCATTTGAACTCTAAATGTCTGCAAGGTCGATTTTGCAACATGCAGTCTTGCATTGTAGTGGTGGTAAATGATACCTTTTTAATTAGCCAAAATCAGACGTTTTTCTTGAACCCAAGTCTTTTCACAGGGTAGAAGGCAGTTGACCTATCGATTTTCAAAATCTTAACAATCTCTTTCATCAAAAAATCTCTAATTTATCCTCTACCATGATGAGCAGAGAGTCTTCAGTGTCGAAAGGTCTCCTAGAAAATTGTTTGATCGCTTAGGTTAAAATCACCGACGAAATCTGCCAAACCAATTTTTGAACATTCAAAGAGCTGGAGCATGATCCAAATAAACCTTCTGTATGTTTTTTGCTGCATTTCTGGAACTTACTACTTTTCGAAATTCATGGAGAATAATATGGCAAAAGTGCAACTTTTCACCCTTCATTCATTTGTGGACAAATAATGAACATTCAGTGAAGTTTGACTTGCAACTGAACAATGAAAGGTTTTTAATGCAGAAGACACCAGAAATCAGCACAAACACCAATTTCAAGTTGTGGTCATTTTTCTATTAATAATGAAAATCAGGCATAAACTTTCACATGACCTCATATAAAGTTCAGTGTGTATCTCCACTTCAAACCCTGAAAGTTAGATTTTAATCTGGATTTTTATTTCTGAAGAACTTAATTTTCTTTATAAATAACAACAAAAAAACTTGCTTGATTTGTTTATTTTTATACCACTGTTTTTTGTTGTTTTTTTACTGTTTGTTCATCCAATGCAAGGCTCAAGAGGCACTAAAGGTAGTAGGTTACCGAGTGATATTGTTTGTTCCACAGCTCTGAGGAAGGAGCTGTCAGAATGAAACTTGCTTTTTATCATGAAAGGAATGCGTCGGGGGGGGGGGGGGCACCCTGAACATACATAGCTGATATAGTAATGGTAATATTAGTTATTTCCTTATCAGGAAACATTGAGTGAGCAGCCAGTACTACTTTCAGCTGAAATTCATGGTCTTTTAGAACAATTTTTTATGCCCGGCAGCTGTTATCACGTCAAGAGTGCGAGTCAATAACAATATATTGTTAAATTGACTCTCTCGACTCAGAGAGAAAGGAACCCTACCATAATCCCCTAATATAGAGCAAAACACACATGACATAACAATAAGCCAGCATACTGCTGCAGAAATATTAAGGTATAATATGCATTGGAATACTAATTGAGGGTTTCTATTTACCTTTTTGAACTTTTCTAAGTCATTAATTGAATGGGTCACTCATGTTGATTTCTTTCTTCATATTATTTTGCATCTAAACCAATGAAAATGAAATGTAACATTTTCATTGAATCTTAACAAGACAGTTGTCACTTTAAAGTTCAAAATATCTCACCACTTTGATTCTTTTTCAAGCAGTCTTGTGTGTGTGTGTGTGTGTGTGTGTGTGTGTGTGTGTGTGTGTGTGTGTGTGTGTGTATATATATATATATATTTTTGTCATCCAGACAGACAGACTGTTTCGCTGTTTCACAGCTCATCAGTGTGGCTACACGTCCGGTTGCCTCTAGCTAGGATCGAAACCCGACTGAATTTGCGTCAGTCCGAACTTCTCCCACTAAGCCGTCAGTGTATGGTAAGGGATGAGGGTGAATTTTAGCGTGTTTCTTTTTAGATTCAGATAAACACACAGTGACTGAGAGTGACTCAATTCTGTCAAATATATATATTATGAAATGGACAAAGTCCAACAATTGTTTTAAGACATTTTTTATGTTTATATGTTCTCTTTATAGATACAAATATTTAAGTAAATGCTTTGTTGTAAATGTCTTTAATACTGTTTATTATAAACAGAGCATTTACTTAAATATTTGTATCTATAAAAAAAAATGTATAAACATAAAAAATGTTTATATATATATATATATATATATATATATATATATGTAAAGGGTGTTCCAATTACTTGGACCAATTTTAAATGTGAATTAAGTTTAAGTGTCTAATGATTTTTTTCTTTTGCTTTCAGATTTGGCAGACATTTGGGTGATATTATTTTCACACATAATTGCCATGACTTAAAAAACATGATCCAATAGAGAAATAAATAAATTTTCACCAATAACACCGATTTATTTACTGCTGACTTTGACCCATCTTAGTGAAACACACTATATACACTTCACCTTAATGAAACACCCTTTTTATATATATATATATATATATATATATATATATATATATATATATATATATATATAGTGGACTCTCCTGTCATATTAAACATTTGAGGATCAAACAGCTCAGTTCTTAAGAACTGACAGCCCAAATACCAGCACATGTGATTTGATTATAGTGGTGAAGGCTTTGTCCAGAATCAACCACACTTTTTGAAGTGCTGACTACAGAGACCTGGTGAACTATATGCCACAAGGTCCCCAAATGAACTATTGAACCCAGTCTGAACCCAGGAGAAGAAGAGGATTAACACCATTCTCCAAGGGTATTAGCACATAAGTGAAAGTAATGAATTCAACTGGAATCCACTACTCCACCATTGTGCCTATATATATATATATATATATATATATATATGTAAAAAGGAGGTAATAATGCCACTAAAATGCAAGGCTTATCTGGAAGAGGAAAAATTTTTTCCTTTTAATAACTTATCAATTCATGGAAGAGAATGAGGAGACTTTAGTGAAGAGAAAGAGCAATTACAACAGGATTCAAGAAGACAGAAGATGTCAATAAACATTGCATTTCGATTTTTGAAGATTGCAAGTGACAGGCAAGAAAGAAATCGGAAGAGTTCCACAAGTGCAAGAAAAACTATTAGAATAGAATTTACAGTTACATTTCAACAGTAAAATGATGGAACCTATAAACACATACACACAGTGAACAAAACAGGCAAAACTAATCACAAAGAAAATCAAGTTTACTTTAAAGGAAAAAATGCTGTTAAAAGCCAGTTGCAAGAAATAGTATATTCAGATTCTAAGACTTTAATTCTAGACGTAAATCACTGGGCTTTGTCTGGAAATGCTGCAGTTAAAGTATAGGCTTGATATTTGAGTTGACAGCTAATAAATTATTTTAAATAGTTTGTCTCTTCTATTTTATTGTTATAGAATAACTAAATCTAAGTAATCAGATGAGACTTATGTAAATATTTATTTAAGGCTCCATTTAATGATTAGGATAAACTCAGTTTATAAATAAAGATAATTATTGAAGATTTCTTTTCTGTAACTCATGTTGGCCCCAGAATCTTATTTTACTCCTCCAGATTTCCCTAAATCCCTTAAAATTAGATTTATGGATGATGTGAATAAACATTGTAATTTTTAAGATGAGTTATGGTTCTTGACAAAAAAGACATATTTGATTGTCTTCCCTTGTCAACCAGAGATATAAAAACAGAACCGATTAGTTTTTGTGTGTACAAATTAGGTCTTAAAATCTACAGCCTGTCAGTTTTACTGCTTCTACTCTACTGGAACACTGAAAAGGCCATCTGTATGATCAATAACCAAAACACACTTTATCTGTCACGTCTTGTTCGGTTTTAGTTTCAAAGCTTTATTTATTTATTTATTTTTTAACAGATGACTGTATCTGCTTCTCTATTAATCTGAATGGTTGAAACATTATTAATAGAAGTGAAATACCAAGTAAGGAAACAGGGACATAAGTTAAAGGTGAAAAAGTGGGTGTAGTTTAAGTATAACCACAAGTGTAACAGTACAGTTGCCCTAGTCATAGTAATGCATGAAAAGTGGTTAGTATTGTGACTTAATAATTCTGAGCAAATGAGTAGAGATAGTAGAGAAAAATATGACAGAGTGGTCAATCAGATTGGAATCTAATGGTTTAAAAAAATATTAATTTAAGCCCATGAAATAGTTATAAAAAAGGGTCTTGGAAGAGTTTGAACTCTAAGATTTACTAAGATTCAGTATAACTAACATCCCAGCCCAAATCCATAACTAAAAACAAATCAGCATGACATGACTAACAAGTCCACAGGACTTTCAGCAACTTTAGGGTTTGTTTTCTTAAAACAACCTGTATTGCATATTTACGTTGGTTTCAGTGTAAATTTTGGAAACTTAAAAATCCAAGCCCAAATTGAAAAGCATTCTTTAGGCAGCCATCTGGCTTATATAAGCAAGAGGTTCTTTGAGAAGCTAATTAATTATGTCTATTCCAGAACAAGTTTATATAAACAGAGTACTCAAGTACAAAAATCAGAAGAGTTCCTGCAGAGCTAAGGAGAGTTACCCAAAGAAGTCGAATGCTCAGAGAGAAAAATTGGCATCCCTGCTTTTCATCGTGCATCAGAGAAAATCCACTATAGAAGATAGTCACTGCTATGACATAAACACCATTACTTAACAGACATCTCTTAGTGCCTCAAGGGTTGAAAAGGAGTGATCGGGACAAAATTGCCCCATTGCTGTTGTACAATTTTTACATATCACCTTTAATTAAATTGCTGATAATTTATTAACAGGTGTTGTTTCTTCTTTTGACACATTTACACCTTTTTCAGTAAGATTGCCTGACACTAAAGAAACAAATCAAAACCACATCCACAAAGCTATAGCTTGTTATTTTCTCACCAGTATGCAATGAATAAAATTCACTAGAAGACACTCTGATGAAGGAAATGAACCAGTGAAACTGCTTACACCAAATGCAAGCCACCTTCACAGAAATTTGGAGTCACCCTCTGGATCTGGAAAAATTGCCTAAAAATTGAAGGTCGCAGGCCTTTCTCAAAACTAATTTACTAACTCACTTTGGGCCCTAGGGACTTTATCTTCCTGAAGGATTTTAATAACAAAATTAACCTATTACTGCATAAAATTTCCTTAGAATTTTAACTTTTTGCCTAATAGTAATGTTAAGGCTGGCAGATTTTACACTTTAAGTAACTGCTTCTCTAAAACATTGGAAGCCATGCACTAATTTAAAAACATTATAGAAGTTATTTAAACCAAAAAAGGAATGAAACTTACTAATTGTTAAATGCAGAAGGTTGCCCCAAACATTTGGCCTATAGCATAAAACTTATGGACAAGTTTCAGATTTGACCAATTTTAAATTTATTGAGAGATTATAATACATAGGCATGTTTTTCATTAGCATTAGTGAGTTCATAATGACAGAGAATCTAAAAAAAAAAATTAGAAGAGTTATGGCCCTTGACTACAAAAAAAAAACATTTGGTTACCTACTTTTGTCATCCAAAGACATAAAAGCAGAACCTTCCATTATCACCTCTGAGTTTGCGTATCAACTTTGGAATTTATAACCTTTGGGTTTTACAATAATATTAATATATATCAACCATACTTGCTTGATAAACAGAGGCTACAATCACTGCTTGTTTTACAATTTGCAAAAAGTGTTGCTGAATTGACAGATTTTCATTTTTTGCCAATGATGCTGATGTCCAATTCGCAATAATACACATAATAGAGAATCAATCTACTTCTACCCCCCCACTTCCTACAGCTATGAGTAAATAGCAAGGCAGATAGAGTCTTTCAGCACTGTCAGTTCAGCCAATAGAAAGTTATTCTGATAGAAAAAAATGACAGCTTGGCAGTCCCATGCAGAGTTTAAAAAAAAAAAAAGAGAAAAAAGGACAGCTGGGCATTGAATTAGAATGCCAGCCCCATAAAAACCCACAATTGGTACAGAAACAACAAACAAATCTCCAATGAACAAATACGACATTGTTCAAGATGGAGACAAAATATTACCCAGCATGCCTTGTCATAGAGGAGGACCTATGACTGCACGTTACAAAGATATTCTTTCTACTCACTTCAATGTATTAAAAATCTCTCCTGGTTGTACAGCTTCTACCTTTGGTACTTTTTTTTTTATTCCCCAGAAAGAAAGAAAGAAAAAGAACAATATAAAGGCAGTAGCTTGATAACTTGATATAACCACTTGGAATTGGCATATATTTTAAATTTCTTTTCCTACCCAACCAGACAAGAATTTATCCCAGAAAATTTTACTGTAAAAGTTACTCGCCAGTTCCACAAGGTTCCAACATCCTATCAATGTCAATGTGTGACACATCAGCAAAAAATTTCATTAGCCATTCCAGGATAATCATTGCTTTCACTGGTATCAACATGTATGAATTGTCTTAAATTACCATCTGATGAACAGCACCCACAACTTGCAAACCTCAAATATACGATATAATGGCGAATGCTATTTTTAAATGTCAAGGTGGTGCTTTGTAGATGCTATATAAATCATATTTATATTTAGTGGGATAAATATTGTCATCTTGTGAAAAGATGACAACTTTTTTAGTTAAACAAAAAAAAACAAAAACAAAGTAAAAGTTGTACAGTAGGGCAAGTTGATTGATTGTTTTTTGTCTAGCGACCTATTAACTTTTATGGGTTATTTAATGCAGAAACCTAATTATCTGGTACACATTTTCTTTTTTTTTTTAGATAATAATGGTTTTAGTGATACAAGTCATACTAATTAACACAGATGGAAGAGGAAGAGTTGAATCTCATGCCTTTCCCAAGGGTATTTGCACATATGTGAATATAACGAACTCAACCGGAATTGGAACTCAGTTCTCCAATTAACAATTCTGAGCCATTATCAATTACATTACTTGCATATCCAGGTTTACAGGTTATCATACAGGAACCAATGTTTCAATATGATATGGCCATAAGTCACAACAGAGCAAGTTGATTTGGGAACTGTACTATTGCACTCAATTTGAAAGTTGGGGTTTGATATAAATGACACAAAATATTTATTTCCAAATAATTACCATTTTTTGAGGAAATGAGTTTAAAGAATGAGTTTAGGTTAAAAAATTGTAGTGTTAGAATCTCATTCTGGTGATCAGTGAAAGCCTAATAGCACAGCCTTATCAAATTTATAATTTACTGAAACTTTGCAAATTGTATATGGACAAGATGCATGGCACAAGTACATTATTACTAAATCATTGTGCCTCAAATAAGACCTTCATTTATTTCAAAGGGAAATTATACTGAACAATTTAAATATATTATGATGTAATATATTATATATTGCAGTAGTTTTAGTGTGATTTTCAATAAACAATGCAAATTTATAACATTTTGTCTTATGTGTCATATACACTTATCTATTTTTTGTTTTTATTAATTATGATCTAAGAAATCTTGTTCACTGAATAGTCTTTTTTACAGTTTTTACTTTAGTATCAGTACTTATAACATCAAATCCCATGTTTCATACCAAGTGCAATATTGATTTCAACAACAACAACAAAAAAAAAGCGAAAAATCAACCTCTGCCAGTAGGCACTGTGACCAGAAATCTTTTCTCCTCTCCCATATTAATGCAGATTAAATACTCCAAAATATCAATTTTTTTTCCTTCAGTTCATAAAAGTTAAGAGGGAAGTGGGCCAATTTGCTATGTAAATTCATTGTAAATTGATTTCCCTACAAAAGTCAAAACGAAATACACTCAATACCATGTGATTTGCTAAAAAAAAAAAAAAAAAAAAAATTGAAATTCATAATCTGCAATATCCCTCCATTTTGTCTATAACTTACTGTCAATTAGGCACTCCAGATAAGAAATTAAAAAAAAAAGAAAAAACTTTTTTTTTTATATTTTACTAAATCATATGGGATGAACATTTTGTTTTGACTTCCAGAGGGGGGATCAATTTGCAATGATTTTATATAACAAATTGAACCTTATTAACTTTTTTTTAATTTATGATCTGGATTACTTATTCTGTAGCAATACCAAAAAAAAAAATAAAATTTAAATAATTATTTCTACAAATCCACAAAAATAAAAAGAATATATAAAAATAAAATAAATAAAACTGTACTATTTTCATCACAGCCAAAGTAGCTCAAGAATCTGATGTTATATATATATATATATATATATATATATATATATATATATATATATATATATATATATATATATATCTCGATTGATTTTTTTTTTTTTACAGCTTAACTATTTATGTGAAACATTTTAGATTATAAAAATTAATTTCTTTTTGCAAGTTTATATTAACTTCTTATTTTTTTCTTTTTTTAAGAGTAAAAATGATTTTTTCAGATATAATTCCTATTATTTAACCCATAGCTTGGAAGAAAAAGATGGATTTATACCTTTCACAAGGGTATTTGCACGTAATAAACTTGACTGGAATTCGAACTTGACACCAATTTCTCATTCCAAGCCACTATCCATTACACCATCTGCACATCCGTTAATATCGGAGAGATAATATCTAGTTCAGTCATGGAAAACCTCATCTGCTTTCTCAGATTAATGGATTAAAATTGCTTTGAGCAAATGAAGCCTATGGATCATGGTGAAGACCATTCTAATTAAAACTTTGTGGACTGGTGGTATAGAATCTCAAAGAACTGCACAAGACATCAGAAACCACATTACTTGAGGACTTTCAACAGCACCAACAACTAAAATTTTATATAAAAAAAAAAAAAAAAAAGAAAAAAAAAAAAAATAATAATAATAATAATCACAACCAAGATGTTGATGTTCTACCATATTCAAAAAAATGGTTTGGAAGGAAACGACTATCAATACGAAAAAGAGCAAAAAGACTTTAGAAACCTATTTTCCTTAAAAATTGTTTTAAGAGAGAAATTTTATAAATTTCAAGTGAAAGCAGGACTGTCTGCTCAGTGAAGGAATGCCAAATGTTTCCTTATAAGGAAATGGATAATATTACCATTATATTCATTAGTTCAGTAATAAAAACCATGTGTGATTTGAAAAGTCATTTGAAGTGAATTAGGTAGCCATTTGCATCTTGTGTATTGCCCCTGATGCATATATGCATCCACCCCATGGTTTTAATTCCCTATTTAGAGAAATAGTATTTTTTTTCATTCTTTTTTTCAAATGCTCTGTAGAACTCTTCTTGCTTAAAAATAAATTAAAAATCTGTATCAGACGGTAGGCATTATGAAGAGAAAATAAATTAAATGAAAATGCATAAATATTCTTTTTTAGGGTTGACTAATTTTAATTTCATTTGTCTAAGTAAAATATAAGTTTCCTTATATAGCAAATTACTAGCAGAATAATCCATCTTTGACCATGTCTTTCATTACTGGGAATTTTTGCCGTTCAATTGGAGCAGTTTAAGTTTAAAGTCAGCCCACCCAAAAATCAATATTAGTAAAAACATTTGGGTGCAACTGAGGCACATCCCCAAATGGGGAGTTAACAATTTGAATGGGGGAGTGGCCCTGAAAAGGGAAATGTATAATAAATATTATTATTGTAATAATTTAAATTATTTATTTTTATTAAAGTTTTTATGAAAGATATATATCCAAGAACAGATAGTAAATAGCAAAACATTGCCGTGAGTTATAATGGACAGGAAGTAGTGGAGAGACATTGTCACCAACAATTTAGACTCAAAACCAGCACTGAAAAATTATCTATCAAACAAAAAAATTTCATCAAAATTGGATGAAAAATGTAGAAATGCATCTGATCACATTTTGAGAATTATAGATAAGTGTAATAAATGGCCAAGTTCAAATATCCAATACAGCAATGAATGTGGTAATAAATTTATTTCTATTTATGAAAATAAAGCATGAGTAGTTTTATACAGTACTTTAAGTAACAAAATCACAGATGGCATTATACAGTGTGCATCAGAAATACCACATTTTAAACTGTCACTTGTGTTTTTTTTTTTTGTTTAGCAGTATATCAACTCCTGGGTCATTTACTACTGAAAGTTAATTTTCTTGGGGCATTAGTAATTTCTTTTACAAAAATGTATTGCTGGTAATGTTTTTACAATGAAAATGCATTGCTGCTATATTGACTATAAAAATGTATTTTTATACTTTCATAGTATTTGATCCCAGTTTGGTACCATAGTTGGTGAGGTGCTACCATCACAGTTCAAGGAGGACCTGGGAACAACAACAATTAAGAGGTGGTTCCACACTCCTCAAAACCTACCGATCAGAGGTCTTGCTGCCAGATGTAGTTTATCATACCCAGGACAGTATGGTGCTAGTGAACATTGGCATGAGGCAATGGTATCTTCATCTAATTAATGTCTTAACATTTTTTTGGCTTCGATACTATCAGTTACTATCATGGTTTAGACCGATGCACACAGTGCATTTGCTGTTTAAGACTGATGAATCTGTAATTGCTACACAGAGCTTTTCAAGCTCAATTTATGTTACACTGGAATGATATGGTTTCAGACAGACAATCGATACTGCTATGGGTTGAAAATTTCAGGGTCACAGGTTCAGCCCTTGAAAGAAATCCACCCAGAAGACCTCAAAGTGCTCAAACTTCCAAGCAATGGAAAACTTTAGAAACCAACTACAAACTACAACAGTGAATTATGATGAACAGAGGACATTTGGAAGATGTCATTTTTTAATGTCAAATGAATAAAAACTGTAGCCCTTTATTTAAACAGTGAAATTAATTTTTAATAGCAATTATCTTGGTCTTTTGGTCAACCTTTAAAATTTCTGCCTTACCCTGCATAAGAGTTCAAATAGTCAAGGTAGGAGTGAATGTGTTAATAATTATAATTTTATTCACAAATTTATTTTTATTTACCAAAATAAAGCCGAAATAGTCTTCTATAGCAATTTCTAATGGTAAGTAACAAAAACCATAGATGGCGTTATGTAAAGGTTTAAATATCCTAGCGAGCAGTAAATATTAATAAAATTAAATTTTATTTATCAAAATAAGTCACAGTCTTATATATCACAAAAGATGCCTTCCAAAAACTAAGCAAAGTGCTGAGAAATAAAGTTGTTTTAAAATAAAGAAAAGAGTGCTGGATTTCTATGGGATATCCAAATCTTATATGACAGTGAAGGTGGGAGAATCTTCTCCGTAGATGAGGAGAAAACTGGATACAAACAGAAATATGGTTCTACAGAAGAATACTGAGAATTCCATTGATGGGACACTTAAGCAACAAAGTCCAAAAGAAAATGGCAGCAAAGAGAATTATTTATGCTTAGAATCAGGAAGAGTCAGCTGAAATTCCTTGGCATCCAATGAAAAAGGAGGGCTTGCAAAACTTAACCCTCACAGAGCATCCTGAATGCAAGTGATACAGGAAGACAATGAGCTGCCTACCTGAGGAGTTTGTGTAAATGTATGATAGAAGGCAGGAACCTTAGCAAAGGGAAAAAAAATCTGCAAAGGGCTACAAGGGATAGAAAGTTTTGGAGAGACAAATTTTGCCACTTTTGTCATGACAGACTAACATATCAGTTCATTCCTTGACCCTGCAAGAACTCTCCTACAATTTCCCCACCCATCTCTACATCAAAACTGGCTCAGAACTATCTACCCAGTCAAACTGACTCTGCTAATGTAAACCTGAGAACAAAATTTCCTAACTTCCAGCCAACTAGTACTTGATCCCTAAAGTTTCAGGTTATTTACTTTTGGTAATTGGGTTGCCATGTTGAAGATCTTGCTTCATTAATATTTTTGTCTACATAATAATGACCAGCTAGTAGTTTCAAAGCATACACATCTGTTAGAGTGGTTAGTCAATCTCTGTTACCGATTCCTGCCGGGGTTATGTCAATTGTGTGGGGGACCTGTTGAATCACATTAGAACAGTGGATTTTGCGAGTTAACTTTTTGGGATTTTAGTTAAAATTATAACCTTCTTGGAATTTAATTCATAAAAATTATTTTTTGTTTTGTTTTTTTTAATCAAATTTAAGACAAGAAGTTACTGAGTGTGAAAGAATTAGAAAACAGAAACATTAAAGTGAGAGAACAATAGAGTAATCAGGAAGACAATTGATATTGCATTTAAATTTTTGAAGATCAAAATTCACTGGAAAGCATGGTGCCGGAAGAGAGTTCCACAAGAAAAGAAGTGCAAGAAATGAAACTGCTCACATGGAACTTACATTTACCTTTAGCCAATTCAACTGTAAATTGGTGAGACCTTTTCACCAATCTAGTACACCATTTAAATTCATAATGTTCAAGTACCATAGCGAAGAGCACATCCGATTCATTACCATGAAAGTATTTACAGAAAAGACACAGAGAAGGAACAGCAGTGGGAAAGTAACTGAAGATGAAATGCCAGGTTAGAACCAATAATATTGCCGATTTTTCTTTAGATTTTATAACGGATCTCTAAATGTATAACAGGACCACCAGACCATGTGTGGCAGCAATATTCTAAGCATGGATGAATGGCAGACTTATAGACATGTAAGAGATTCTGGAGAAAAAAAACTATCTAGTATGACACGGTGAACCAATTTTCTTAGTAGTAGGTCTAGCAATGGATTCAGTATAGTGTTTCCACTCCGTGTTAGCTTGAGAAGGCACAATGAGTCACTCTCATGGAGGTTTGCATCAGCCATACTGATGTCCATGTATTTTCATTACCAATTGTTCTGTTTAGTAAACAATAGACTCACTAGCACTCATCTCCCTTAACCGGCCCCTTTAGCTTGGGGGCTTCTTTCTGACCCTACATCGGTTGAAGTTTTAGCTGCCCCCAGCACGGCTGTATGGCATAGTTTCCATCCTGCAAATATCTCGTCATTCTTGGACATCTCCGGTAAGAACTATCGCCTTTCTTCCTTCTTATGGAATCTTTTAATGCAAGCATTATTTTTTAGTATCATTGCCTTCCTACAACGAACTTTGTTTACCTTCTCACCACATGCGGAACCTCCATCTATCCTCTCGGAATTTGACTGTTACTCTGCCTAATTTGTATTCTTTTTCTTTCTTTGAGTATTTTTTATGCCCCAAATGCTTCTATTCTGTTAGCTTTTCATACCTACAACTTTCTTTAAGGTCTTGGTAATTCCTCACCTTCATTTTCTTTCTATGTGATTCTGAAGAAACGTGTTTTTTTTATTCCTTTCAGTTTTACCTTTGTCGACTGTCAATAAACCTGTGTCTAGATTAACATACCATGTCTCAGAGTCTCGATTGTTGATGAAAGTTTATGCTAACTGTCTAAGGGTTGTGTACATTTCAATGAAATACACGCATCCCTGATACAGTATACCAATGAACAAGAGTTTTCATTTCATCATCTGACAACTATAGATTGCTGCCTGGAAGACACCTTGTCTCACACACTGCTGAAATGCATTACCAACTGCCTAACTGTGCACACATCTACTGTTTGATCTCTAAAAGTTCAATATTGATGAGTGCAAATATTTTTCCCAAATGGAGAAATGGAATGATACATCTCTGCTTTATATAACTTTTTATGTCAGATGTTATTTTGCCAGACAGCCACTCAGCTATTATCCTCTACTAGAGAAAAAAGATTACAGCTTATTGATAGGAACATTCAACTTCTGCCATAATACCAACATCCTCTTTTAAAATTGTAGGTCAACATTTTCATGCGGTCTAGTGAGGGATAATTTGTCTTTCACTCTGGAGCATCTTTCCCACAGACACATCACAAGTCTATGGCTACTTTCTCACTATTTCCAAAGCAATATAGAACTCACTATGCTGCATCCACAGTGTCAAATCATCCCCATTTCCTCCATATTACAATTGTTTTCACTGAGACAGCTCCCCACCCAAGAACTAGAAAAGCTTCTGCATGGATGGCTTTTTGGACATTATAATCTTAATCTCTTCAAATCAAGAGTCAATCATTATCTATCCTCCTTATCCTCATAGTCTTCACATCCTACTAACTCCTTTCATTCATATTATATACCTTATTCATCAAAAGCATTTTAACAGTCATCTAGTCTCTTTTATAGTCTTCACTTCCTACAACCTCTTACATTCATATTACACATAACATTCAGTAACCCCCTACCTTGTGTGGCTCTTGAGCCTTATATTGGCTGAATCATCAATTAAAAAAAAAAAAAAATTTGGTGTCATTATTTTTGGAGTGATCTCTGTATAAACATACTCTACTCCAAGGTGAAAAATAATTTTTTTTTTTTAAATGTCTTTATTTGACTCCAAATGTCTTTCATTTCCCAAAATAATTCATCACAGCTAATGTCCTTTACTTTGTTACTAAATCTCTTGATCATTATAACATATTTCTGCAAAAGTTGGGTTGCAGATCATTTTTCACCATCTTTGCATATAATTAAAGCATAATATGTCTGCAACATCTTAGGATTGGTTCAGAGATTTTTATTTATTTATTTTTTTTTTTTTTTTGCTTAAACCTGGCAAGCAAATGAAGGCAAAGATGGGACACTATTTTTGAAAATTGTGCTGGATCCCACCATAACAGAGACATACCCCTGTGACCCGATATTTATGTTCTCTATCAGACCTTAGGGACTTATGACAGGATGTGGGCAACACCCTGTTCCTTAGAGACTAGATGATTAAAAAAGAAAGGAAAAAATAAATACATATATATCTACGTTTTAAAATTAGGATATAGAAATCCTTAAAAAGATTTAAAATTTTGACAAATGAAAACATTTCATAATAGATTTGATAATGCATTTCACCATTTAAGGCTTTATCAGATCCCAAAACAAAAGGAAATGCATGTGTATTCGTGTGTATGCTTAAATAATGAATCTCAGTACTTTTACCCTAAGCTGATGTTTCTTGTGATTAAAGAAAAGAAAGAAAATAAGTGACTTTTAAAAAAAGTTGTTAATATTTATTCTAATATCTTTTCTTTACTCTTAGTTCAAGTTGAAAGTTGTTAATGTATTTTTCTAGCTATTTTTGTATCAAATTAAAGACAAATCCTCTTTTAATTATCAGAATGACTCAAAAGAAAGAAATTCATTTACCCATTTCTAAAATTAATCCAAGTCAAATCCAACTACAATCCTTCAGAATAGGTCGAAAGTAAAAGATTTGTTTTTGCTTTATCCATGCGTTTTCCATGTCGACAGTACATGTTTTAAAATTAATTTTAAATTATCTATCTATATAATGGATTCCATTTGAATGGAATATCAGTTACAAGGAATAGCCAACAAATTTCTCTTCTATGTGCCATGTCCTTTCAGGACATGGTGATCATGGCTCTCTGCAATTTTCTATTTTGAACATGAATATCACATTCTTTGTTCCAGTGTCTTTAATAAAATCATGCTATTGTTCTATTTTCAATCTAATTCTGCTGCGGGCTCTATCCATTAGAATTCCTCTAAGTTCTGTTATGTAGCTCATTATGCTGATTAGTCGATGGATTTCTCATTTGTTTGAACCTGGCTTAAGTCCAATTCTACAAAAACAGAATCAAAGTTACAGAAAATCTTATCTTTTTTTTTTTAGGCAAATCTGATTAAAAGGAACATTACTGGAACAAAATTATGTGATTTCAATGTGCCCACTGAAGTGAACTCCACAGTGTGTAACTAAGTTTGCAACCAGATGTAAAAGCATAGTTTTAAAAAAAAAATCTCTTTCTTTGTCAATACACTTAACTGACCATGTTTCTATTAATTGCACAGGGAACATAAAAAGCAATAATTTCAGATCAAAATTTGAGTAATAACCATGTAAGGCTTATTGATCCACTTTAATTTCATAAATATTTCTTTCAGCTGAAGTTCACATAAGCATGAAACTCAATTGCAATTTCAGATCAGTCCCTAAATACTTTTTGGTTATTTCATATATATATATATAAAATCCTCTTTACAAAAGCCTTAACAGGCTGAAAATGGAGTACTGCTGCCATATATCGGCAGGAGCTGCTCAGTCTTTACCTTCCAGTCTTGCTTTGTGGGTGACAAGTTATTTCCCACCCTACAACCCCTTTCTCACATACAAAATATTGCAAGTCTCTCGCTGCTCTATCACTATTTCTATAGAAAGTGTTCTGACAAGCTACATTCCTAACCTTCACAGCTAAGACCCACTATATCACACATATTATAGTGAACCAGCCTCACACTCTTCGTGTTCCCTTGGCAAGATGTAAGTTCCACTCAAGCAGCTTCTTCCCATGAACCGCTGCTTTGTGGAGCCTACTTACAGGAGAATGTTTCTTTCATCACTACTATATATCTGCAAATGTAAAGAGAACAAAATGAATATTGTTACACCGGCCTTTCTAACACAAGGGAATTACACCGGTTCTCACTATATATAGTGCCAGTAATACCTACTCGGGATGTAAGCAGCGACAATACTACAACTGCCTAGCTGAGTAGTACCCATTTCCTACCTTTGTATCTGTGATGTTAAATACACTTGTTCCTTAAACCAACCTCGACTTGATTTTCTTTTTACTATTGTGCCACGACACAACAAATATAAATTGAAACATTCATAACATTAACTAAAAAGAGGGCTCAATACAAAAATTAGAGCAATATACTTTTTGTATTGAGCCCTCTTTTAAATTAATGTTATGAACGTTTCAATTTATATTCATTTTGTTCTCTTTGCATTTGGATATTTTGCTCTTCATAAGGTTGAGCACTTTTACAATTAATTTAATACATGATCATGGATAAAATTGATTTCGGAATTTCACTTAAAAATATTCCTATCGCAAACAAATGAGAAAATTTCGAGAAATTAGTCTTAAAAATTTAAGACCTAATACAAAGGATGAGATGTAAAGCATAGCAGTAATATGCATGTTTGAATGTAATAACCTATAATAAAGTGTGTGTGTATATATATTAGAAGCATTACATATTAAAAGCAAAAGACCTCTTATTAATCGTATAGATTACAATATTTCTGGTAACATATTACAATGTTTATAATATATTTAAATTTTATAACGTATTCTTCGATCTTTTGGCTTGTATAATAAAAATCTTTTTCACGCTGTCACATAAGAATCTTCGCCATGTACGTGATAACATCATCGCGTCTATTGAAATTAAAAGGATTTTAACGTTTATTTAGTTTGTAAAAAAGTAGCAACATGATTACGCTACAAGATAATTGGCAAATGTTTGTTTAAAAAAATTTTGACTAAAAATATTGACCCTGAAGATGAACAATGATGTTCAAAAGCACTAGGTCATCATACGGACAATACTCATTTCAAATTCATTTTCAAATAAAAAGCCTCATTAGAGAATACGAGAAAATTCAAAAGAAAATATGCAAGACTATGTTGTCTTTAACATTCAATACTACATGTTTAAAAGAAAAGTTGCTGCCAAATTATATATATATATATTGTACAGTGAGTGCTGGGGAGTAATAAAATAGTGCTCAATATAAAATAACAGAGTTAGAATTTATACTAATAATAAATATAAATTTATTAAAATGTTCTCAATATTAAAAATATTTTTTTTTATTTTTAAAAAGCATGGTAATGTTATCAACCTGTCAAGCACAGAGTTGCAACAAATGGAGATAAACTACTGAAATGGAAAGACTTGGGAATTCTGTGACCAACAAAGTCCTGGAAAGAGCCAGCAATCAAAGAATCAAATTACTGATCATGAAACACTCTTCAATGGTCAGGACAGGTAGCAAAAATGAAAGAGTCAATGTTTCCACATCAAGTCTTATTCAGCGAACTCACTTCGGGAAAAGATCATCGGATTGCCCTCTTCAAAGATACAAAAAGCAACTCAAAACAACACTGAAAGCCACTGGACTTGAGCCTAAATTGTTTGAAACATCAAGCCCGAGACAGTACCAACTGGCAGTGTTCTACCACCGTCGGAACCAAAAGCTTTGAAGTCACCAGGAGAGAAAAGGAACAAATGAAAAGACAAGAGAAAGGCTCAACAAAATCAATCTTGTCCTCCAACATTACTATGGAGTCAGTGCCATTGACTCTTCATTGCAAGAATTGTTCTATTTAGTCATCAACACCATTACAATAAAGGAAGCAATCAGCAAGAAAGAAATTAAAATCTTGAATACTAGCCATGAAGCCAAAAAATGACTTAAAGGTTATATTTTACTCGATATCCATGTTTGAGTAGATACTCCCTTTAAAATAAATAAAAATTGCAGAGTGAATTAAACATTCAAGAGTCTTAAATAAAATGTACCTTCTGTCAAGGTTTGAACCTTTGTCCTTCCTTTCAGAGAAAGGAGTGAATGGTGATGACAATACCAGAACCAAGAGCCATTACCAACAAATCAGACTGAAGGAGGTTGTGTGTCTCTTCTGCCATCAGATCCTCCAATGATTGAAGCAGTCGAGAGACTGATGATGAGGAGTAGAGAAAACCACCATCTGATCTGGTATGCTTTATACAGCTCAGTGACAGAGTTTCACAGCAAGGTCATATACCGTTTTAATAAATGCACATTTTTTTCATCCAGATGTATTTGAAAGCCAACATCTGCTCAAACATCTATATTTGCTAACTTTATTTTTGTATCCATGTAGTTGATAGTCGTACAGAGCAAAGATCAAGTTCTGTAGATCCGTCCTTCTGCTCGTCTGTGCAGCTCAACTTTTATTCAGTTTTTTAACATGCAAGCAAATTAGTGATAGTTTTAAAAGCATGAGAACCATGTATGCACTTTACCTAAATTGCAAATGGTGGTTCCGACCAAGCAGGCAAGACATCATGGCCTCTTAGCCACAGCTAAGTTAGAATTCCTAGTAATTTTTTTAAGGAATTAATGAATTTAATTTTTAAACGAACATTATTTATTACTTAAACATTACATATTCATGACTATTTTTCAGTATATTACAGTTGAATAAGGCATGAAATGCACTGTAACAGTGAGAATCACTTATTTCCCCAAGTACTTTCCATAAATAAAATGATTCTCACTGTTACAGTGCATTTCTTGCTTTATTTCTTTGTAATATACAGAAAAATATTAATGAATATGAAAGGATTATGATAAAATTAAGCAATGTTTGTAATTTATTCAATCAAACATGCCTAAAAGAGAATTTGCTGCCTAAATACACACACAAAAAAATAATAAATCTATCTATATATATATATATATATATATATATGGATAAAACAACTGAAAAGTTGCAAATTAAAAGAAAAAAATTGGGTGCTTTTTATACGTGGCTTCTCATTATGCGCTATATATATATATATATATAAAAGGCAGGATGTGTGTGTGTGTGTGTGTAACGAATGCACGGCCGCAATTTTCGATGGATTTGCATAAAAATTTACATGCACATGCTCCAAGTTAGCAGAAAGGCCAAGACCGACTTTGCATTTCCCAACTCCCATCGATAATGGAAATAATCTATTTTTTCATACTTCTACAGTAGTTTTCATGTACTTTGCGGCCATTTTCTACTGGCCAGAGTGAGAGCCAACAGCTGGCTGCCACGAATAGGCAGGAAGATTCTATTGGCCAGTGTGAGAGCCAACAGCTGACTGACACGAATGTTAACTAGCATGCTAACATGCAAAAAAATTTAAAAAATAATAAAAAAAAAAATTTTTTTAAAATCAATAGCTGCATTCGTCACAAGTGGGGAAAAATTTAAATCTGCATGGCACTTTACTCCAATTCACTCATTCACTTGCTTAAACTCAACGTTGATTCTGATTCCGCAGAACTTGGTTGGGTGTGAAAAAGTTTTTGTTGTTAACATTCTTTTTACATTCAGTTTTTCCAGTTATGATTCCTTTTTTAAAGCTGATCGTTTTGTGTTCATTTTGTTTAGTTCTTTTTTCTTTTATATAGATTGATCAAAATCAAATTTTGTGGAGAAGTACAAAAAAGTATTGGGGTACAAAGTATAGTTGGTTTTACTAAGGTGCATAGCTTAGTACAATAAATTTTCATTGTTTCAGAAAATTAAGAGCTTTAACATACAAAATAATCCCACATTTTTAAAAACAATTTAATCACCAATTCTAAATACTGTGACGATTTCAATTCTAATATATATAAATTACTTCTTTGACAATAACAAGTCATTACAAACTCATTCTTCATGAAAATTTACATGTCATCTTACAAATCAGATTCTTAGAAATTGGCAAGTGATTTCTAAGTAAAAAGGTTTTAGTGTTCCTAATCTTAAAAATGTTTTTTCACAGAGTATGGTAAGGTCGTCAACCTGTCAAGCATAGAGAGGACGTAACAATACTTGCCACTCCATACTAACAACAGATGTAGCAGCAACATTTTTGTCTGACAAACAAAAACTCAACTAGAGAAAAAGGATGGGGGGAGGGTTATTGTTATTGCTTTAAACATTTCTATATTTAAAAAAGGCAATTATCTTAAAAAGTACACCAAGAAACTGAGCCTGTCTTATTCCTAACTTCAGCTTCCAATAATTATAAAATATGCTTTCCGTTTCTTAATATTAGAATGATGGGGATTGAATTTCAGGTAACTCATTACATGACTACCATGATGCTGCCAAAGATGGAAGCAAGGGATTTATTACTAAAATTCTGATAACAGACCGAACCAAACCTTGCCTGCAGCAATCTTAGTAGAATGGTATGGTGTGAAGGGCAAGGCATTCACAGATTTTTCTTTTTTCTGGGTAGGGGTAGTTGGTGGGTGTGGTCTTCCAAAAGACTGACTTATACAAACAATGCATCTGCAGTGTAGTTTATTGTACAAAAACCCTTTCCCCTTAATTTGATAAAACTACAGATTTATCTAAATGTTTTAAGTGTGAGTGAAAGACAATCTTTTAAACTATACATTGTTTTTTCTTAGGTATAAATCAGAAAGATAAACATTTTCTTGACTTCCCTATTGATATCAATAAGTCTGTAGCCTGACTGTTAATAAACAGAATTTTGATCTGAAATTTTCACTGTATAATATTCAAGGGAGAAGTATTATTTTATATTGGAAAATATTTGCGTAAAAATAGTTTTTCATCATTAGACCACTGGCTTATGATAAAATATAGTTTTACGGTATGCTATATTTATGATTTCAGGGATAGAGCATATGTAAATATAAAAGTAGACATTAAAGTTAACACCCAGAGGTGACGGTCAGTTTCATGATAAACAATTGTCAGGCCATGTGCATCGTTTTAGCTCGACTCTTTATATAGACAGGTCAGTGATGCATTGTGGACAGTCTATTGTATTATTCTAATGGTTATTTTTGTGGCCTGTAACAGTTATATTTTGAAATATTCTAAGGGCTACAGACTGGGAATAATTGTGGGTCATGGGTATAGCTTTTTGGCTATTTACAGTGCTGTTTGTTAACATTGTTATTTATTATTTTATTGTTGGCGGTTATTATTATGTTTACTTGTGTGTGTGTGTGTTTGTAGTTAATTTGTTTATTATTTACTTAATTTATTTACTTATGAGTTTGGATCATGGCGTTCTATATTATAGTATAGAACAACGCCATGGTTTGGATGCACAATTATTCTCACTCAATAGACCCGAAAATAATTTGAAGCATAACAGTTACTGCCCGCCAAAATAACCATTCGAACAAACAAACTACACACAATTTTTCACTGAGAAATATATATATTATATATATATATATATATATATATATATATATATATATATATATATATATATATATTATATATATATATATGTATGTGTGTGTGTGTGTGTGTGTGTATACAGAAAAATAGGAAAGAACACGTTAGGTAAATAATCCGGACTTCCTTAGTATTTTTGCTTTTATTTTTAAAAAGACAGTGCTCCATACAGAAGTAGAGCTTATATTATAATATTTTTTTTTAAATATGATTCCTTCGCTTCATAAGAGTTCTCATGTTTCAAAAGCAAGAGCCGAGACTCTTAATATAATTTTTGAAATTAAGTTGAATTAAGGTGTCTGGTCTCGTTTCCTTGTCAAATTCTCGCTTGACGAGGAAGCGAGACCAGACACCTTAATTCAACTTAATTTCAAAAATTATACTAAGGGTCTCGGCTCTTGCTTTTGAAACATGAGAACTCTTATGAAGCGAAGGAATCATATTTTTAAAAAAATATTTTTAAAAAAAAATTATAATATATATGTGTGTGTGTGTGTGTGTAATTTGGCAGCAACTTTTCTTTTAAACATGTAGTATTGAATGTTAAAGACAACATAGTCTTGCATATTTTCTTTTGAATTTTCTCATATTCCCTAATGAGACTTTTTATTTGTAAATGATTTTGAAATAAGTATTGTCTGTACGATGACCTAGCGCTTTCGAACATCATTGTTCATCTTCAGGGTCAATATTTTTAGTCAAAATTTTTTTAAACAAACATTTGCCAATTATCTTGTAGCGTAATCATGTTGCTACTTTTTTACAAGCTAAATAAACGTTAAAATCCTTTTAAATTCAAAAGACGCGATGATGTTATCACGTGCAGGGTGAAGATTTTTATCCTGTGACAGCGTGAAAAATGCATCTAAATAATTCTAGCTCCATTAAACAACATATTAAGTCACATACTGTTTCCCTTATGCAATCTGATATACGTAAAATACTTATAGAAAATACTAAAATTATAGATAAACATACAGACATTAGACGCCTTAAAATCTTAGAAGCATTACATATTAAAATCATAAGACCTCTTATTAATCGTATAGATTACAATATTTCTGGTAACATATTACAATGTTTATAATATATTTAAATTTTATAACGTATTCTTCGATCTTTTGGCTTGTATAATAAAAATCTTTTTCACGCTGTCACAGGATAAAACTCTTCGCCCTGCACGTGATAACATCATCGCGTCTTTTGAATTTAAAAAGATTTTAACGTTTATTTAGCTTGTAAAAAAAAAGTAGCAACATGATTACACTACAAGATAATTGGCAAATGTTTGTTTAAAAAAATTTTTGACTAAAAATATTAACCCTGAAGATGAACAATGATGTTCGAAAGCGCTAGGTCATCGTACGGACAATACTTATTTCGAAATCATTTTCAAATAAAAAGTCTCATTAGAGAATATGAGAAGATTCAAAAGAAAATATGCAAGACTATGTTGTCTTTAACATTCAATACTACATGTTTAAAATATATATATATATATAGATAGATAGATATAGATAGTCAAGCAAAAACAATGCATATAGCCTGATGATTGCATTAAACATGAAAGACTGTCAACTCTGGGTATATGTGCGATATATATATATATATTTTGCACTGGATGTCACAGTAAACAAAATGGCTCCAATGTCCAATATACTGATATACATATTAAAATTTAAATGCTGCAAACATTCCTATAGAGAAGTTCAAAACCAAGCAAACTTGAGAAAACACCTGCTACTGAAGTATGACTAACTTTGAGAAGAATCGACTCAAACACCTGAAAGAATTAAGTACCAACACTAAATCTCGGGTTAATACATCAACCCATATGACAGTCAACTCTTCAGTATGCCCTTCGTGTGGACTTGATTGCAAATCCTGTGCAGGATTGTTGTCTCATATGAAACAGACATAAAAACTGAACTGAAAGACACTGCTACATCAAAAACGACGGGAGAGTCCATCATATATTAAGTGGACATTGAAGTCTATTATAAATAAAATCAACTATTCTTTCAGTCTGCTGTAGGATTAAGACCTTCCCTATAGCAAGTCAACATGGTTATAAAAAGTTAATAAAATGAAAAATAAAATAAAAAGTTAATAAAAAATTATAAAGTTTAGGTGAAAACTTTAGAAGAATGTACTTTAACTTCAGAGCAGAGTTGGACTTCTTCAGAATAGTCCAACTCCGCTCTGAAGAGTAGTCACATATCGATATGACCATGAAACTCCCAAATCAGCATGATGGAAATACTGCTCAGTTAAGTGAAAAAAACTGTTTCATATTAATTTTAGTGACACTATATCTCCTTCAGAATAGTCCAACTTCGCTCTGAAGAGTAGTCACATATCGATATGACCATGAAACTCCCAAATCAGCATGATGGAAATACTGCTCAGTTAAGTGAAAAAAACTGTTTCATATTAATTTTAGTGACACTATATCTCCTTCAGAATAGTCCAACTTCGCTCTGAAGAGTAGTCACATATCGATATGACCATGAAACTCCCAAATCAGCATGATGGAAATACTGCTCAGTTAAGTGAAAAAAACTGTTTCATATTAATTTTAGTGACACTATATCTCCTTCAGAATAGTCCAACTTCGCTCTGAAGAGTAGTCACATATCGATATGACCATGAAACTCCCAAATCAGCATGATGGAAATACTGCTCAGTTAAGTGAAAAAAACTGTTTCATATTAATTTTAGTGACACTATATCTCCTTCAGAATAGTCCAACTTTGCTCTGAAGAGTAGTCACATATCGATATGACCATGAAACTCCCAAATCAGCATGATGGAAATACTGCTCAGTTAAGTGAAAAAAACTGTTTCATATTAATTTTAGTGACACTATATCTCCTTCAGAATAGTCCAACTTCGCTCTGAAGAGTAGTCACATATCGATATGACCATGAAACTCCCAAATCAGCATGATGGAAATACTGCTCAGTTAAGTGAAAAAAACTGTTTCATATTAATTTTAGTGACACTATATCTCCTTCAGAATAGTCCAACTCCGCTCTGAATAGTAGTCACATATCGATATGACCATGAAACTCCCAAATCAGCATGATGGAAATACTGCTCAGTTAAGTGAAAAAAACTGTTTCATATTAATTTTAGTGACACTATATCTCCTTCAGAATAGTCCAACTTCGCTCTGAAGAGTAGTCACATATCGATATGACCATGAAACTCCCAAATCAGCATGATGGAAATACTGCTCAGTTAAGTGAAAAAAACTGTTTCATATTAATTTTAGTGACACTATATCTCCTTCAGAATAGTCCAACTCCGCTCTGAAGAGTAGTCACATATCGATATGACCATGAAACTCCCAAATCAGCATGATGGAAATACTGCTCAGTTAAGTGAAAAAAACTGTTTCATATTAATTTTAGTGACACTATATCTCCTTCAGAATAGTCCAACTCCGCTCTGAAGAGTAGTCACATATCGATATGACCATGAAACTCCCAAATCAGCATGATGGAAATACTGCTCAGTTAAGTGAAAAAAACTGTTTCATATTAATTTTAGTGACACTATATCTCCTTCAGAATAGTCCAACTCCGCTCTGAAGAGTAGTCACATATCTATATGACCATGAAACTCCCAAATCAGCATGATGGAAATACTGCTCAGTTAAGTGAAAAAAACCTTTTCATATTAATTTTAGTGACACTATATCTCCTTCAGAATAGTCCAACTCCGCTCTGAAGAGTAGTCACATATCTATATGACCATGAAACTCCCAAATCAGCATGATGGAAATACTGCTCAGTTAAGTGAAAAAAACTGTTTCATATTAATTTTAGTGACACTATATCTCCGACAAATAAAGCCATTTAAAGCAAGCAGGCTATCAGCAGACCACTAAAAAATCAGCAATTTTGGTTTCAAAAACAATCTCTCAAACTAACACTATATATATGTGTGTATGCGTATGCAGGTAGTGTAACTAGGAGATATATCAGCTCTGATAATAACTGATAATTTTTAATCAGAAATGAAATTTCTGTAATGCTATAAACAAGAATGGTTATGAAAACTGATTAATCATTAAAAAAAAAATTTAGTTAATAGTCAATTAATTGCTGCTGTGACTAATTACCAAGTGATTAATTAGTGCAATGTGAGTTCGGACATTTTTTTTTTTAAAAAAAAAAACAAAAAAAACAGCATTTCAGTTGGTATACCCTTCCAAACTAATCAAAATAAAACAATGATTAAAAAATCATCTAAAAAGAAAAACTAAAACAACACTTTCATAATTTGATTAACACTTCGACTGATGCACTGTGATAACATTATTGCATAGCTGTGCTGGCCCATTTTGAAAAAAAAAAAATAGGAAATTATGATTTTCTTACTGTAAATAAATGACTATAAAAGATGCCAACAGCAATTTCTCTTGAACACTGACATTATAGTCTTGAGTGGATGCTCATACTAAGCTAAACAACAACCCAAACACGCAATATAAAAATATGTCACAAAACCAATAATATTGTACATTGATTTTAGAAATAGTACCAAGTGCTAATTTGTAACACAAATGCAAAGTAGCAACATTTCAGTGTCTTGAAAAGGTGTGTGTGTGTGTTTTTATATATATATATATATATATATATATATATATATATATATATATATATATATATATACACAAGCATGCTTGGTTAAATAATCTGAACATATCTATTTTTATTTTAATCCTCTCAAATTCATGGATCAATTTCTTAATGTCATTATTAAACTGATTAAAGAAGAAGCTGTAGTTATTTTCATTTATTTTATTTTCCCCCAAATACTTTGTCACATCCAAGATCATTGTCAGGGGTGAATTGCTAAAACAAAAATTTAATGTAATTGATAGTTGTGAATTTTTTTTTTGTCAAATGCACATGAAACACACTGCTATGATTATGAACATTTAAAGTGATAAAAGCTGTCAGGTTTATAAATAAAATATCCCATATATATATATATATATATATAAACAGCAGAACCATATGCTGTTGTTAATATCTCTCTGGATTTATATCCTCTTTAAAATTATCCTTACAGATTATCAAATATTATCAATGATTTTATATATATATATATATATATATATATATATATATATATATATATATATATATATATATGTGAAGAAATATAGTCTTAAAGTGTGCTATATTTATGGGATAAAGTGCTCAATATCAGAGATAGAGCGTGTGTAAATATAAAAGTGGACATGGAAGTCAGCACTTAGAGGCGACAGTCTGTTTCATGCTAGTGCAATCATCAGGCAACTTTTGGCATTTAAATAAAAATTAGTAAAACTCCTAAGGTTAAATAGAAAATATTTAAAAAAAAAAAAAGAAAAGGAGAATTTGTAAATCCTTATATGCCCATGTCCCCTGTGTTTACAAGAAAAGCTATATATTAAAAAGTTTCCTAAAAATAAAGTTCTACTAAATCAAAGAAATGAATTAACAGTTTTATGTCGGTATTGTTTAAATTTTACTTTAAAATATAGTTAAAAGAATTCTTCATGAATATTTTATGTATTACAATTACACAGCCATTATTTTGTAAGTATATATATATATATATATATATATATATATATATATATATATATATATATATATATAAAATGGTCCACTCATTTTTTATTGGATTTTTTTTTTTTCAACTTTAATATTGCCCTGTTTTTATGGCACATTCAGTATAATTTAGCATCATATTGTAAAGTTCCACAAAATAATTTCTTTTAACTATCTATTTGGTCCCTTTAAGAAGTTTTCATACTATAAAAAATTTTGAAAAATTATTAAAAATAATTTTTTTGTTCAAGGTTACTCTATACCTACTTCACCAACCAAATCTGAACGTTGGATTTCGCTACATGTCTACAGTGTCAATGTATCAAGAAATGAAGTTATAACCCACCTCCCTCTAACCTTAATTTTCATTTTTCTATTTTAGCATAGATCTGACTTTTAATTGGTTAATTCAGACAGACAAGTATACGTTTCAATTTTGACATTAGGCTCACCCCATTTTTAGCTTTCAAAAGAGGTAACTATTTGTTTTCAGATTTCCTAAATAAATCATTTGTATTATGTTATCTACCATTGAAGTTCTGAAACATGAAAGTTTTTGTGTAGCGATGCAAAAATGTTTTTATTGCAATCTATTATAATAAAAACATTTTAATAATATATATATATATATATATATATATATATATATATATGTGAGAGAGAGAGTAAAAAAACTGTTAGCAAATAGAAATTTCAAATGCAAGATGAGAACTTTCTGCCAATCTACTACTGCACTTAAATTCATAGTCTAGATACCAAAGTAGAAAGCTCATGAAAATAATTGTGAAAAGGCAGAGAGAAGCGGCATTACAGTGGTGGGAAACTGACCAAAGTTGAGCTGCCAGGTTAGAACCAATAACATAGCAAATTTTTTGTATTTTATCCAGAGACTCTAATTACATAGGAGAAGCACCAGATATGGCAGCAATATTCAATCCATGGACAATATGGTATCTGCATTGCCATTCTGAGTAATTTTAACTTCTGAAACAGGTCCAGTTCAAAGCATTTCACATAAGATATTGTATTACTGATGAATTTTCAATGGTCATAAAATCATTTTAATATCTATTTTAAACCAACTTTACCGATATATTATAATTATGCTTTGTTCATTTCAGAGTCCACCAATTTGAAAATATAGAGAGCTAATCCATGCTCAGGAACATTTGTCTTTCTTTGCCATCCACAGAGACAACTTTGGTTTACACTGTAACTATGACAGCACAATCTATGGAAGAAAATATATAATTTAACAGGACCAGTATTTCAAGAAAGCCAGTATGCTCAAACCCTCAGTCGTGATGACTTGTGACTTCATGCTAGCACAAACACTGATAGCTTCACAACAGTTTCAGTTACCCAATTTCACTGTACTGCATTCTCAGTAGCATGTTTAGTAGGTTAGTCAAGGTTTCCCACTTTCTCATTTTATTGTCCTCCAAGTGTCAAATTGTGCAAGTCAATTTTCCGCATTATGAGTTCCAGAAATTTCAACTGCTCTTTTCCAATTCTAATTGCAAATGTCCTTTTCTTTAAAACTTCCATATTGCTCACATGTTAAGTCTATAGTATTCCTAGTATCCTACTGTACGACCATCTTTCTGTGCTTAAAGTCAAAGTGCTAACCCTTATGCAAGGTGTGGGTGTGTAAATAAAAACAAAAGGACAATCTATCTTTGCCTATGCATTTTGTCCTTTGATAGACTTTATCAAGGCAAACAAATCAGCTAGGATAAATTTTCCTTTTGTCTTTATTCATATTGTTCTTTTACAGATATTTTTAGTTATATCTGATTTTTTTTTTTTTTTACATACACACGTTTTTAAAAAAGGATACATAAATCCCCAAAAAGTTTTAAAGAAATTTGACAAAATGAAAAACATTTCATTGAAAATAGATTTGATTACAAGTTTCACCATTCAAGGCTTCATCAAATCTGAAAACAAAATAAAGATGGATGTATGTGTAATTGTGTATACTTAAATAATGAAACAGTCCTTTTTCCCTAAACTAACATTTCTTGAAAGAAAGAAAATAAATGACTTTTAAAAAAGCCATTAATATTTCTTCTGTATCTTTTCTTTAGAATTCTTAGTTCATGTACAAAGTTGTTAATATATTTTCCCAGTTTTTTTTTTTTTTTTTATAATTTGTCTTTAATTCGATACAAAAAAAGCTGGGAAAATATATTAACAACTTTGTACATGAATTAAGAATTATACAGAAAATATAAAAAGTTTAAACATTGCCCATTTTTCTTTCATATTTACTTCAGTCCATTGCCCAGAAATTGTATGTATGTATATTTTACCAAAACGTCAGTACTTCTGTACATGATCAGTGTTCACACTGTGGCACAGACACAAATATCTTGACTGGTTCTTGTCACTGGATCAGGTTTGTTAGATACTATTTTCATAATCTTGTAAAACATTGCTGAGGGAGTCAAAAGTGTATACAGTAATAGTGGTATCACAGGGATAACTGTCTTTTTGACACATTTTCTTTTTTTTTTTTGCGAACACAAAGGTTCATTTCTTGGCAACGTTTAGCCTATCATTCATTTTTCAGATGCTATGGTTGTTCAGATAAAAAGACGACTAATCTTATCACCAAATACAGGCTTATCACATATTGTCATTTATTTTCAAGGATTTATTCTTCTTAAGGTTGATATTTAAATAAGACATGTGCAACATTATTCTTAGGATTTTTCTCTACATATGGTTTCTGACAAAGATATGTTAAGACGAGATCAGTGATTCAACCTTTTTTATCCAATGCACACTTTTCACCATAAGTCAAAATGTCATCACCCCCACCTTCCAAGATTGTCTGACCCAAAAGGTGCATTCCAAATAGTATGCATATATTAGTGAAAATCTTTATTTTTTCCCATATTAGTACATATACATTTATATACATTTATATTCATTATTTTTTTTTATGAGAGTATTTTAAACACTCATAATGGGCTCAACATTCTGTAAATAAAAATAAGCAAAAGTAAAATATTTTCCCTCCCTTTCTGACCCCTGCCCCACTGAGAAAATGATTAAGTGATCGATTCATTTTCTATGGCTTATCAATCTTGTACTGGTTATTTAAAGCTAGAAAATATTTTTAGATAAGGATTGGGGGAAGAGCTAATGTTTTTAGTGATACAAGTGTTATTAATTAACCCATAGCTGGGGGAGAATAGCTGGATTTCTCAAGGGTATTTTCATGTAAGTGAATATAATGTACCCAACAGAAATTGGAACTCTACTTTATGATTAACAATTCCGAGCAGTTATCCATTTACACCACCTGCACATCCAAGCTTACAGCACCAAATATTCCTAAACAGTCACCTATCTAGGTGCTGATCAGATTCAATGTTGCTTAACCAGTGAATAACAGTCAAACCAGAAAAGCTAGCCTTTTAAAGTAAGGACTTGATCACAATGTCTAGCATCTTAATGCAGGCAGTGGCCAGAATGAACCTTGTTGCTTCGAACCACCAAATATCACATGATTAACTGATTATACTTATTTTTTTCCTTTATTTTTGTTTGTTTGTTTTTAGTTTTAGACCTTTAAGTAATATAGTAAAAATTTGTTTTCATGTCTGCATTTTAAGAGGAGTTCTGATCATTTATTTTGACAATTTGCGTTAGTCTGGGAAAGTAATTATAGCTATTTTCTCCTCCAGACAGAGCTTACAGTTTTTGGATTTATTGTTGAAAGCTGATACTATTTCCCTTATTTTGATATTTTTGGAATGATTTGGTTTTTGTTTTTAATTTTCCATATATGTCTAGAAAGTATTGTGCTTCATATATATATATATATATATATATATATATATATATATATATATATATATATAATTTTTGGCTGTAGATCGACTTAGCATGAAAACTAATAAACAATTTCAAATTAGAGCCTAATCAAATTAATCTACAAATTTTTTTATTAACTTTTTCAAATTTCTGAATTAGTTCGTTTTATAAAGTCAGTAAATTAGCGCATTTCATATTTCTAAAAAGAAATTAAAATACACATAAAAAATCCAGTTTGATGTCTAAATGACATCACCTTGAATGACTTGAAAATGTGGGAATGTCAAATTAGCCTAAGACAGTTGCATAAACATGCAAAAATGAATGCAGCAACATTCAAAATGTACAAAAACTAAAAATAAATATGAACTTTAGTAAATTTACTGATTATATGAAACAATTCAGAAATTTAAAAAGTTAAAAAAACAGGATAAACATAACTTGACAATATTATTCAACCAAACATGTTTGCAAGAATTCTTGCTATATATATATATAGGAAAAAAAAAAGAGCCTTTGTGAAAATAAGATATAATCCAATTCACAAAAGTTTTTACTTGCTAATGTTGTGCCATAATTAACAAAATTACCAAACTCCAATGATATAAATAGGAGTAGATAGATTGTATGTGATTGTAGAGTCACTCTCAGACCTTATACATGATGAACCTCACTACCAAAAAAAAAAAAACAAAAAAAAAAAACTTATTACAAACTTTTTAGTTTAATCCACATCTTGAAATTTGACCAAACAACCTTTTTTTTGACTGGGCTGAGAATTTTTTCAACACCTCTTTATATAAAGAAAAAGAGAGTAGAGTATTTAGAAGAAAGAATCTTTTACTAAAAAAAAAAAAAAAAAAAAAAAATTGTCCCAAACCTGGTTCCATTTATCAAGAAACTTAAGACAATGAAGGTCTTTGAAAACACCTGGTTCTTATTGGATGTGTAATGTTTAGAAGAAACCATGAATATGGATACACTTCAACTTAGGAAAAGAAATAAAAACAGAGAAATATATATGTATATAAAATTACAACTATTTTTTTTTTCTTCTTCCAGTTATTATAATCAGACTTACCATTTGGTGTTTTCAAAATCTTTTCTTGAAGGACCTAAATGATCATAACTCTCTACAATTTCAGCTATTAGAGATAAAAATCACTTGTATAAGTCATGCAAAGAAACAATCCAGTCAGTTAAAGTCTGCCAGCCACACCAGTTTCCCTATAGCAGCCAAACATTACCCACTGCCGCAAAGCCAAGCACAGAAAGAGAAGTTATTGTCATTGTAGAATGGACATTTCTACTATGGAAAGAAAGAGTCTAAAATGACAATTGTCCCCTACTCACAACTGCAACAGAAAACTTCTTTCGTCCATTGTGCCTATAGAAAACATTCTAATTTTTCATTTGGAGCTGTTGTCCACAACATCCTCTGCATGTCCAAGCTTACAGCACTTAGTATTCCCAAGCTATCACCCATCTAGTTACTGACCATTGCTTAACTTTGGTAATTGAATAAAATGATATGACTAAGCCAAAAGGAGATTTAGGTAAAAACAATTTTTAAAAAAATTCATGATCCTACAGCATGGAGTATTCCCAATTGGTCACCCATCTAGATATTAACCAGGCTTGACATTTCCTAGCTTCAGTGATCGGATGTGAACCAATGTTTTAGCATGATATGTCCATAAGCCAAAAAGAGATTTAAGCAAAGTCAATTCAACTTCATAGCTATTACATGAGAGTATGCAAGAGATTTAATTAAAACAACTCAGATGATTACATTATGTGACAAGAGATTTAAAAAATAGAATTCAACTCTCTAAGTACACATTTTTCTTGTTTACTAAACCATAAACAACTAAAACAAAGTCAAATTAAAGAAAACAAGTTACTAAATAGTACTAGATTGGTGGCAAGGTCTCATCAATTTACAGTTGAAATGGCTAGATGTCACCATAAATTCTATACAAACAGTTTCTCTCACACTTCTTGCTCATGGAACTCTTCGGGATATTTGCTTCCCAGTCAACTTTGATCCTCAAAGATTAAAGAGCAATGTCAATCATTATCTTCTGTCTTAATTCTCATTCTTTTATTGTTGTCTCACCTTAATAGTGATTTTTCTCATATTTTCTAACACTCAGTAACCACTTACATCCTAGTGGCTTTATTATCTTGCTTGGGGTGAAATGATTTAAACTCATTTTACATACTGTATTCAAGAACTTTACCATCTTACAGCCATATCACAAAACACAACTTACCGTATAATCACAAAAGTTAAGCCTGGTCAGTACTGAGATAAGTGACTACTTGAGAATACCTGGTGCTGTAAGTTTATATGTGTGGGTAGTGGAATGGATAATGGCTTGGAATTCAAAATCAGAGTGTTGAGTTTCAATTCCAGTTGGGTTTGTTATATTCACTTAGGTGCAAATATCCTCAGGAAACGTATGAATCCCCCACTTCTCCATGCTGCCTATGGGTTAATTAATAGGTCTTGTATCAGTAAGTTATCTCAAAAAACATACTTAGAATCATAAAAAATTCTTAGAATCATAAAAAATTCTTAGAATATTTCCTGGCTTTAAATAACCTGCAAAAGGTTGATAAACCATAAAAAAATAAATCAATCAAGAATTTTACCAATTCTACTAGTTCAGTCACAGTGAAATATCTTCTTTTTCTATTTATTAGACACAAGCATAAGAAAATTTAAGCAACAAGAGTACTAATTCTTGTGCAAAAATTAAACAACTAGAGAAGGGTTTCTCAACCCTTCTACCCTTGTGGAACCCTTGAAATAGTTTTTGTGTTTCAGGGAACCCCATATAAAAATGATTACATATGATTATTAATAACTATCTTTTATATTTTTTTTATAATAACCAAGG
>OZ038517.1:35325837-35403337 GCA_964036315.1 Acanthosepion esculentum | reverse complement strand
AGAGAGAGAACGAGAGAGAGAACGAGAGAGAACGAGAGAGAACGAGAGAGAGAGAACGAGAGAGAGAGCAAGGACAAGGAAGAGCACAAAAGAGAGCAACAAAGAAATATTTCATTGTAATCCTGAGGGAAGTAAATAAAACCGTAACAGTGCAAACAAACGAGTGAAAGTGAACATAAAGAACCTATTCAGACGCTTAAATTGATATGCAAAGATAAAATCTATGATTTCTTTATGCAAAGTCTTTCCCAATATTTCAACACACAATCTCTTGAGTAAGCATTTAACAAATGTTAACAGATCCAACTGGATAAATGGCCAGGGAGGTATTTACTTGAAAAATAGAATCGGTCATCTATCAGTTTTTAATGTTTTTTCATAGCGTATCAAACTTTCGTGGATTATTTAACCCTTTAGTATGCAATATGCTCAAACCACTCCATAAACATCAGCTCCCAAAATCTCACAGTTTTGTGGCCAAAGTCCCACTGTATCCATAATGATGTCATCATATATTAGTGCAGAGTATACATGGGGCAAGTTATGGTTTGATGAACATTGGGAGCCAATATTTATGGGGCATGCTTGGGCTTATTGAAGGCTAAAGGGTTAAAGCTGAAACATTAACAATTTTTTAAGAATAATTTTTCCAGATAGAAGTCTATTTTACCCATAGCTTGGGGAGATGGATTCATATGCTTTCCTAGACTTCCACATAAGTAAATATAATGAACCAGAGTAGAATTTGAATTCAGCTTTGATTTCTCATCCTGAGCCTCTACCTATAGCACCAATCTGCACATCCTTATTAGCTTGTCAAAGAATTACATTCAAATAAGCAGGCAAAGAATCTCAGAGCTTCCGGTTCAGTGTAATGAAAGGATATAGAACACTTACTGACAATTCTCTTCCTATTTAACAAGCATCTCGATATCAAACAGCAATGAAATTGCAAGCTGCCTGGTAGGACATGCTACAAATAGAAATCACTATCATATTTGCAATTAGACAGAATTAAAAATCACTTTCTTCTTCATTCTAAATACATTTTCTAAGAGGCTGATGCACAGTAGGTTCTCAAGCAAACATTCAGCATTACATTTGCATACGATTTAGTTTCCATTACCACTAATTGAATAACTTTGTCAGACAAAAAAAAAAAAGTCTACTTCACTAGCTTCTTGATCAACATTTCAAGGTCTGGGAGTAGAAAACTCTGGTAGCCATGGGTGATCATATGCTTGTGATGGTTGAAAAATTTCTCCGTCTTGGTCAGAATCACTTTCAGTATCACCGTCATGCACATCACCAATATCTGGGTGGGCAAATTTGAGAAATTCTTCTTTGTCACTAACTGTGAATGAAATATTCCTCTACCAACGTAATTGTGATGGAAAAACGAACGTTTTTAAAACTTTATTAAAATTTGCTGATAGAACAACTATTTCAATCAGTACAAAATGGCTGTCATCCAGGCATTCCCAATTCCTATCACAAGCTTAATGATGTCATTTCCATAGGAATAGGTTATTTTTAGAAATAGTTTGTGATGTCAACAAATACTCGTCACTTTCGTATAGCTCATTGTAGTAGAGACTTTGTAATTGCATATGCAACTATAGTATGTCGTTGAACAATGTTGGTGTCAGACACCTTCAAATAACACTTACAGTAATGGTACTTGCTTGATAATACTTCCTTGAATAGTGATCCAAATAGAGGACTAAGTATAGTGAATAGTGTAGAGAATAGCGGTTTGTATAGTAATAGAAGAAAGACTAGAAATGGAGATCATTTAGACGTCATGCTACTTCCTACTTATGCATTCCTCTATGGTCATGTGATCTACTTAATTTAATAAAGTGATCGCCTGCATTTGCTCACTGGTGATCTATGTTCAATCTCAAGTGTTGGCAGTGACACTTTATTTTTATATAACAAAATATACTTTCCCTTTGAAACAAAGCACTGTCACTCAGCAAACATGTCTGCCCAGAGAATATTGTGAACTAGTATTGCCAGCAGACATGTCTGCCTGCAGAGTTATAACAGTTAAATTGCATTTTTAAGTAGCAATGATTGTCAGTCATAATCTGGTGAACCAAATGCAGTTGGTCTTTACTGAAGGCTGTAATAACTACATTGCAACTGAATAGTGCAATAATTTTTTAAATCAATCGATTTTTTAAAATTCTTATTTTTTATTACTATAAAAGTTATATTTAATAGGTACACATGTTCAAGTAGACATCCTTGTTGTTTTAAAGCAGTGCAATAAGGTCTGCTAACCTCGAGATTGAAAATCTTACTAGAGAAACGGATGAAAGATCTTGTTTAGTAAGAGTTTCTCTCTCTAGGCCAACAGATATTAATTCCATCATGAAAAAAAAAGTGGGGGACGTCTACTCAAACACATGTAGGCACTAAGCATGTTTATAATAGTAATCCCAACTGAATAATGTAATAATCACAATTGGGCAATATGGAGCTTTGTGTCTGCAACAGAGTGTCAAAAGGATGATTTTTTCCCTTGACACCACTATTATTTTAACTACTTTCACTCCTCAGTAATGTTTGTTTTAAAAAGTTATGATTAGAATTGTAATAAAAAACTATAAATTCACTTTTTTCATATGTTTAAATTGTAATAAAATTTAAACATGAAAAAAGTGAATTTATAGTTTTGTTCTTGATTATATATATATATATATATATATATATATATATATATATATATATATATATATATATATATATATTGCATTATATATATATATATATATATATATATATAATCAAGAACAAAAAACTATAAATTCACTTTTTTCATATGTTTAAATTTTATTACAATTCTAATCATAACTTTTTAAAACAAATATTAATGAGGAGTGAAAGTAGTTAAAATAATAGTGGTGTCAAGGGAAAAAATCATCCTTTTGACACTATATATATAAAATACTGAAATGGTTAATGGTCAGAGTTGGATTAGACCAGGAAACAGTAGTATTAAAAAGTGCTCAATATACATGTAAAAAAAATAAAAATTTAACATGTAGAGCTTTTATATTTAAAAAAATTATGGGGTCAGTCGATTCCACTACCTTGATTTCAACCTTTTGGTATCGTCAGGCAGTTTGTATCAATTGATTTTCCAATGCTTTAATTTTTGAAAAAATTATAAATGAACATTTTACTATTTAAATAAATAAACAAACAAACATACAACACTGGGTATGATATGAAAGGAAGAGGAGAGAGAGGAAAGAGAGGGTATTGTAAATGTATCAGTTGGGGGTTAATGGAAATGAATTGAATTTATTATTCAGCCTTGTATGAAATTAAGAAATTTTTTTGTATGAATGCAATGATGCATAATCTTGGACCTTGGTTTTTTGATCCAGAAGGTCACTATTGCTGACTTTTCTTATTGGCAGAGGTTGCAGATGTTATGGTTGTTGTAAGGTTTTGTGCATCTGTTTTATTTTTTAAAATAATAAAGTTTTCATTAATATTTTTTTTTAAATAAAGTGTTGGGAAATCAATTGGCACAAACTGCCTGACGATACCAAAAGGGTGAAGACAAGGCATCAGAATTGACCGATCTAATTTTATATGGCAGGCTCTCCCATCGTATTCAATGTATGAGGGTCAAGCAACTCGGTTCCTAGGAACCAACAGCCAGACACCACCATATATGATAAATATGGATTACCAGGGCATTTCAAAGCCTGGCTATACCATCAAGCATTGTGGCCACTTCAGAAATATAGCATTCCCATCTTCACTGTGGAGACGTTGGAGAGGAGATCTCACAGTTTCCTCCGTAGATGGTTAGGATTACCTCGGAGCCAAAGCAGCGCCGCCTTATATGGATCATCCAATGCCATCCAGAGGCCTGGTCGAGGAGTTCATGTTTTCATGAAAAAGGGAAACCTACCAGTATAGAAACTCCAGTGATCCCAAAGTATCAGGCATGGGAATTGAGGTCATGACAGGCAGAAGATGGAGTGCAACTAAGGAACTAGTTATCGCAGAAGGGAACCTGAGGATAAAAGCAATAGTGGGTTCAGTCGCACAGGGAAGAGCAGGCCTGGGACTGATTCCCTCCTATAGATTCGGAAAAAGCACCGTGAAGGAGCGTCGACACCTGATGCAGGACGAAGTAAGAGCGGGGATGGAGGAAAAGCGGATGACAAAAACAGCAGGTTATAGCCAGCAGGGTGCGTGGACCAGGTGGGATGGTGTAGATTGGCGAAAAGTGTCATGGTCAGATCTTTGGAATACCGACTTCAGCCGATCTAGATTCCTGGTTCAGATGGTGTACGATGTATTACCAAGCGCAACCAACCTACACTTATAGGGGAAAATAGAGTCACCAAAGTGCCCCCTGTGACCCGGGAGGGGATCACTGCAACACATATTGAGTGGATACTGCACTGACTGACGGGCACTATCAGTGGCGACATGACAAGGTTTTAGAGGCGAGAGTGCTCATTATTGCTGAAGCTTTGCAAAGCAATAAACTCATCCCAGAAAGAAGAGCTATCCACTTCGTTAAAGCAGGTGCAAAGCCAAGTAAGAAGGTTGCAGGATCCCATTCATTGTTATTGTCTGCATCGGATTGGCAGAGGCGAGTCGATCTCGGGGAAACAATTGAAATTCCCTACACATATATCGTCCTCCAAACTCTGTCCAGACAATCGTTTATTCAGACACCACAAAACAGATTATTTTGCTGGAGTTAACCATCCCATAGGAGGAGCATATGCAAGAGGAATTTGAGAGAAAGTACAATAAATATCAAGAACTCTTAGACGAATGCAGATCTAAGGGATGGTGCACTCATTGTTTCCCCCGGTCGAGATCAGCTATAGGGGGTTCGCCGGACAGTCAATGATATGAACCCTTACTAGCCTAGGGATAAATGGACAAAAAAGAAGGTGGGCAATTCAAATGATCCTGGAGTCCGTCAAAAAGGCCACCAGGTGCTTGTGGAGAAATAGGGCGAATGAATGGCCCAAAACTACTAAAATGATGAATGTTCCCAGTGAAGATGAACATACGTCGTAAATACCACCACTAGATACTGTTAAAACTTAAGTGTATATATGTATGTTAAAATTGTATATATAGATGGCAAGAAGCTTCACAGAAACTTGATTTTTGCGTTTTACTGGCCTTCCGAGTAGATTTAGTTTATTACAAAAAAATATTCTTACACGTAATCTCGGAATTTTTTTTTTTTTTTTTGTAATTACCCATTTTTCGTTTCTGTTTTTTTTTTTTGTTTTTTTGTATTTACTCACTTTTTTCAATCAGTTTCCTTTAAGGATAATTTTTTTTAGGAGTGACTTATTTTAACTAAATTTACATGCTATTTTTTCTTTTTACTATTATTCAATATGTAAATAAATATCTTGAATTATTTATTTTAAGCAATTTTAGTTATGTTATTTCTCTTAGTTTTTAAACAAATTTCTTCTGTTAAGGATATTGGGGGGGGGTACCCTATTTTAACTAAAATTTACATGCGATTTTTTTTCTTTCTTTTAACTAGTATTTAACATGTAAATATCTTGATTAATTTATTTTTAAGCAATTTTAGTTAAATGTTATTTCTCTGAGTTTTTAAATGAAATTTTAGAGTTTCAATCTATATCCCAAATTATCCATACTGTATTTTAGGAGAAATTTTTTTTTTTTTTTTTTGTAAATAGTCTGTCATTTTACTCACTATTGTATATGTTTTGTTAAGTATAGTTAGGAAAAAATAATAAAAAGGAAAGTTATAAAAAAGAAAGACCAAACAAATAAGACATAAGAAGTTAAAAGGGTAGGAAGAGAAAGAAAACTAAGTCATAAGATGAGTCAATATAATAAATCGTTTTTTATATATATATATATATATATATATATTATATATATATATTGGTTTGTTTTCTTTTCTTCTTCCAAAAATCACCCCATCTTGGCCGCATGTAGGAAGATCAGTACAACCAAGCATAGCTGATCTATAACATCGAATCGCCCAAGTGAAGTCTTGATTAGTTGCCGTTTTCTGGGGGAACTTATATAAAGCACGTCCTAAAGCTAGTAGCAAATTTTACTCTGGGTGTGGGCCGAATATTGATCATATTTGGTCGGGTCACTCATCAAAGAAGTCTGTTATTTATTTAGACCCAAAACTTCTGTTGACATGGGAGCAACAACACTGACAACATACCTATATTCAGCACTTAAAGGTGTATTTTTATAATTTGTTTATGGTGGTGAAGGCTTTGTGCAGAAACAGGCACACTTTTTGAAGGGCCAAATACAGAATCCTGGTGCACTACATGCCACAAGGTTCCCAAACAACCCTCTGCAGTTTTTAAATTCAAAGTTGTCCTTTTCCTAAACCAGTTGCCATCCAAGGCTACAGAACCCAGTCTGTCCTGCTATTTACCCATAGCTGGGGAGAGAAGAGGATTATTACCTTTCCCAAGGGTATTAGCACGTAAGTGAATGTAATGAATTCAACTGGAATTTGAACTCAGCTCTCAGATTCCTCAATCCAAGCCACTATCCGCTACTCCAGCATGCCTCCTTATATATATATATATATATATATATATATATATATATAATCTCTCTGAATATAATGAGAACAAAAATAATATATAAATTCTAACGTTCACAGCATTAATTCAAAAGAGGGCTCAATACCGATAGTAGAGCAATAATTATTTATTATAATTTTTTCATATAGACAAAAACATTTTGGTTCTCACTAGTCAAGGTGCAACTAAAAGTCACCGAAACAAAGTTGCATCTTTGTAGTGAGTAAATTGTTTTTGTCTATATGAAAAAATTTAATGTGCGTGTGCCTATAGTAGAACAATGGAAAATAACTTCACACAAATATTTTTCAGTGTAATCATCTTTGTAAATGCACTTAATTCAGTGGTGAATATTAATCATACAGATCAAACCTTACAGTGTAACCCGGATATAAGAGAGATTTTCTATGGTCCAAAATTAGAGCCTGTGTTAATAAAACAAAATAGACCAAACCCGGATATAAGAGACTTCTTCTCCGGTCCCGACAACTCTCTTATATCTGGGTTACACTGTATTGAAAATTAGAGATCCAGAATTTATTAATATATTCATTCACTTGCTTTGAACTAATGATTAGCAGATTAACAAAGAGAAATTAGTTCCTCATAGGGTGCTCTGTGAATCTGGCCTTGTGCCAGAGTACGTTTAGTCCACTATGCACAGACACACACACAAAAAAGTATATTTTGTTGTAATCATTTACAAAACAAAAAGTATTTAGTGTAGTTAGGCAGCATTTATTCCTTCAAACATACCTTATTAAATAATATAGATATTTTGTGTCTATTGACTTTGTTCATCTTCCTCTCCAAATTGCGAATGAGCCTTCTCCAAAATAATAAACAAAAAATATACAGGTACCGAATCAACAACAAATACCTTTAGTGACTAAAGCATACCTTTGTTTTATCAGCTTCTTCCCATCACAGCTACCACACCATACACACAAAAAATAAATAAATAAATAACCTTGTGATGAGAAATATTTCTGGGTGTGGGTAGGGTTTAGCAATGTTCTTGAGAAATCATAGTGAGTCAGCAAGTTAAATGACAACTGCATCAATGCCCTCAACCTAAATAGATAAAAAGGTATGGCATCTTTATCATCTTCCTATAACAAAATACTTACCAACAGGTAGTCATTACAGATGCTACAATAGAAGGCGGTTGCACTAGCAGGCTCAGTTGAAGAATAAAAATAGGATATTTAAAATCCATGAAAAAGTTAACCATAGCAGAATATTAATGTAACTCATTTCATTATCAATGCATGCACTTAAAACATACATACATACATACATTTATCTAATCATATTGCATGTATGTTTGTATGTAGACATTTCAGATAGGATATAACTATGTAAGGACAATATGAATAAAGACAAAAAGAAAACTCAGATGATGCATTTTGTCCTCTGAGGGAGTTTATCAAGGCAAATGTAAGGATTTTATTTTGTGACAAGTATTTATATACAAGAGCAAAAATGTTATTTGTTTTAAAAAAAAAATTAGGTATAAGAGTGCTGCATGAAGACATCACCTACTGACTTACGTTTATTAGACATTGAATTGTATGACCTCATGTCCATGATCTTGCCTGACTTTTCTTTTAAACTGATAACTATTCATGAGCACTCCTAAACATAAAAATTTTGCATTCTTGCATATAAATACTTATCACAAAATAAAATCCTTACATTTGCCTTGATAAAATCCCTCAGAGAATGAAACATGTCAGCTACCTTTTCATTTTGTCATTTTATATATATATATATATATTACACACAAACACACACATATATATTATATATATATATATATATATATATATATATATATACACACACTCACACTTTTTTATTTTTGCATGGAGGATACCTTCTAGCTAGAGTCTACTGTGTGTGTGTGTATATATATATATATATATATATATATATAATATGAAAATTAGAGAGGTTCCATCCAAATACATTTATCAAAAACAATGTTAGTTTTCATATACAAATAAATTGATATATATATATATATATATATAAAAAAAAAACAGAAAAAATTTATAATTTTTATTTCTGGGTAAAAGTGACCAATATCTGAGATAGTATTCACTTATATATGCTCTGAGCTCTAGAGTTTGTGTTCAAGCATGAAACAGACTGTCACTGCTTGGTGTTGACTTCAGTGTCCACTTAATATACATATGAGGTGGTTCCACACTTCTCAAAACTTCCTATTTCCCAATCAGAGGCATTGCTGCCAGGTGTAGTTTATCATCATACTCAGGACAAGCGAGCTGCCCTGGATAGAAATAACTGGTAGTATTTGTGCCAGAGTGGTATCAGAAATTTTGAAATCAGTTGTATTGACCAGCTAAGATATGAAATATATGTATGTGTGTGACAAACAGATCTTTCCTGAAGACATTTGACTAACAATCTATGAAGTCTTATTAGAAATAGTGCTAGAACAAAACTAAGCCTGTTAGTCAAAGATCTTCAAATTCAAATCTTAAGCATGCAAAGTGAGTTTGGAATGACAGTATCTTATTGTCCAGTTGCCAAAATTTTTTTTAAGTGTTCATGTCTGCAAGATGGAAAGTACAAACATTTATCCAATGAATACTTTTCTGTCCTATTTCCAAAATAGACTAAGTGCTGATATTCTATTGACATTAGCAACACCTGGGCATGCAAATTCATTAGTCTCTTCTGTAAATTTGTGTGTAGGCTTTTCTCTGTGCAAAATGCTTACATCAGCAATGTAACAATTAAAAACTTGTAAAGGTAAAATTCTCATACTGAGTACAGAAACTAACAATTGTTATCGGAATTTCAAAAAGAAAATCTGCAAATAAGCCTCCAACAGGAAGTTTATATCTTAGTAGAGATATTTGCCTATCATTCAGTTCACACTCTTCCCCAGTCTTTTGAACAGGAGTAGAGGCTTATCCCTCGTTTCCAGTTCCTTCTAAAATCTTCAACTCTATACTCTTAATGCATATCTTTTCTTACACTAATACGACTCCACATAGTAACCCACTACCTTGAGTGGCTCTTGAGCCTTGTATTGGGTGAAATAAAGTGATCGAAATAAAGGGTTCGGTTCGAAATTCCAACCACCTGAAGAAGGCCGGAGCGTACAACGGCCGAAACGTTGTGACAAATAATGTCCCACAAAGATTCACCATTGCCACACATGGGTGTGACTTTTAAGCCCAGTCATTTATATGGATTGTTTTCTGCCGATTCAGCAGCAAAAATCAGCAATTTTAGTTTCAAAAGTAGTCCCTAAAACTAACACTATATATATATATATATATATATATATATATATATATATATATATTTTTGAATTGGACATAGTCCGACAATTTATCTAAAGACATTTATATATATTATGTTTAATGTTCTTTTTATAAAACAGAGCATTTGCTTAAATACTTGTATCTATAAAAAGAATGTTAAACATAATATATATAAATGTCTTTAATATATATATATATATATATATATATATATACAGTGTGTGTGCATTTCAGGATGTAGCTTTTTTGTTTGATTTTTTTTTGTTTTGTTTTAGGGCATGTCAAACTAAATGGGTTATTTAATACCAACAAGATTTTTTATTGCTGGTAATTTTTTTTTTTTTTTTTTTTTTCAAAAAAAAAAAAAAAAAAAAATGTATAGTTGGTAATATATTTTTCAAAAATGTATTGCTGGTAATAATTTTTTTTTTCAAAGTATATCTGGTATGAAAACCTATTTTTACACTTTCATAGTGTTTTGACCCCAGTTTGGAGGTTAACTGTTTTCCCACAGCTGGGACCCTAACAGGTGCTACCACCCCAGGTCAGGATGCACCTGGGAACACCAGCAATTAAGAGGTGGTTGCACACTCCTCAAGACCTCCTGATCAGAGGCCTTGCTGTTGGATGTAGTTTATCATACCCAACATGGCAGGATATAGCTAACAAAAACTTGTTTTCAAGAAATGTTTAGCCATTGCAGGTTTCTATTCCTAATTTCTGTTTTAAAACTTTCAAATATTCAGGGAAAGGTGCTAACTAGACATACCTGGTAATACATTTTAAAGTATTAATTAATCTATCATACTTCTGTTTGATATGACTATATTATATTCACACTATTTACATCATTTGGAGTGTTGTTTTCTTTATTGTCATATTCACAAAGTTTCTGCCATTGTACACTGTGACCATCTTCAGATCATATACTTTAGAATTTCTAACTAAACCCTTTTAGTCCACAGGAGTAAATTGTTCTAATTCCATGTGCCATGCCTTTTTTTTGGGGGGGGGGGTATCTCAGTTTCAGTTAATTCCATTTAGTAATTCAACTCTCCAAGTTTTTGTTCCCTCTACTGTGGCCAGGTATTAAACTCAACTCTCCAAGTTTTTGTTCCCTCTACTGTGGCCAGGTATTAAACTCAACTCTCCAAGTTTTTGTTCCCTCTACTGTGGCCAGGTATTAAACTCAACTCTCCAAGTTTTTGTTCCCTCTACTGTGGCCAGGTATTAAACTCAACTCTCCAAGTTTTTGTTCCCTCTACTGTGGCCAGGTATTAAACTCAACTCTCCAAGTTTTTGTTCCCTCTACTGTGGCCAGGTATTAAACTCAACTCTCCAAGTTTTTGTTCCCTCTACTGTGGCCAGGTATTAAACTCAACTCTCCAAGTTTTTGTTCCCTCTACTGTGGCCAGGTATTAAACTCAACTCTCCAAGTTTTTGTTCCCTCTACTGTGGCCAGGTATTAAACTCAACTCTTTGGGTCAAGTCACTTTTTGGATTACTCAACCAATGCCTTTTTTTTTTTTTTTTATCCACTGTTCCATGTATCCTTGGGGATGAATATCACCTGAAGAAGGCCGGAGTTTACAACAGCCAAAATGCTGTGAATATGGCAATAAAGATGGGAACAATCCAAATGATGTAAATAATGTAAATAGTTACAGTATGTCATCTCAGAAATATAGACAGACTATATTATATTTCTATATATTAATAAACTATGAAAATAAAAATATTTTCTTTCATTAACAATGAAGATATAAACCAATATTCCCAACATACATACCTTTTGTAAACAATTGTTATCAACACCTACCTACATTGTGTTTTTTATCTATTGTGCTACCTGAGTTTATTTGCAATCTTACTGTTTCAAACAATTTTTTTTTTAAGCTGAGTAAAAATTTCTTAAACACTGCCCTTGTATATAATATGAACACCCACTTCCTTTTTTTGCTTTTAAATTTAATTAAAAAATTTCTGATATTATGTACAAGAAAATATGGTATTTGTTGTGCCAAGTGAATACTTTTCTCATTAAGTTCCAGATTTATCAATGTACCCACCAATTGACACCCATAGATGCTTAACCTTTCTATAGATGCCAATACACATTTAACCCACCCATTGACACACATACACTTATGTGTATTTGCATCATGCCAATATTGTGGCATCATGAAATTATGGAAAGCTATTCCTGTCAATTTGTGAGCAAGACTCTTGACTATTGATTATTGGCATTAACCTCTATAGAAGTCCATTAAGAAAACTTTTGTCACAGAACAATCAGGAATGATCCTTCAATAAAATATTGTCTCATAACTTTGAGAACAGTAATTAACTTTCTGATGTGAGTTTGGACAATTGAACACATTGTGTCTTTATGCTGTTACCACAACATTTTAGCCAATCCTTTGGAATTACTTGTCTACAGGAATGTCAGTAATGGCTTCAGTTCTGTATCTATCAGGTCATCATAAAGTAATATCCGGAATCTAATAGCGATAGACTGAATGTGTTATGTCCACTACTCTAAAATTCTTAAATGATAATGTGTGCCAGTGCGTGTTCATAAAGCTTTAAAAGGAATAAGTTACATCCTCACAATACAATTCAACAAAGCTATTCACTTAACCCTCTTAACGATGGACATAACTCCATAAAATAAAAAGATATTATTTACAGTCAGAATAATTTCTTCATCAGATTTAGTGAACCAGGTAACTTTCAAGAATAGTGAAATAAGCTTTTCAGAAACTAAGATATATATATATATATATATATATATAATAATAAAATAATATATATATATATATATATATATATATAATATATATATATATATATATAATAATAAAATAATAATATAATATATATATATAATAATAAAATAATAATATATATATATATAATAATAAAATAATAATATATATAATAATAAAATAATAATATATATATAAATAATAAAATAATAATATATATATATATATAATAATAAAATAATATATATATAAATAATAAAATAATAATATATATATAAATAAAATAATATAATAATATATATATATATATATATAATAAAATAATAATATAATAATATATATATATATATAATAAAATAATATAATATATATATATATAATAAAATAATATAATATATATATATATATAATAAAATATAATATATACATATAATAAAATATAATATATACATATATATAATAAAATATAATATATACATATATATAATAAAATATAATATATACATATATATAATAAAATATAATATATACATATATATAATAAAATATAATATATATATATATATATATATATATAATAAAATAATAATATAATAATATATATACATATATATAATAAAATATAATATAATAATATATATACATATATATAATAAAATATAATATAATATATATACATATATATAATAAAATATAATATAATAATATATATACATATATATAATAAAATATAATATAATAATATATATACATATATATAATAAAATATAATATAATAATATATATACATATATATAATAAAATATAATATAATAATATATATACATATATATAATAAAATATAATATAATAATATATATACATATATATAATAAAATATAATATAATAATATATATACATATATATAATAAAATATAATATAATAATATATATACATATATATAATAAAATATAATATATATATATATATATATATATATATATATATATATATATATAATAAAATAATAATATATATACATATATATATAATAAAATAATAATATAATAATATATATACATATATATAATAATATATATATATATATATATATATATATATATATATATATAAAATGATCAAAAAATAACATTACAAACAAGGAAATTTCCAGTTTGCTAAATGTGTGTGAATGCTGGATAATTTCATCACAAATTTAAAAAAACTTAACCCACCCGTTGACACCCAACAAGTAACAACAATCTGCATTTATATTATCTACAGTTGGGCTAATGTACTCCTCTTTGTTTCACCATATTTCAGCTGTTGTGCCCTATGGTTTTCTTCAAGTATGTCTCGATCTGAGTAACCTGAGAATTTAAAACAAGACCCTTTATTTAATCCTCAAAGTAAATGGTATTGAGGCAAGAAATGGCTTGTTAATTTTGATGCCTCCAAAATTAAACTACTTTCTTTTAATCGTCTGAGAAAACTCATTTTACCTTCCGTCATGGCAGATGCTAACCTCCAAGAGAGTAACAGATTGCACTTTCTTGGACTAGTGGAAAGGTTATATTGAATCAATTACTAGGTCTGATGCTAGGAAAGTTGGCTGACTGTAGTGCTAGACAATCTTTTTTGTCAGAATCTTACATATTTATAAATCTACCATTCATCCTTGCTTTTAATATTGCTGTCTGGCACTGCTATATATATATATATATATATATATATATATATTCTTGATAAAATCCAAAGAAGAATCTGCAATGTTATTGGTTCTGACCTGTCATCTTGGTTTCAGTCACTTTCCCACCACCGTAATGTAGCTTCCCTGTGCCTTTTCTATAATGTCATGGTAATTGTTCTGATGTACTTTTCCCTATGGTAGCTAGACTTTATGAATTTAAGTGCAGTACTAGATTGGCAGCAAGGTCTCACCATTTTACAGATGAAATGGCTAGATGCAACCGTAAGTTCTATGCTAACAGTTTCTTCTTTTTCACTTCTTTTTTTGTGGAATTCTCTTTTAGCTGATTGCTTCCCAGCCAACTTTGATCTTCAAAAATTTAAATGCAATGTCGATGATTATCTTGTCTTCTTAATTTCTGTTCTTTTATTGTTCTCTTTCCTTAATAGTATTTTTCTCATACTCTCTAACATTCAGTTATCCCTTACATCTTAGTGGCATTATTGCCTTACTTGAGGTAAAATGATTTACAGAAGAAAAAAAAAAGTGTTGGTTCACAAATTTAGTAACATAGTAATTATGTTAACTCAATCCCCGGACCAGTTAAACTCAGTGAAAACTGAACTAGCTATAACTGAATAGTACTAAAAAGATAAGACAACATATCCCTAGACATGGACAGTGGAATGAGAACAATCTATCCACCAGGGATTAAATAAAATGTTCAGTTTGAAATTCCCTGAAGGTTACTTGAAGCATCAGACACCTGAAGAAGACCAGAAAGCACGGCAGCAGAAACATTGTGATATTTTTTCAAGGGTACCAAATTAAAGCAATAACAGACATGTTAAAACAAGAAAAATTAATAGCAAAAAAGAGGGGCAGCAAAAATATTACCATAAAGTAGTAATATCAAAATACAACCTGATTAACAAAAAAGACAGCTAAACTGATGTATCAATGCTGTCTCAGAGTTAAATTGAAGATGAAAAATGTGCACAGCAGCTAAAAATGAGCATCAAAGACAATGTGATATAAAATAAATATAACACTTACAGGCTAATTGCCTTTAATCCTACTAACCACTCCACCTGCTTACAAAGAGATAGCTGGTAGGACTTCATATAAATAGATTCTAACACCTTCAAATGAAATTCAGAACTAGTCTTCCTCAGTACTAAGAACATCCCTTTATTGTAAAACTGAGCATATTGATGGTTTTGGAGAATACGTTCAGCTATTGCTAAACTAGTTGTATTCAGGCACCTGTGCAAATTGTCCAGCTCGCTTTTTCGAATATTGGCTGGTACATGTTGATTGATCTATGCTTCCAACCTGTAACCCATTTTACTTACTAAGCATCACACTGACATTTGAACTGGTAAATTATCAAAGTGATATAAAGGGGAGGTAGAACTTCCTTCCAGATAGGTCTCAACATTGATCAGGCAACAAAGATAACATGTGGATAGGCAGACAGATAACAGTTTTTCACACACAGAAATCTGCTTAGTAAATCTTGAACTCCTGTTACCAATCCATTGTACATGCAAATAGGGACACAACATTTCCGTTATGATAACAACAAAGGTAAAGACATTAGTCAGACTGTATATCATAACTCCTCATCCCAGAAATCCAGTCATGTACGACAATATGCTATAAGAGCTGGGAAAAGAGGGGGTAGTAAAAGTAACCAGAATTATTTCTGTATTTTCCAAAGTTGGTTTGCAACATTTAAAAAAATGAAGTGACTTCAGCTTAAATGATGTGCCACAACCCAGTCATCCCATCAAGATAGGTTTGCCTATCCTCTGGTTCACACTATCTTTTGAACAGGGGTAAAGGTTTACCCTCCACCACATGTTTAGGATTGGGTTTCCAGTTCCTTCTAAAGTCTTCTCGTTCTTTCACTCCCGGTAGTCCCTTGTATCTTAGTGGCATTATCATCTTCCTTGGGGTGAATAGACGAGTAGAGGTTTATCCATTGTTTCCTGTTTAGGATTGGGTTTCTGGTTCCTTCTAAAGTCTTCTCATTCTCTTTCCCTCCCAGTGGCCCCTTGCATCTTAGTGGCATTATCGCCTTGCTTTGGGACCTGCTGTTGTGTAAATAGTACTCATTTCATGATCATCTGCAACAATTTGAAAAGGTGCTTTTTAACTTGGAAAATGGGTTTTAACAGAAGTCAAGTGTAAAGCTAGAATGGACATTTGCTTTTCTTTATATCCTTGTGAAAGCATCTCACCAATTGTGAACAGATTAGTGATGAACATATATTTTACAATAATATATTGCAGACAATAGCTTAATGAAGGTGAACTAATTATACTGCTTTTCTTGAAAAATTTTACCTGGTCTTGAACCTTGACTACTAATGCTGGTGTCAAATTTGGAACTATGTAGTCCACAATGCAAGTCTTAATATTTACAACCAGAAATGAAACACCATCCAAAGAAAGTGTTGATAGACTAGTGCTAGTGCAGTTTACTTTTACCAATGAACATTATGATTACCATAGACAGCAAAAGCAAATAAAATTAGCATCCATACTGTTTTCCACAATATTTTTTTAATCATTTCACCCCAAGCAAGGTAGTAAAGCCACTAAGACACAAGGGGTTACTGAGTATGAAAGAATAAGAAAAAGAGAAACATTATTATGGATCGGGGACAATAAAAGTAAAGGAATCAAGAAGACAGTGGATAATGATTAACATTACATTTAACTTTTGGAAGATCAAAGTTGGCTGGAAAGCATAGAGCTAGAAGCTAGTTCCACAAGCAAGAAGTGTGAGAAGAAACTGTTAGAGTACTTATGATTGCATAAAGCCAAAAAGTAATCAGTTATCCCAAACTAATATTTTTTTTTTGGTCATCCTTCACTTAAATGGTGTAAAATAATTTTGAAATTCACATCTTTTTTTTTTTTAGCCATGCAGCTACATAACCTTCACCGGTAAAAGGCTGGCAGTCATAATGGTTAAAACATTGTGATAACAACAACAAAGATGTGGATAATGGTAATCCTTCACATTAATTGTGTAAAATAATCTGTCAAAGTTCTGTTTCACTTAAACTGTGTAAAATAGTATCTAGTTGATCTTTGTTACTCATTTCCATGTAGAGCATTAACATCCCTGCTCAAGAAATAGTGGGATGAAACTCACCACAGCGGTAATTTTCTTTAAATTTGCAACTAGGCTTATCTTTTTTAGCCGTGCAACTACATTACCTTCACCAGTTAATGGCTTTACCATACTGCTGTTCAATCTCTGGGCTGAACAGTATGTATTTGAACTCGGTAGAAAGAGGAAGAACAATAACTTATAATACAAAATAAGATATCCCTAGACATGGTCAGTGGAACAAGAACAATCTATCACTGTAGATTAAATAAAGGGTTCAGTTTGCAATTCCTTATAGATCACCTCGATTGACAAGCACTTGATGAAGGCCAGAGGACACAATGGCTGAAACATGATGATAAAAACAACAAAGATGAAGATAATGATAAAATAATTTTTGCTTCATTCACTGCCCTTTTGATTATTTCTATTTCATTTCTGCCATGTCACATGGTAAACAAAGTGCCCCACAGTCAATCATTGATCCCAATGAATTATTATCATAAGATATTTTGCAAGAAGATTGATGCTTATTGGAGCTTGGCAATCATCTTAGGGAGCCTATAACTGTGTTGCATTGGTTAACACAATGATGCCTCATTCAAAACAGCCTACATTGCAACCAGTGCAATTGGCCATTTAGATTAAATGTCACATTTATTTGCTGCATAGTTCACCATTACATATTGTAATAATGTTTAATTATAATAAACATATATACCTAGGTCTTATTGATTTTACACTGGTCAGGTAATGTTGGCTTCTTGGAGGGTTGTCATCAGGGTGACTAAGGAGCTCCAGCTACCCTGGTTTTTAAATCAGTGTGATCCTTCTATTAGACTTACAGCTGATCAAAGTTAATAAGATCTGTCAGCCAATAAGGTATATTATTATATATAAAGATCAAAATGTATTCTTCTATATGCCATGTGCTTCAGGATACTGACAATCATGGCTCTCCACAATTTCCTGTCCTTTGTAGCTTTTAATAAATTTTGTCTTTTTGTTATCTTTCCTAAACCTTGTTCTGGCATCCATTTACTCAAGTTTACAAAGTAATTTATGTATTGTTTCCCTCTGTCCATCTTGCTTTCAATCTTTTGTGTGATTATCATTTTCAAAGCCCTTTTTCCTCATTATATGCCCTAGAAATTGTAAACTGCTTCTTCCCAATTAGAGATTTTCAAAAAAGAAATCCGTTGTTAATTATATGGCACTAAAAAAAAAAAGTAACTCTTCCATTAAGCAGCACAAAATAATCTGTCCTGTTTCATTTTAGCCATGTCACATGGTAGACCAGGTGTCTCAGTCTATCTGTTGTATAGGAATAAAGTATCACTGCCGATACTATAGTTTGAACATAAATTGCCGAGAGCAAACACAGGTGATCCCATTTTCAGATAAGTAGATCATGTGATAATAAAGGAAATGTATATATGGAATTAGCATCGTGTTTAATTGATCACTATTTCTATTCTATCCTCTGTTACTATACAGATCACTATTTCTACGCTATCCTCTATTTCTATACCGATCACTATTCCCTAAACTATTTCTCTATACTGATCACTATTCCCTAAACTATTTCTCTATACTGATCACTATTCCCTAAACTATTTCTCTATACTGATCACTATTCCCTAAACTATTTCTCTATACTGATCACTATTCCCTAAACTATTTCTCTATACTGATCACTATTCCCTAAACTATTTCTCTATACTGATCACTATTCCCTAAACTATTTCTCTATACTGATCACTATTCCCTAAACTATTTCTCTATACTGATCACTATTCCCTAAACTATTTCTCTATACTGATCACTATTCCCTAAACTATTTCTCTATACTGATCACTATTCCCTAAACTATTTCTCTATACTGATCACTATACAGATCACTATTCTCTAAACTATTTCTCTATACAGATCACTATTCCCTAAACTATTTCTCTATACTGATCACTATACAGATCACTATTCCCTAAACTATTTCTCTATACAGATCACTATTCCCTAAACTATTTCTCTATACTGATCACTATACAGATCACTATTCGGTGGTTACTATTTGAGTAAGTTTTATTAGTGCAAGTTTTATTTAAAGGCATCCGACACCAGTATTGTTCAACAGCATTACTATAGTTGTATCTGTGATTACAAAGTCTCTACAACAATGAGCATTATGAAAGTGACAACGAGTATTCATTGACATTACACGAGTGGTAACGAGTGCTTGCTGACATCACAAAACAATCACTGACCTAAATTAATTATCACTAGAAGATATTTTACAAGACCAGTTTCTATTGGAGCTCAGAAATTATTTTTGGGAACCTATAACTGTGCTACATTGGTTAGCACAATGACAGCTCCTTCAAAATAGCCTACACTGCAACCAATGCAACTAGCCATTTGAGCTAAATGTCGCCATTACCTATTGTGATAAGTCCTAAGCATGAAGATAAATTACATTCGGCAGCAAGGCCTCTTATCAAGAGATTAGAATTTTTGAGGAGCATGGATTTTTTTTTTTAACTCCCAAAGTAAGAAGAAAGTCCCAAGGTCGTAGTGGCACCACACATACTGCAGCCTCAACCCTGGGCTTCTTCCGTTTCTGGGCTGACACAGGTTCGCCACAGTTCCTTGCTTAATATAATTTGTTTTATTCAGTGAATTCCTGATGACACCATTCATATTCAAAACGTGGAAAATCTTTGGATGTGTGTCAAGTGCAAACTGTGTTGACAGTTTAGAACTTCTGAGGTATTTTTCCCATCATATCTTCATGAATGTGTGTGGCATCAGCGGTACAAGAACGGTCCCATGTTGTCAACATTTATTTGCTGCATAGTCCACCATTACCCATTGTAATAAATGTATATACCTAGGTCTTATTGATTTTACACTATTCAATAAATAGCAGTTTATTTTACACTCTTTAAGTGAAGTATTACCTGTTTTATCCTTCCTGGAACAACAAGACAATGTTAATTTTGAACCCCAATTTAAACATCGATTTGAAGGAAAAGAGACCCAGATGGCACACAACACCTTTGTGATTGAGCAATCATAACAGAGTATAGGGCCTCCATACAGCAAATATCACATCTGAAAAGATTGAAGACCTTGGCTGAGGAAAAAGAAAATCCAACACTATTTATTCTCCAGATCTTGCTCTATCTGATTGACATCTGTTCTGGAGTTTAGAGATCCATCTTGATAAACTAGTTCTTAAAATACATCTAAGGACTGAAAGTACACATTCCATATTCTTTTCTTCCGAGCTTAGTCTTTTACAAAAATGGTTTTCTAAGACTTATTAGTTAACATAGATGCCATTATTATCAATAAGCTCATTATAGAAGGTGCTTATTGATAATAATGATATCCATGTTAATCAATTCTAATTAATCATGAATAAAATGTTTACATTCTGCTGACCTTAAATTTGAACATTGGCTATAGGATGACCATTTTTTTTCAAGCCATGTCCCTTTAGAACATAGGTGATCAAAACTCTCCAGTTTCCTTTTCAATCTATGAAATGCCATGCATTCATATGGTTTTTCCTTGCCCTCTCTGCAGGTTGAAAACCAGAGTCTTTCTTCTGAGTGAATAGCTGCAACTCTGATATTTAACTCAGTTGGGTGGGTAGAAGAAATGGATATTTGCCTTCCTCCAAGAATATTAGTGTCAAAGTGAACACAACAGGCTCATCTAGATTTTAATCTTGGAATTAGTAAAATAACAGCTATTTGCTTTTCTTGTAGAATATATTCTTAAAGAATGGATCAGTTAAAATGTAGTGGTAACAAAAACATTGGGCTAACAAGCAGACAGAATTTCCCAAATAATACAACTTCTATCAAATCTGAATGTAGATAGTCACAGGATTTCAAATCTGGTCTAACTATTTTTTTGTAACTCAAGTATTTGTCAAGTTATGACCATTTGAATTTAATCGAAACTCTTAATGTTGAAACATTTACTTTTAGATGAACAGTTCTGAACAGTTTCTTTTTCTGCCTCTTTTTACCTGGAAAAATTAATTGGAAACTTGCTGAAATTAATGTTCAGGTTTAACTTGACTTTCTTTTTATAAAAAAAAAAAAAAAATCTGTATCAAAAGATTCAAATTAAGACAATTTTTTAGCCATTTTTGTTTTGTGGGTGGAGAAGTATCTGACCCTGCCCCAAATATGAATAACAGTATTTAAAAAAAAAAAAAAAAAATAGAAAGAGGCAAAATTGTTTTTTTTCTTCTTTTAAGTCTAAATTCCCAAATATTTAAATAACTTAAATCTAAAAAATTTAAGAAAATTGTTCTCATGAACCTATTTAAAATGTCTTCCATTCCTTTCATAGATTAAACTGATCATTACCCACTATATATAATTTTTTGATATTGTTTTCCTTGTATTTTTTTTTTTTTTTAAATCGTGTCACCCCCAAGCAAGGTAGTAAAGCCACTAAAATGCAAGGGGTTACAGAGTGTGAAAGAATTAGGAACAGAAAAACATTAATGACTAGGGAGAGAAAAGAATAATCAAGGGAACAGTAGATAGTGATTGACATTGCATACAAAATTTTGCAGATTCAAGTTGGCTGAAAAGCATGGAGCCGGAAGTGAGTTTCACAAGTGAGAAGTGTAAGAAAAGAAACTGTTAGCATAGAACTTACAGCTAAATCTAGCCAGCTCAATTGTAAATTGATTAAAAAAAATCATGATCTAGACCTCTAGTCCTTTATTTTTTGAGGTGCTGAATCCATTTTTGGTGCTGAACATACCCAAAAAGGAAATCTAAAATGGATTAAATGCAAAATTTACCCCTTTTTAGGAATTTTGGCTCTTCACTGCAGACCAGAGTTTCGACCAAAAAAAAACTGTTTTTTTTTTAAATTAATATTAAAGCTATATTTTCATTTTCAGTATAAATAATATTTATACAGTTCTATAGTTGAACAGAAAATCTTTCGGTAGCCTCAACGACTACAAATATCTGCTTGACCCACTGTGCAATATCAGTAAAGTATAGAAAAAGTTGAAGTATCTAAAAAATTGGCATTTGCAAAAACATCAATGAAAGTGAGAGCTGTCAAAATGAACTTCTCACAATTTGGGTATTAACAACATTAAATGATATCCCTTTAGCTATGAAAGAGATAGCTTGAACGTGTCACACAATTGTTCAAGGAAATAAATTCATTGTACACTTTACTTCCTCCCAGTATTCAACACTTCTTGCAATACAAGTGTTGCCTTCCGGCATGTAATAACCTTAACTAAGAGCCAATAACCTTAAAGGTGCCACTTAAGTGCATTCTATCCAATGATCAGCTGAACGTTACATAGCAGGTGACAAGTAGCTAAGTTGTGGGAAAACTTAATAGATTTTGATGGAATGGGATAACATTGAAAAGAATTCTTAAAAGATATCAGTAGTGACCAAAAGGAGAGATAGAAAGAAAAGAAAGCAAAAAAAGATGGGAGGAATTTCTCTGCATTGAAAGTGCTTGTATTTTTAAGATAGCACTCTGTCCAGATAAACATTTAAAAAAATAAATTGAATTTAAGAAAAAACACAAAAACCTGCAACAGTAAATACAAAATTAAATTTTAAAAATAAAATTAAAACCTAAGCTATTTTAGTAAGAGATGAAACCCACAAAGCTATTTTAGTAAGAGATGAAACCCACAAAGCTATTTTAGTAAGAGATGAAACCCACAAAGCTATTTTAGTAAGAGATGAAACCCACAAAGCTATTTTAGTAAGAGATGAAACCCACAAAGCTATTTTAGTAAGAGATGAAACCCACAAAGCTATTTTAGTAAGAGATGAAACCCACAAAGCTATTTTAGTAAGAGATGAAACCCACAAAGCTATTTTAGTAAGAGATGAAACCCACAAAGCTATTTTAGTAAGAGATGAAACCCACAAAGCTATTTTAGTAAGAGATAAACCCATAAAACTAATTAAAAATCTTTATATAATTTTAAATACACACAAAGTAATTAAAAACAATTTTTAAAAGAAAGCAGAAAATTAACTTAAAATTTAAAGTAATTGGTTAAATCCCTGAGTCAGGCAGTGTTTACTTGAACTTTGCAGGAAATATGGTAAGCAATAACTGAGAGGTACTAAAAATAAGAACTAGAGGAGATATCTCTGGACATGAGCAATGGAACAAGTCTACTCCCATAGATGAAATAAAATCTCCAGTTCAGAATTCCCTTGAGGTTACCCAGATCAATTTACACCTGATGAAGGGCAGAGAACACAATGACTGAAACACAAGGACAACAACAAACACGGGGACAATAAACTGAATGTAAATAGTGTAAATAATTTAAAAGCATTAAAATTTTCTTTTCAAAATTACAAAAATCTACAAAGTCAAAAGTAGAAAAATCCAAATCAATATTTTTTTTTTTCCTAATTAAAAATCAAACAAGCACACTACCTCATTATTGTGATTTCTCTCAAGTATACTTGAGAGTAAAAAAATAGTATTTTTTTATGTTGACAAACACTGCATATTAATTCAGAGAGGATATTAGATTGATTTGCTCATGAAAAAATGTTAGGATAAAAGTAGCAGTTGCACCTAACTAGTTCAACAGTAAAACGGTGAGACCTAGTTGCCAATCTAGCAGCACGCTTAAAATCCTATAGTCATAGCATTTAAAAAAAAGATTCATCAGAACAGTTGCCATGAAAATATTTATAGAAAAGACAAAAAGAAAATAGTTAATAATTTTGAATTTAGTTTCTGAAGTCTGGGAGTCAAGTATTTCCTTTATTCCATTACGAGTATCCACAGATCAGGGTGGGGTATACAAACAAATTTTTGACACTTATACACAGGGTTGTGAGCAAGATATACTCTGAATATATCCTTTCACCCACTTTGTAGAAGAGGCAACATCCTGCAGTGTATATTTGGGCAGCAACCTTTCTTTTATACATGTTTCATTGAATGAACATTGTTTTATTTCTTTTCATATCAACCCTTTGTGGGTTACTTAAAAAATGAAAAAATATTTTGGATTGTAGGAGGTTGCTTACAGTACTCAGTGTTTCCAAGTAGTCATTAAATATAACAGACAAGGAAAATCTTGTAAGATTGTTTTGTTTTAAGTTTTTCTAATGTTTCCAAAGATGCCTTCCAAAAGCTAAGCAAAGTATTAAGAAACAGAAACATTTCAACTATTGCTTCGTGATGTTAAGTATGTGTCCTTTTTGTTTCCATTTTCTCTAGAACAGTGGTTGCCAAATAGTGTGGCGCACCACATAAGTATAATGGGAGAGGATAGCAGGTGGAACGATTGAAAGACAATCAAAGATTTAGAAACAGTTTCAAAAAATTCATATGCCAAAAATACATATGATTTCAAATTTTAAAATATCATGGATTACTTGTAATTTCATGCATGAGTCCCAGTATAAACAGTTATAAATAATTATTGACCAATTTTATCATTGTGATATCTTTGCATTATATAAAGTATTAAGAATATAGTAACTAGGGTCTGCAAATTGAAGGAGAGAGTTATCAATGATAATGATCTGACTTTGAATCTGCAGTTATCTCCCTTTAACCCTCTCTCTGTCCCTTCCTTGCCATAGGGCTGTTTGCACCTTTTTACAGGGACTTCATTCCCCCGAGCTGGTGTCTTCATACAAGTACTTCTTACCGCAAATTTTGGCGAGGCGCAAGCATATTTTCATTCCAAAATTGCAGCCAAGAATAAAAAAAAAAAAAAAGTTTGTGAACCAGTGCTCTTGAACTTTGTTACTACAGTGTAACCCGGATATAAGAGAAACACGGATATAAGAGAGATTTTCTCTGGTCCCAAATTAGAGCCTGTGTTAATGTATATATAATAGACCAAACCCGGATATAAGAGACTGTCTCCGGTCACGACAACTCTCTTATATCCGGGTTACACTGTACTCAAATATTCATTCATGATATTCTCAGCATCCTTTTCATCTTTTTAACAAAAATAATGAAAAAAAATTGTTTAATAATAAACATGTTAATCCTGTCTGCCTTTTACAAATATGTATTCTTAACAGACATTTTTTTTTTACCACAGGACATAACCTTAAAAAAAAAATGAAATAAAAATAAAATCTCTTTTTTTGAGAGTAATTTATCAACAATTTGTAAAGTTTAAAGGACCAGTGTCAAAAACTGCCTGATGCTAAAACAAAGTTCCTTAAAGGTTATAAACAGAAGACATTTTTTATTTTTTGGAAAGAGAAATGTTTGCCCTTCTAAAATAAACAATGAGCTGATGAAGACGAATGAAACTTAAATAATCACGCCTTTATGTTGCCAATACAACAAGTGACAAACCAGATGTCCTTTAAATATGACAAATTATGACAGATTAATTATCATGTTGGGGTGGGATATTTTCATATTTTCTACAAAAGTAAACTTCAGAATAATTGCTCATTCATTATGTATAGGAGGGTTTGTTGAAATGTTCTCACTAGCTAATAACTTAAAATTATGGGAAAAAAATTGTTTCAAGTCAAGCCAAAAACTTCAGTATCCACACTCAATATATACAGTGTAACCCGGATATAAGAGAGTTGTCGGGACCGGAGAAGAAGTATCTTATATCCGGGTATCTCTTATACCCGGGTTTGGTCTATTTTGTTTTAACACAGGCTCTAATTTGGGACCAGAGAAAATCTCTTATATCCGGGTTTCTCTTATATCCGGGTCTCATATCCTGGTTACACTGTATTTAAAGTCAGTGATTCTGAACTAGTGTGGATATGCCACACAGCCTCTTAAGAGTGCCATGAAATATCACAGTATACATATATAAGTGTGTGTGTGTGTGTGTGTGTGTATGAGAAAGTAGTTATGGTATTTATTTAGTTAGTATTAAAAAAAAAAATGAGCCAGTATTAAAAAAAATGAGCAAGTATTAAAAAAAATGAGTAAGTATTAAAAAAAATGAGTAAGTATTAAACTTTTTATCCCACATTAGCTAAACAGGCTTTATCAGTTTTATTGTAATTTTCTACTTCTTATTCAGGTGAATTAGGCTTCTCAACTCTAAATAACAAAAAAAGAAGCAAGAAAGACTATGCTCAAATGAAGAAAAATATAAGGGTTTGCTTATCCTTCGACCAAACATTGAAGAAATCACAAAAAGATACCAAGCACAGGTTTCACACGAAATAAGCTGCACAAATAGTTGAATAGAAACATTGAAATAAAGTAAGTTCACATTTATATTTTTTTTCTATGGTTTTATTTCATAACATTTAAATGTATACCCTTCAAAAATTTTGCTAAGTGTGCTATAATATTTTCATTTGCTCTTAGGTGTGCCATTGCTTAAAAAGGTTGAGAAATACGGATTTAAGTAATCTTATTCCCATTATATTTTTGGTATATTTGTATACATTGTCTGAATTCTAAGCTGGGGAGTTATTTATATGCAGACAATAGGTTAGTGAATTAAAACATTGGTTTGTTGATTTGGTGACAGTAATTGAGAGTTCAATCCATGGGCTGGGCTGTGTGTACTGGGATTCAGTGAAAATGCAGCAAGCAATAACTGAGCAGTACGAAATAGGAACTACATGAGATATACCTAGACATGGTCAATGGAATGAAAACGGACTACACTTCTTGATTAAGGGTTCGGTTCGAAGTTCCCTGAAGATTACTCAGATTAACACGCATTTGATGAAGGCTAGAGTGCACAATGGTTGAAAATTGTGATAAAGATGCAGACAATAGTTTGTATGTAAATAATTTTTTATAATTCAGTAAATGAATGCATACTAAATTCAGAGAAAAATACAAGTGTGCGTAAAAGTTCCTGATACCCACTTTGTAGAAACAGATAAACTGATTTTTTTTTTTTTTTTAAGCGTATCACCCCAAGCAAGGCTGGAGGCCACTATCACGCAAGGGGTTAAAGAAGGGTTGGAGGAAGAGCAGATAGGAGTGGTAAAGGAGAGGATGTGGAGAAAGAGAAAGACAGTGGGTCGATCAAGGCAAGGGGGTTACAGAAGATTTGGAGCGAGAGCAGATAGGAATGAAAGATGAAAGGATGTGGAGAAGGGAAGTGGATAGATCAAGGTAACTGGAGATGTCGATTGACGCTACACTTAAACCGTTGGAGATTGTATTTGTCAGGGAAACAGTAATAGGGAAGGGAGTTCCATAGACGAGATGTGCGAGACATGAAGCTATTGGAGTAGAAGAGACGTCTACATCTAACAGTTTCAACGGTGTAGGGGTGGGAAGGGGATGCCAGCCTCGTAGAACGTTTAAACTCACGAGGCCTAGGGACAAGCGAAAGCAGCTCCTCGGAGCAATTACCATGAAAGTACTTGTAAAAAAGGCAGAGCGAGGCAACATCACGTCTGTGAGAGAGCGACTGCAGACGAGATGACAGATCAGGGCCAATCACATTGCATATCCGTCTCTGGATCTTATCAAGAACCCTGAGGCAAACAGCAGGGGCTCCAGACCATATATGGCAGCAATACTCCATGCAAGGGCGAATGGTCGATTTATAGACTTGGAGGATCGATTCCGGGGAGAAAAATTTCCTGGCTCGGCACAGGGAACCAACTTTCCTTGCGGTGGATGATGCAACTGACTCGATGTATGTGTTCCATCTCAGACAGCGTGAGACTGAGCAGCTGCAGAGAGGAGCTCTCGAGAAGTTGGTCTTCAGACATTCTAATGGAATGCAGGGATGGATCCTTGTGGTGGTTAATAGAGAGCAGTTTTTTTTTAGAGGCGTTAAAGTTAACCATCCATTTCTCGCGAATACACTTGATTTTTTTTTTAAAATAAAGAAACGTTCACCGGAAGCATTTCTACAGTTTAAATACCAAGTCATTGTTAGCTGATAAATGTTATCTGTTTCTTTAAAAAAAAAAAAAAAAAAAAAAAAAAAAATCAAACTTGATAGCACAAAAAAAAAAATACAGTAAATTCCATGAAAACTGATTACCTTGAAAAACTTTACTACTCATCAATTTTAAAATAACAAGATGAAAGTAATTTGGATCAAAATATAGATATGGTTAATGAAAAAGAAAATAAGAAAAACATCACGAAAAAAAAAAAGAAAACACGAAAAAAAAAAAAAAGAAAAAACATCACGGAAAAAAAAAAAAAAGAAAAAACATCACGGAAAAAAAAAAAAAGAAAAAACATCACGGAAAAAAAAAAAAAAAAAAAAAAAACATCACGGAAAAAAAAAAAAAAAGAAAAAACATCACGGAAAAAAAAAAAAAAGAAAAAACATCACGGAAAAAAAAAAAAAAAGAAAAAACATCACGGAAAAAAAAAAAAACAAAAAACAAAAAAAAAAGAAAACATCAATTGCACTTACATTGTTAATCAAACATGACTTCTATCCCATAATAGTTGCTACATGTGCATATATATTTCATACATGAAATACAGTAACTATTATGGGATAAAAGGTAGTATTAATTGCAAGTAAGCAAGTAAACTTTCAGTTCAGTTTTATTTACACTATTTACATTTGGTCTCTTGCCCTCATCTTTTTTTATGTTTTAGCATTTTGGCTGTTGTGTCCTCCAGTCTTCATGTTAAAACATTGTGATGATAACAACCAAAAGAGTAGAGGACGATAGTCTAAATATAAATAGTGTAAATAATCACACATCCCAAAAATTCAGAAATAAATTATGTTCAGTATGAGATTAACTCAAAATGCTTAAATAAATTTTCTGAGTGAGAGATATAGAGAGACACACACATAAGATTTGAAAACAAATATGGATTAAGTCCAACAAAATGATGAAATAAGGAACAGACAGAAACGGTTTATAAATTTGACATTCTTTGCTACGTTCATCAGAAATTTAATTGGAAAATAAGTACAACACATTATGTTTCGGTATTTATAATTCTATACGGTTCATTTTCATGGGTCAGGTTGTTATCACATGTTCATATTTTGTAGTCTTGGTATGCGTGTTTTTGTCTGCATGTGTGAGTTCTAGTGGACATTCTTAGTGTATGTCACTTAATGTCTGTATGCATGTCAAATTTCTTAAGTCACTAGCAAGAAGAAATAGGAAATGCGTATCAAATTTCTAGTTGGGTGTGCAGTGAATACCAATAGATTCTCTATGTGTGTGAGTGTCTCTAAGTGTATTATATTTATGTTATATATTGGAATAAATTTTATTATGAACATTGTTTTATTGAAGGAAAATCATGTGTATTGGGAAATTTCTGGCATCTGATAATCTATACCGGCATGTGTTGGATTAAAATTTTATTTGTTTTGTTATTTATCGTTTTCGTATGGATTGATCCTAATTTAATCACAACACACATATTGCTATAAAATATAGTTTTAAGGTATGCTATATTTATGGGTAAAAGTGCTCAATATCAGGGATGAAGCATATGTAAATATAAAAGAGGTGACAATTTACTCCTGTGGCAGTGGAGACATCAGGGGTTATTGGCTCTCGTTCGATGGTGTTCCTTCGGAGGAATGGCGCGATTGCGTTAGACAATAATATTTCTTTAATAATTAACAGTTTTTTAATATATTTCCGGGCTTGTTGTTTAGATTTAATTATTTCGCATTTCATGCTTGAGTGCAATAAATTATATATATATATATATATATATATATATATTAGTATGTATGTGTGAGTTAGGTTTTTTCTTCTTATAGAAATGTTACATATAACAATTGCTATTTTTATATTCTGAAACTATTTCTATAGAAAAGATTTTTTTTTTTCCCTATGGATTATATATAAAAAAAAAATTGTAGAGCAATCCCTCTTTTATACAAATTTGATTAAAGAGAACTGACAAGTTACTGTGATTAAAATTTTTAATTAATTTTTCTTGTGCTTGTACAAGCATTTTTTCTGGACACAAAGTGTATAAAAACTGTCGAAAAGTTCTGCATATCGAAGTATTTTCGGCTATTCTTTTAGCCATTATCAAGGGTGATTTTTAATTTTTTTTATTTTCAACAGAATGTGTCTGAAGTTAGAGGAAAGTTTTATTTCCCAAACATCGTCAGCACATTGTGGCCATATTCGTAGTTAATGTTATTGAGTGTTGGCTTTTCCTTTTTTATGATTAGGGCTTCCATTATTTTTTTTAACATACAGTGAGGCTATTATAGTTGCATTTTCTACTAGTATGTTTCAGATGGAGTTTGGTAAGTGTTGTAGCATACCTATGGACGATAGTGGGTATGTTCCCATTCACATACAGTATTTACTACCGCATGTTGGTCTGCAGTTGGAGATTCATTGTGGAATTCACTTGACTCACTTCTAGCAGTTGACTACTACTTCTACGCACCACTGGCAAATCTTATATGTGTTGTTCATGTTCATCCTCTGCTCTACTTCAGGTGTTTGCCTTTGTACTCCTTATCCTTCTTGTAATATTGTTGTATCATACCTACAGATGATAATGGGTATACCTCCATTCCCATAAATACAGTAGTAAATACTGTATGTGTTGGTCTGCAGTCTGTGGTTGGAGATTCATTGTGGAATTCACTTGACTTACAGTTGACTACTTTTTCTATGTGCTGCTGGTGAATCCTCTATGTGTTGTTCTTGTCCTAAGTATTATTATTCATTACCAACCTTCGTGTGATTATTCTATTCAGTAACCTTCCCCAGGTTACAACAGTAAGTTTTTGTGTGTTTAAAGGAATCCTAATTGAGCTATGGTCAGGTCAGTGCAACACGAGTCATCTAGATAGGCATGACGTAGTATAACCAAGCTAATTATTTATGTTTGGTTTGATCAGGAACACAGTTCCTTAAGAGGCATTTGAACTCATAAATAATGTTGGTTCTTTGTAGTTTTAATTTTGTCAGGTGAGCTGTTTTAAATTTTTTTGTAATAGATAATTTAATTTTCTTGTTCTGATCAACTGGGGTCGTGTATTTCTTAATGATATTTCAAGAGGAAATTCATCTTGCTTATAGTTAATAGGTATTTAGCTTTTGCAGCTATTAGTGTTATTGTTTTTAACTATATGTTCAGTATCAATATTAGTTACTTTAGAAAGAAATAGTCTCATCTGTCGGCTGATTAGGTAGTTAAGAAAACCATTGTTAACTAGCATCTATTTTACATTGAGTTCTTTAAGGAAAAGGAGACGAGTGGATGAATTCTTGCGTACTCGCTTTAGTACTCATATATATAAATACTATATTGGTATAATCAACAGACAACTTGTCAGAAGACCTAACACCTTAGATCAGCGTTTCTCAACCTTTTTACCCTTGCGTAACCCTTAAAATAAATTAAAGGTCTCAAGGAACCCCTATACAAAAATAAAATTATATACCATATCTTTCTAATTTTCCTCGTAGTTCACGTGATAAATATAGTAAACATTTTTGAATAACTGGTTTAAGGAAAAATTAATACTTCTTTGTCAAATTTTTCAGTAATGCTAAATAAAATTCATACTGTTCATTTATAATACTTCGTAAGGGAGTTTTCATTCACACACAAAAAAAATTCTAAGCTCAAACATAAAAAATAAACATAAGTAACCAATATCGTATACCTATAATATAAATGTAAACCGAATGAATGATTGTTATATTTTTTAATACCATAATAGGTTTGATAGGATGATATCTATATTACAATCTTACAATAACTAAGGATATATTGCGTGTGTTAAGTAATATCATGTATATGAAATTAAATAAAAAGTCAAAAGTGCATTAGCTTATCTCACCTGTTCTCATAGAACCCTTGGAAACCTTTTGCAGAACCTTAGGGTTCCAGGGAACACCGGTTGAGAAACACTGCCTTAGACAATAGAAAATACTGAATAAAAAAAGAAAAAGACTTAAAAGGCAAACATGTACTTATTCAGTAAAGAAAAGTGTTCAATGCCCTGATTACTCAGAGAAAAAAAAAAAAAAAAAAATCAAAGGACAGATGGAGTTATTACTCAAGTTTTACACAACAGCAATCCTCAGATGACTAGAATGCTCTCGTCATCTGAAAATCATAAGAGCATGAAACTTTACAGTCAAAAACATCTCAGAGTCCTTGTGGGAGACAAATTATTATAATTATTATAATAATTTTCTTCCCTCCAATCTCTCTCTCACAGGCAAGAAGTGGCATGACTCACTACTCTATAACTACTTCCATGGAAGGTGCTGAAATGAACTACATTCCTTGGTTCTGCCAGGTATAACTTTCACAGACAGGACCCACCATGCCACTTACATTTTTAGTAAACCACCCACATCCCCCACCTGTATTCCATTGGTGAGAAGCTCCACTCAAACAGCTTCTTCTCGTGAACTGCTGTTCCATGGACAGACTTACAAGAGGATATTTCACTGATCTCTACAATCTTAACCTGTTCCAGTTAACTTATCTTCCCCTCTTATCTGTATAAACTACCCCTTTACATAAACCTCTGCCTCAAGTGGCCCCCGAGCCTTGTACAGGGCAAACCTTACTGTAAAAAAAAAAAAAAAAATGAAGAGAAATGGATTGATTGAGAAGTTATGCCAACAATAAAAACAACAAAGAGTGAATGACTCTTGCAATGATAATGACTCTTCACAAAATTATAAACAGTATCTTTATAGACAAAGGATCAGAGTACAAGAACATTCTTAAGTTGTTACGACAAAAGCAAACCAATGCATGAGAATGCAATACTGCTCACAAAGAGATGATGACCAAGATAACTCCTGATTAAACTATGATACATGAATAATAACAATTTATGATATGCCTATCCATTTCTTAAGTACTTAGGAATTAGAAGCCTTTTAATACAAGTGTTTTGAGTCCAGTTACTAAGTTCAAATAACCAGTACTTAGTGCTACTAATCTTGATAGCAATAATTAGACTGTAAAAGTCATTATAAAATGTGCAAAGCAAGGTACAATTATGATTCCAAGATAGACTTTTCCTATTTTTTTTTTCTTATAATTGAAGTTTTAAGAGCTCTCACGGTTTATCACCTCATTCAGGCACTACAGGTTAAACATGAAATACAAGATAGTAACAAAACATTGTTGGCCCAACCCAGTACCCAAAATCTAACCAATTAACCAAACATGGGAATTTTTATTTACACTATTTACATTGTTCAGACTGTTGTCCTCATCTTTGTCATATTCACAGCATTTCACCTATTGTATGCTTCAGCCTTCTTCAGGTGAAATGTTGGAATTTTGAACCAAACACTTATTTCATCCACTGGGATAGATTGTTCTAGTTCCACATGCCACAGCAAAGGTGAACAAAAAAAAAAAAAAAAAAAAAAGACATGGAGAGTTACTAAAAGGGAAATAACCGAGACCCAGAAAACTCATGGCATGTGGAACTACAATCTAACCCGATGGATGAAATAAAGGCTTCAGTTTGAAATTATAACTTATATCACCTGGAGCATACAATAGCCGAAACATTATGAAGATGATAAACATGAGGACAACAGTCCAAATAGTGTAAATAGTTACAATACCTCTCAGAATTATAGACTGTCACTATGGCAACAAAGATGAGGAAAACAGTCTGAACAATGTAAATAATTACAATACTTCAACTCAGAATTATAGACTGTCAATATGGCAACAAAGATGAGGACAATAGTCCGAACAATGTAAATAGTGTAAATAGTTACAATACCACATCTCAGAAATATAGACAAATTATGCAAGCTTGTTTTAAATTCTTGAGAACATTTTAATGCCTCACAAGACAATCTCCAAGGCAAGAAATTGAAAACTCCTGGCTGGAAAGCAGGGAGCCAGAAGAGAGTTCCATAAGCAAAAAGTTCAAGGAAAAACATTTAACATAGAAGTTATTGTTACATCTATCTAATTCAACTGTGAATTGATGAGACCTTGCCACCAGTCTAGTACTACATTTAAATTCATAAAATATAGGTACCATAGCAAAATGGTCCATCCGAACACTTACCATGAAAGTATTTAGAGAAAAGGTACAGGAAAGCTACAGTATGGCACTGAAAAAAAAATGACTGAAGCAGAGATGCCAGCTCAGGACAAATAATATTGCTGATTCTTTGGATTTTATCAAGAACCTCTAGATATACAACAATAACACCAGACTATAACAGTAGAAGTGAAACGAGCTAAGTTGGTGATTTACTTAGTTTGCGAATGCTTTGATACATTTGATTAAGTTATCCACTGGTCCAAACCCCATTACCACTCTCAGCCTCTTTCAGAAAGATTTAATTTAACCGATTAATATTTTTAATTAGCACTTATTTTTTTTCAGGAAGTTAATCAACTCATTATTCAGAATTAATAAACTGTTTTTACTTTTAAAACTAATATTCCAAAATAAAATATTACATCACTTAACACTAAATTAAGTAGTTGCTGCAAGGGGTGAGAGTTACATACCTTAATAGGGGGTAGTGTCACCTTGAACCTTTTACAAAAGGAGAGAGAGAGAGATAAAAAAAAATTCTCTAAATTCAAATCAACTGTCTACTTACAACAGTGCAGATTATTTAGCTATGTGACAGTGTGTAGCTGAAACCTCCTGACGAGTGGACCAAATGATTAAAAAAAGGTTTGCCTATGAAATTCTGAAGTCAGGGTGCTGAATATAACATCAATCAGCTAAGTAATGATTTTATATTTGGATTAATCATATATGGATGTTACCACTGATCTTGTGAAATTGGTGTTGCCAGTAATTGAGAAGGGACTTGTCTTAAAATCTAACATCTTTTATGTGCCATGTCCATTTAGGACATTGGCAATCATGGCTCTCCACAATTTGCTGTCCTTTGTAGCTATTAATAAATTATTTCTCCCAAACCATATTCTGCCGTCTATTTACTCAAGCTCGCTAGGTATGTTATGCATTGTTTTCCTCTATTCCATTTGCCTTCAATCTATCTTGTGAGTATCAAATTTTCCAAGCCCTCTTTCCTCATTATGTGCCCGAGAAATTTAAACTGTCTCTTCCTAAGCTAATGGTAAGTATAAGTGTCCTTTCTGGATGTCCAAATCAAAAGTTATTTCATAAATCTATAAACCCTCAATGTTCTGAAGAGAGAAAAAAAGAAGTAAAAAAAAAAAAGCTTTCACTTGAGATAATCAATTCAACTTTTCAAACTCATGGAAGTTATATATATATACACACACACACACACACACACACATTTTACTTTTAATTCATTGTGTTTAAACATTTTCTTTGATGGATACTCATATTCAAGTAGAAGCTCTGTTTTTTAATTAAACAGTATTTTTTATCCAACTACATGTACTGGCTTGAATATTCAATAACTCTTGTAAGAAAAATATGCATTCTCCAGCAGGATTTGAACCTGCATCCCCTATGGGAAACTGTCATTGGATCTGACATGCCTAACAACTCAACCATGTAAGACTTACAGTCAAACAAAGCCTGATTAGCGCTTGTGAACACATTCTCACTGCCACTTCCTGAAACATCCATATCTGTTCAGTTTCATATCCTAACGTAAAGGCAATTTATTTTTAGGAAATGGATTAAATCCTACATAATTTATTTTGCTTAAATCGTATTCTTGATGGATGCCCATATTTGAGTAGAAGGTTCTCAAATATTCAGGCCGGTAGATGTAGGTGGATCAAAAAAATACTGTAATTAAAAAACAGAGCTTCTACTCAAATATGAGTATCCATCAAAAATAACATTTAAAACAATTAAATTAAAAATATAAATATGCCAGATTTAATCCAATTCAGATTATATATATATATATATATATATATATATTTTTGAATTGGACAAAGTCCGACAATTTATTTAAAAACATTTTATGATATGTTTAACGTTCTTTTTATAGATAAAAGTATTTAAGCAAATGCTCTGTTTTATAATAAACAGTATTAAATAACATTTACCAGCCTGAATGTCCGAGAAATTTTCATAGATATAGGATACAGGTTCGATTCCTGTCGGAGAACGAAAATTTTCTATGAAAATTTCTTGGACATTCAGGCCAGTAAATGTTATTTAATACTGTTTATTATAAAACAGAGCATTTGCTTAAATACTTGTATCTATAAAAAGAACATTAAACATATCATAAAATGTCTTTAAATATATATATATATATATATATATATATATATATATATATAAGAGAGGTTTTTATGGCTGCTGGAACATCTATATTCCAGGAGATCTTTTAGCAGTCTACTGGGAGATATAGATCACAAAAAAAAAAATAATCAGGTAAATGCAATTAGTCCAAACAGGAAGGTTAATGAGAATTCCATCTGTAAAAAAAAAAAAAAACAAAAAAAAACATCACAACATAAATGAGATTTTCCCAGTTTTAAAACCACAATGACATGAAATCTGCATAGAAATTATTTTGCAGCATATGGCGGAACAGAAAAGAGGTTTCTGTAAAGTCATCTGTTCATTTCTTTTTCAGAATGAGTCATTCATCTTATATACATCATTACTACAAGCATCATATTTAAGACATTTGTGTTCTTTAAATAGTAAAATTAATTCTCCCAGCCTAGAAACAAAGTCGTACTAAAGAAAATATGCTTCTCAACAAAAATTAAATTTCATTGCTTTTTTTGTTTTTTTTAATCAAAGGAACTTCTTTTATCTCTATAATACTAAAATTCTAATCTTGTATGTATGTATGTTTGTTCCCGAGATACAATTTAAATGATGCATAATACCCCAACCAATTTAGGAGCATACTGTATCATGAAAATTGGCTGAGTCCAGTGCTAAATTTCATTCAAATCAGACGAGGGATTCTTGAGCTAGGGTTGTTTTTATGACATTTTTTAGAGGAAATTAAATTAGTTTTTGATTAGCATTCTTATATCAATCCACATATATGAACAAACACTATACATTCTAAAAATTGTAAAAAAAAAATAAAAAAAATAAACAATACATTATAACATTAAATAAATTTAAATATAAAATATATAATTCACTACACTGCATGAGAACTTTCTTATAAACAAATATCTCAGATGCTTGGCAAATACTTGATAGCCTTTTTACATATGTAGGTGTGTCATTGTAAACCATAATCTGTATGGCTAGAAAATTGTGTTACACGACTTGGTAAATAAATAGATGCATATGGATTGCCATCATTATGCATTATAAAATTTTGAAAAAAAAATTAAATAGAAAAATAAAACGAAACTAAGTGCACAAAAAAGAGGCATTCATACTTTGTTATTTCAATAAAGACAAATTTCTCTAAGCAGATAATTACCATTTGTTTCATTTTTGGATGACCTTCACATTTGAAAATTATAATCTGATAGATACTAAAATCGGCATAAATTGTCACCCCAGTGCTACTATTATTTTGTATCATTAACTGCTTTTAAAAGGAACCCAATGTGTTTAAAAGTGTGTACGTATGTGTTCAATAAATCAACAAAATTTCATTTGATTTTTCAGATTGAATGACAAAGCATTCATCAGGGCAAGATGTGTGATATAGAATTATTGAACATTTGACTGATTAGCATTTTGATGCAAAACTCTTGAGTTGGTCAATTGAACTTTTGCTGATTAACTAAATATTATAGCTCTAGTTAAAAATTGACCACTTTTTGGCAAAAATGCTGCTCACCTGAAAAATACAATAAATTCTCATAAATTACATTTTTTTTCTTTAGTTGTATTATTATTATGATTATTACTACTATTATTATTATATATATTGGGTTAGCCAAAATTTCCTTTTAATATATATATATATATATATATATATATATATATATATATATATATATATATATAAATAAAATGAAATGGACAATTATTTAAGACTTTTTTATGTTTATACGTTCTTTTTATAGATACAAATATTTAAATTATTAAACGGAGCATTTACTTAAATATTTGTATCTATAAAATAAATATATATATATATATATATATATATATATGGTTAGCTGCAAAGTTTGTACACTTAATAAACTGAACATTTAATAAACAAACTTTTGGGTCAATATAGGGTGATTCAAAAAGATGTTAACATTTCTATGAGAGTAGCTTTATGAGAAAAGCAGTACTCATTTCAGTCTACCTGTTGACTATTGTTGTCAACTTATTTGGAGGAGGGGGGGATCACCTGTGTTTATTATATTATAAACTTGCAATTGCTATGCAAACATGCATAAAATAGACAAAAAAAAATCTAACATTTAATTTTATGTTCTATTTCAATATCAGAAACAGCTTTGTCCTCAGAGACATTTTAAATGGGATTATATTGTCCAAAGAGTTATTTCTTAGTTTTAAAAGATTTAAGGGAATAATCCATGTCATATGCTTGAATATGAGCATGTTCTTTGGTCATTGTTACATTTTGAGAAAAGAGAAAGAAGAGAGAAAAGAGAAAGAAAAGAGAGAGAAAAGAGAAAAAACACAAAAGGGAAAAAGAAAAACGCAAAAGGGGAAAAAACCCAAAAAAGATGAAAAACACAAAGAAAAAGAAAAACAAAGAAAAAGAACACAAGAGGAGAAAAAAATGACTAGGAGGAGGAAGAACGACAAGAAGGAGGAAAAAAGACAAAAGAAGAAAAAGAAAAAGACAAGAGAAGAAAAAAAAAGAAAAAAGTTAAACAGAAATGTAAAAATATTAAAATAACCTTACCATGAGCTCAGAACAGTAACTTTACTTACCTACAAACAAAAAAGAAAAATCATTAGCAATAAAGAATTTAATTTTTGTATACATTTAGATTTTTTCTCCAATGTAAAATTTTCAGGATATAATTATATGATAAATATATTAATTTTATTTAATATCTGCTTTTATAAGAAATATTAACAATAACTTATTTTGAAGTATAATATGTCATACAAATCCAAGGTTGTTCATTATATTGTATACTTATGTATATATTGTGTACTTATGTATATATTGTGTACTTGTGTATATATGCTGTACCTGTGACTGGTCATGTGGTCAGGATAAAGGACAATAGGATCCCTAAGCAGTTTCTATATGGTGGATTGGCTGAAGGATAAAGATTAGTGCACAAGGAAAAGTTGGCATCAAGTATACGTTGAAGGTTAAAATCACTAAGAAAATGTAAGTGTAGATCATTCCTCCTGGAGGAAAGCAGCAGACTATGGTAAAAGAGATATTAAGCAGAATCATGCATGAAGAACTTTCAAGAGATATTCGTAAACGTTTTGATCATTTCAATGAAAAAGGTGCCACAAAATTGGATCTAACATGTAATGAACATGGTCACGGCTATCTAAGCAGGGCAGGCCTAAAAAAATTCAGAGGTAAGATAGAGAGAAAACATGACACAATATACTTAATGTTGCCACACCTGCACAAGAGAATGCAAGCCCCTAGCAGGACTTAGAAACCACATCTGCAATGTCAATATTTGAGGATAGATCAAGTGAAAAGCATGGCTCAAAATGTGTGTGTGTACACACGCACACACACATATATATATATATATATATATATATATATATATATATATATAAGTGAACATAGAAGTCAACACTTAGAGGCGACAGTCTGTTTCATGTTAGATACATTTACAATATGCAACCAAATCAGCCTTCCATATTTACAGCCGAGCTACAGGCCATTAAGATGGCGCTTGAACTCATTAAAAACTCATACATCCAGAAATTCATCCTATCCATAGACTCTCCAGCAAGTCTTGTAGAAAGAGGGAGAGTCCAAACATCCATACATTTTAGACACACTAGAAACCTTTACTGAAATAGTTAAATCACAAAAACCATTCATCCAAACCTGGATTCTAATTCATGTTGATAGAACTTGTTGTTGAGTATTGTATGCTAATCAACATTTCCATCCGTTCGAAATGAGTCCTATGTTGGGTCTAAAGAGATGTCTGCAGTTAGGTAGGAGGGTTCAGGGTGATGGAGAGGTTTGGCTTGGGGGGAGGGGGCTCTCTTTGTCTTTTTTATTGGTCTTCTGGTGTTTTACAATATACAACCAAATCTGCCTTCCCTATTTACAGACGAGCTACAGTCCATTAAGATGGCATTTGAACTCATTAAAAACTCATACATGCAGAAATTCCTCCTATCCATAGACTCTCCAGCAAGTTTTGTAGCCCTGAAAGAAGGAGAGTCCAAACATCCATACATCTTGGACATTTAGAAACTTCTACTGAAATAGTTAAATCACAAAAAACATTCATCCTAGGCCTGGATTCTAATTGATGTTGGTGGAACGCAGCCACAGCATGGTAGGAGAGGAAGGTTCGGGGGGATGGAGAGGTCCAGCTTTTTGGGGGCTCTCTTTGTCTTTTCTATTTGTCTTCTGGTGTTTTCAAAAGATGTTTTTTTCATGGACCACTCTTCTTCAATTGGCTATTTAGACACAAAAAGAAAAGTCTTTGAGCATGAAAGCCTTGGCTGCGAATTGTTAAAGGTCACCACTCCATAGCTTGCTCTTCAGCTGATACCATTTGCTCTCATGTTAGTATATCAGGCAATGAAATAACAGACAAACTAGCTAAAGATGCTCTCAATATGACAACAACCAACATAAAGATGCCTCAAACAGGTTTCAAAAGCAAAAGAACAGCAAGCAATATGAAACTCAAAACCCCAAAAATTATATGATATTCAACCACCGATAGAACAATGGCTCCCAGATAAGATGAAAGGAAATAATTTCATCCAGATTTTGAATAGAATATGTCATAAATAGAAAGGTTGACACACACATAGAAAATGAGTAGTTTATTCCAGAGAATAATATGGTACACAGTTGAGAACTCAAATTAATGTAATAAACAGTTAATTGTTAACTTTTCTCCCTCAGTAAGAGAGAGTGCTGTTTGAATAGTCATAGACCAGTCATAGACTTGTGGGAGTATGCAGCTACTCCACAAAAGAACATACACATCTCACACACTCGCATATAAAAAATAGAAAATGAATATCATGCAACATATGTCAAGTACTCCTCACATCTGAACATACACTCAGAACCATCACAAGGATCCATGCCTACATCCCATTAGAATGTCTGAAGACCAACTTCTCGAGAGCTCCTCTCTGCTGCTGCTCGGTCTCACGCTGTCCGCTCATCTGAGATGGAACAAATACATTGAGTCAGTTGCATCATCCACCGCAAGGAAAGTTGGTTCCCTGTGCCGAGCCAGGAAATTTTTCTCCCTGGAATCGATCCTCCAAGTCTATAAATCAACCATTCACCCTTGCATGGAGTATTGCTGCCATATATGGTCTGGAGCCCCTGCTGTTTGCCTCAGGGTTCTTGATAAGATCCAGAGACGGATATGCAATGTGATTGGCCCTGATCTGTCATCTCGTCTGCAGTCACTCTCACAGACGCGATGTTGCATCGCTCTGCCTTTTTTACAAATACTTTCATGGTAATTGCTCCGAGGAGCTGCTTTCGCTTGTCCCTAGGCCTCGTGAATTTAAACGTCCTACGAGGCTGGCATCCCATTCCCACCCCTACACTATTGAAACTGTTAGATGTAAACGTCTCTTCTACTCCAATAGCTTCATGTCTCGCACATCTCGCCTATGGAACTCCCTTCCCTATTACTGTTTCCCTGACAAATACAATCTCCAACGGCTTAAGTGTAGCGTCAATCGACATCTCCAGTTGCCTTGATCTATCCACTTCCCCTCTCCACATCCTTTCATCTTTCATTCCTATCTGCTCTCGCTCCAAATCTTCTGTAACCCCCTTGCCGTGATTGACCCACTGTCTTTCTCTTTCTCCACATCCTCTCCTTTACCACTCCTATCTGCTCTTCCTCCAAACCTTCTATAACCCCTTGCATGATAGTGGCCTCCAGCCTTGCTTGGGGTGATACGCTTAAAAAAAAAAAAAAAAAAAAAAAAAAAAAAGAGAATCTCAATAAAACCTGAACTGAACAAAATATTAAGTAAACAATTCACAAGAACTCTTTCAAAACAGTAAACTAAACAGCATCCTTGACTGAAGGGAAATCAGAAAAGAAAAAAGAAAAAAAAAGGGAAAGAACCCTTCAGATCTCCGCTAAACATAACAATGCAGGCTCTCATAACCAACTTTTATCAGAAACTGAATACAAAATAATTTGTATTAGAAGCCAGCAGTTCTAATTGATTAAAAAGAAGAAAAAAAAGATTTTCACCAACTAACCTATACCGAAAACAACAATTCAAAACCTTTATCTGGTTTTAAATAGCACTACAATAGTTTATGGGGCTGTTAAACAGAAAACAAACATTACCCTTAAGTAGGTACAAAATAAAATTTCCTTAATAAAAAAAAAAAAAAAAATTTGTCAAATTATTTGTGTTAAGTGGAAAGATGAAAGGATTTTTTTTAATGTAAAAAATTCATTTTATCCTTTCTAAAATCTTTGATGTTTAAAAATGTTGTTCTTTTTTGTATCAACAAGACCAAAATTTTGCACAAGGAATTTGAGCATCTTTTTGCAATGAAAAACACACCAAGTTGGAAATTCTTGCAAAAATCAGATAAGTGTCAGATTATAATGAAACTTTTTTTGTAAAGTGTCTTTGAGAAAATCTTTGTAAATTAAATTATATATATATATTATCCGGCTCCACCGACTTAATTATGAATTTAAGAAATTTTTTTTTACACTGCCTAATATTTATATGAGTTATAAGAAGAATTTTTTTTTTTTTTTTTTGCTGAAACAAGGCCCCCAATTACATAAAATTTGCTATGAATTGTAATATAAAAAATGCAATAAAACTGAGACATTATTAGAAAAGCTTTTAATTGCTTTTACAGAAAAAATATATTAGCTGAAGTTTCTGGGGCATGTAATGAGGAAGGAGGGCCCGGAGAATCTGATACTCACAGGTTGAATAGAGGGAAAGAGAGACAAGGGAAATATAATATAACATTTTTTTTTTTTCATGTCTTAAAAAAAGATGTTTTTTAATGAATATTTACATATATAATTGTTTCCATTTTTTGAAAATTTTAAGTGGAATTTATAAACTTATGAATTTTTTTATAATTCTGTATTAATTTGTATCAGTCAAGTGATATTGTTATTAAATTGTATTTACTAATCATAAATGGAAAAGTGTACTACAATTCAGCAACCCCAGTATTTTAAAAAGAATAGTTTAAATAACCCTATAGTGGTTGAAGGGTCATCAAGCAGAAACAAAACCAAATCAAACATTATACATGTATGCCATAGTCAGTTCATAAAGCTTGCATTTCTAACTGGACTCTGAAAATGTTAATTCAATTTTCACTATTAAAGTATAGATTTCACCCCTACCCCAACACTCCTAAATAAGTTTAGAATAAAATCCATAGAATTCCATACTGTTGCTTCTGGCAGACACTGTGATATTTTATTCTGTTCTCATTTCCCTCACCTTCCATGCTTCTGGTTTTTCAAATTTTAAACAATGGGCTGCTGCCTCCAGTGGGGAGAGCAATTAAGTAAAGATGACTGTCAAACATTGCTATTGGCATTAAATTGAGGAAAATTCTCTCAGAATTGCCTCGCTGCTGAGAGAACTGGAAACCCTACCAGGGTTCAGCACTGGGGGCCACAATCTTAACATAAAATATGCAGATCACAATACCGATAGCAGACACGGAAAAGAAATTACAAAATCTCCCTACAGAAGGTAGTGAAGGAGAGTGAGAAAAAAAGGACTAAGCATAAACTACAAGACAGAATGCATGGTCATCAGTAAAAGGATGAGCCAGAAATGCAATTTCAGGGGCACTAAAATCAAGTAGGTACGGAAGTTTAAATATCTGAGAAGCATTTTGATAGTGGACGGTAAGTGCAACACTGAGATCCATAGACGTACTGGGATGGCCAAGGATGCTTTCCAATTGCTGGAAAAGTATTGTGAGAGGAGGATTTCTTTGGTAACAAAGAAAAGAGTACTGAGCTGCTATGTGACATCTGTCCTCCTCTACGGCAGCGAATGTTGGACAGTCTCCTCAAAGATGAAGAAGAGACTTGAGGCAACGTAGATGTGGTTCTACAGAAGGATGCTAAGGATATCATGGATTGAGCATGTGAGCAACGATGAGGTCTTAGAGAGGATGCAGACAAGGAGGAGGCTTATACATAACATCAAAAAGAGGTAGCTGAAGTTTCTGGGGCATGTAATGAGGAAGGAGGGCCCGGAGAATCTGATACTCACAGGTTGAATAGAGGGAAAGAGAGACAAGGGAAAACAATGTATGACATACTTAGCAGGCTTAAGCAAGTGAATGGCAGAACGTGGTCGAGGAGAGGTGGCAGAGGGACCTAACTTGTTGAGAGCTGCAAGGGATAGAGGGAAGTGGAGAGCCATGATTGCCTATATCCTGAAAGGACACGGCACATTAAAAAAGATGGAGTAAAAAGCCAAGTACAAATAACTTGTTCCGATTCTTAACCAAAGTGGAAAGATGAATGGCTGTAACCATTACAAGTCATTTGAATTTGTCTTTGCCTCTTGACATCTATTTACATAGTATTTGTCTATGTATATACAGGAATCCCTTGATTAATGTTTTTGATTAGTATGCTTACATTTTTATACCAAAATTTGATTAGCGCATGCATGATACTTGATTAGACATCCAAAAGAGGCATGGCACATGGAACTAGAACAATCTACCCCAGCAGATGAAATAAAGGTTTCAGGTTGAAATTCCAATCACCTGAAGATGGCTGGAGCATACAACAACCAAAACATCATAAATATGGCAACGAAGATGAGGACAACAATCCTTCAAAATATACAGTTTCCTCATTTTTTTTTTCTTCATTAAAGTCCTTTAATTATAAAATGGTCCAGCTCCAAAAATTTCAAGGCATAGCTATATTGAGACATACATAATTATTTTTATTTATCTATTTTTTTGAGTTGAGATACTGTAACTATTTACACTATTTACATTGTCATATTCACATTTCAGCAGTTGTATGCTCTGGTATTCTTCAGGTGATATACATTGGAATTTTGAACCAAACCAGTGGATAAAAGCATTGGTTGAAGTAATCCAGTGTCTTGACCCAAAAGAGTTGTGAGTTCAATACCTGGCCACAGAAGAGGTGAACAAAAACAAGAGTTGAGCTACTAAAGAGAAAAAAACTGAAACACAGATATCTAGAGAAAGTATGGCACATGGAACTAAAACAATCTACCACTGAATGAAATAAAGGGTTCAGTTCAAAATTCCAATATATATCACCTGAAGAAAGCCATGGCATACAACAACTGAAACATTGTGAATATGACAAAGATGAGAACAATTTGAAAAATGTAGATGGTGTAAATAATTATTTTTATCATTTCAGCCAATTGTATGTCCATAATCAAGATGAAACAAGTTCTATAACCCATTATGGTCGCAGGGGCAACACATGTACTGCATCCATACCAGCAGTGGTGTGTCTTGAGCCAGTTAGGGTGCAGACTGGTTTGATCAATTCATTAATTTTCTATGGTTTATTAACTCTTTACAAGTTATTTAAAGCCAGAAAATATTTTTAGAGATTGTAATAATTTGGGGGGAGATAATGATTTACGGATACAAGTCCTACTACCACAACTGATGAGAGAAGGGGTGAATTCACACTTCCCCAAAGAAAGTGAATATGTGAAACCCAACCAGAGTGGGACTTGACTCTGGAATTTCCTAATCCAAGCAGTTATTCATTACACTGCACTTCCATCTTTACCATTGTTTATGTTTAAGAAGTTTAGCCGTTCCTCGTTCAGTTGTTTATGGCTGTACACATTTACACAAAGACTAGAGCGTTGCTAACAATACTTTTATAATTCTCTTTTACTCTTAACTTATTTAAAGAGATAGAGGAAAAGTGGTTAGTCTATTGTATTTTGGTCTCTCTCAAAAAAAAAAAAAAAAAAAAAAAAGAACTCACATGATACATGAGTGTATAGATCTTCCATTGAAAATTATTGACAAGGAAGATTTAATTAATCTTGAGTTTTTCCAGCAACAAGTATATAGGAATTGTCCATAATTATAATTGTTCCAAGCACTTTCAACTACTTCTCTAGCCATTATCAAGGATGTGTTTTTGGATGGTGAAATTTTGTGTATAGCTGCTACATAGTAATTTTACAGTGTGATGTTCGGGTGGTTTGTAGGCATCTTGGCAGTCACATGCTATATGCAGCCTATTGACCAGGGGAAGACTTCTATTTTTAGAACATTTTTTTATACTCTGTCTCCTCTGCTAAATAGTGTGAGAGTGATAGTGGGAGCAGAGTCTCCCTCATGACAAGATTTGTATGACTATATGATCTGAAAAGGATCCTTGTATTATCAACTAGTATTTTCCTTAAAGGTTTTTGAAAGTTATGGGTTAATAAATGTTTATTAATCACACTCTGCTGTGACAGGTGGCATGTAAGACATCTACTCAGTGAGGGAGTGATGTGTCCAATATAGGTCATTGGTTTTTGTCAAGTAACTGTTTTGTACAGGGAAATGCAATTGGTACACTATATTGGTCACTGCTAGTTTAGATTTGATGGGGTTATTTTGGTTTGTGACAAGTTCTTCCACATGTGACAAGATTTTTTTAAAAAATGTGTTATATAAGAATAAAGTGTCACTGAAGTTAAAACACAAATCACCATTTCTAGTCTATCCTCTATTACAATATGGATCACTGTCTACACTCTCCTCTGTCGCTATACTATTCACTATACTATTTGTCTACACTCTCCTCTGTCGCTATACTATTCACCATACTATTTGTCTACACTCTCCTCTGTCGCTATACTATTCACCATACTATTTGTCTACACTCTCCTCTGTCGCTATACTATTCACCATACTATTTGTCTACACTCTCCTCTGTCGCTATACTATTCACCATACTATTTGTCTACACTCTCCTCTGTCGCTATACTATTCACCATACTATTTGTCTACACTCTCCTCTGTCGCTATACTATTCACCATACTATTTGTCTACACTCTCCTCTGTCGCTATACTATTCACCATACTATTTGTCTACACTCTCCTCTGTCGCTATACTATTCACCATACTATTTGTCTACACTCTCCTCTGTCGCTATACTATTCACCATACTATTTGTCTACACTCTCCTCTGTCGCTATACTATTCACCATACTATTTGTCTACACTCTCCTCTGTCGCTATACTATTCACCATACTATTTGTCTACACTCTCCTCTGTCGCTATACTATTCACCATACTATTTGTCTACACTCTCCTCTGTCGCTATACTATTCACCATACTATTTGTCTACACTCTCCTCTGTCGCTATACTATTCACCATACTATTTGTCTACACTCTCCTCTGTCGCTATACTATTCACCATACTATTTGTCTACACTCTCCTCTGTCGCTATACTATTCACCATACTATTTGTCTACACTCTCCTCTGTCGCTATACTATTCACCATACTATTTGTCTACACTCTCCTCTGTCGCTATACTATTCACCATACTATTTGTCTACACTCTCCTCTGTCGCTATACTATTCACCATACTATTTGTCTACACTCTCCTCTGTCGCTATACTATTCACCATACTATTTGTCTACACTCTCCTCTGTCGCTATACTATTCACCATACTATTTGTCTACACTCTCCTCTGTCGCTATACTATTCACCATACTATTTGTCTACACTCTCCTCTGTCGCTATACTATTCACCATACTATTTGTCTACACTCTCCTCTGTCGCTATACTATTCACCATACTATTTGTCTACACTCTCCTCTGTCGCTATACTATTCACTATACTATTTGCCTACACTGATCACTATATGGATTACTATTTGGTGATTACTTTTTGAGCGAGTATTATGAAAATGACAAGAGTTCATTGACATCACAAAAAATGATATACAAGTACTTTTAACAGAAAACAGAATTGATACTATCATTCCAAATAGTCTCCACTAGTTCACACATGTTATCATAATCTCCCATAGGTGATGCCCTTCCCCACTAAAAATAACACTTCTATGAGACGTGTTCTCTAAGGTACCCCCATAGAAACTGGAATATTTCTTGATTTATGCCCATTGATTCCCATCACAGTTTCCATTTCTCTCTAAATTCCTCCTCATATCTTTCCTCCGCCACACCCAATTTTTCTCTTCCCATATTTTTCATCCAAGATTTGTCAGTCAGGAAACCGTATTGATTCTTGCTGAAGAGTGAGCAGATACTACACTCTCATCCACTATTTACCCATGTCCCAATACTAGCAGGATTTGACAAGGTCATTCCTAAATACAGATGGGCCAAGGACTAAGATTTCCCAGTCCCCACAACTAATCATGCTGGCATCAGTATTCACCATCCCTCCCTCTTTAGTTCAACCCCCAGGTTCAGGTATCCCTCAAGCTTTTCCATGAACTGTCCGACAATACAAACACAGCACAGAACTGAAGAACAGATGTTATACTTTGATTTCTTGTCCAAGAATAGAAAAATGCATTTACTGACCTCCCTACGAGGGTAGGATGTGGCACAAGGTTGTTATTTTAATGTGAGGGTCCATCAAGGATAAGTTTAGACCACAGCAAAATGCTGCGGTGCTCATATTCAATGCAACAGTGCCCTTAAAAAAAACAAGCCACGTCCACAACAATTTTTGCCTTCAACTTCAATTTTTTTCTAGAAAAAAAAAAAGAACCCGTAACCCGTTTTAAGAAAAAAAAAAAAAAAAAGAACCCGTAACTTTTTTTTATAAATAAAGTGGTCATGGGGGTTTTCAAAAAAAGAAGAAAAAAAAAATTGACTAAAGCCCTATGCAGATATATTTTCAAATAAAAGAGATGAAAGGCATTTCAACAAATGTTATGAGTTTATATCAATCTTGCAACATTAATGTTTACTGGAAATGAACATCACACACACACATCGTAACAATACATTTCATTTTAAAACAGTAATACTTAAATAGACAGGTCCCCTCAAAAAAGAAAAAAACTACATGAATGTCAAAAAGTCAGGGATCAATTTGACATTGTATTTATATTGTAAACAGGACCCCCATGTAAAATAATAAAAAAATGTTTTTCAATTATGACAAATTGCCTGAGTAGAGGAAGTTCTTCTGAATACTAGGCAACAAAAATTAGTCATGAAAATATTTTTATCTATAAGAAATTACAAATTAATATTCATGTTGGAAAGTAAAGGATCATTTTGATATTTACTGTATATATTTTGTTTCAATATTTATTTTGATTTTATGCTGAAAAAGTTATATTTTTACAGTAACACAACAATCTGGTTCTTTCCACAAACGTATTCTAAGTTAATAATGTTGTAATGTTTGATTTCTTTTTTTTGAAAATGTTCCATTGCAATGTATCATTGCTAATAAATCTAGTCATCATAATCTTATTTGCCAATAAAAATATTTGATTTTAAAGCTTTTGTTTATTTTTTTATCAATTTTTTTTTTTAAAGATTTTATGTTAATATTACTTTTTACAAATAAACAAATATAACAAAAAAAAATAAAAAATAAAAAGCCGTGGTGCCCTCATTTTTAAGGTATCCACCAAGGCAATTTTTGCCTGCCCCTATCTTAGGCTAAACTCATCCGTGTGGTCCAAACATATACACACGAAGCAAGAATGAACATTGCCTGACCTCTGCGACTGCTGTCACACTGGCATTCATCAACCATCCTTCATTAGTGCAAAAAGGGAGCTGTTGCCATGAGGTTTGGATTCCTGAGACCAGGTCTCCATTAAAGTTATTTTCTTTTTTGTGAACTACCCAAAGACAGAAACACAGAGAGCTAAGGAAGAGACCTTGACCTCAGCCTTCAAGCGAGAAAAAAAAAAAGGAAGCCCGTTCTTCAGTAGAAGAGTATAATAGTCTTCTATAAGAACAGACTACACCACCCTGCACTCATACACTACAGTTCAAAAGTTTGAAGCCACCCACAAAATCAGCATAAGATGAACTTGACAGAAGTGTGAAAAAAAAAAAAAAAAAAAAAAAGAATGAATTCAAACTTGAACTTTTGCAATGAAAGCCAAAAATTTGTGCTGCAGTAATCAAGGCTAAAGAGGATATTTTGACAAGAGCAAAATTTAAAAAAAAAAAAAAAAAAAAAAAAAGCTTTTCTTTTTGTCATAATTACTAAGAAGAAAAAAATGTCTCACTTCTTTTTTTAATCATGTATAATAGTTTTCTATCTAAAGCTATATATATATATATATATAAAATGATGAAAGTCGAGACATTAGAAATCCATAGTAATAATTTATTTCACAGTATCCATTAAATTTCTAAGTCTCCACTTTCATCATTATTATATTTGCTCTATTCTTACATTGAGCTCTCTTTGGAGTTATATCTTCTTTGAAATTATCCCTACTAATTAACAAATAATATATATATATATATATATATATATATATATATATATATGTGTGTGTGTGTGTGTGTGTGTGGCCTGATGATTGTGTCTAGCAGGAAACAGTGTCACTTCTAAATGTTGCATTTAATGTGCACTTTTATATTTACATGCACTATCTCTGATATTGTGCACTTTATCTCAAATATAGCACACCTTAAAACTAAACTTCTTCACTATATATATATATATATATATATATATATATATATATATATATATATATATATATATATATACACACACACGTGTTTGTGTGTATAAATTGTATGATGTCTATGACAATGCAATCACATCATTAATACCTGTCTGCACTCAAAAATACACCTGTACAAAGATAACTCTAAAATAATTACTTGTACCTACTCACTCTTTATGCAAGTCAAATCAGTAAGTTGCCAGCCTATTTGCAAGCAACATGTTACATCCGAAGTGGCATTTGTACAGTACATCTTGAATCAAAACCTAAATAACCATATCTATTTGTCATCTTACACTATTCAGACTATTTTTTTTTTTAATCTTTTATGAGAGGAGCTGAAAAGTTAAGAGCCTGACAATGGTTGGTTGGTTGGGGTTTTATGGCATATCAACCACTATGGGTTATTTAATGCCAGATCCAGTATTTACTAAATATATCAAAAACGTATAACTGGCAACATCATTGTTTCAAAAACGTATAGCTGGCAACATCATTGTTTCAAAAACGTATAGCTGGCAACATCATTGTTTCAGTGTGCTGGAAAAGACCTGGAAGTTCACTATTTTCCCAGAGCTGGGACCCCAACAGGTGCTACCACCCCGGGTCTGGGTGGACCTGGGAACACCAGCAATTAAGAGGTGGTTCCACGCTTCCTCAAAACCTCCTGATCAGAGGCCTTGCTGTTGGATGCAGTTTAACATCGTACCCAGGACGAAGAGCCTGACAAAGAAGTCATTCAAACATCAGATTTTGGAAAACAGAACTTCTAACAATCTCACAAAATTTCATAACGATTGACATTACATTTAAATTTTTGAAGATCAAGTTGACTGGGAAGTAAGTAATTATTGTAAGTTTTATTTTACTGTTTTTATTTTACAAAAGACTGGTTTGTAACACATTTCAGCAGTGGTGGGTCCTGAAGAATATGCTGGCCTAAGCAAATAACATTGTTTTCAACTTAAATAATTTTTATTAATTTAACATGCAGATAAGTAGTAGTAACATACATTATCTTAACTTATTGTTTTATATATAGTTCAACTAAATTGTTCTTGGCTGACAAACAAAATGCTTAAAAATGTAGCTAGCTTTCACCAGATCAGCAAGAGATTATATATTTTTAGGATTTTTTTTTCTTCAGTCTTGTTCAAGTCAGGCACAAAGATACATTCATGTGTACCTGCACTTCTTAAAAAAATTCTTTATTTCGACATATTTTGCATACAAATTATTAAATAATGAAATCGTTTGTGTTTCTATGTACCTACTATACTCCGAGTTTTCATGCAGTTATGGCAATCTTCAGGTGGAAGTTAGTACATAAAAAATATTTTATTATTACATAATATACTATCTTTTCAACACTGAGCACTTTGCTTATTTACCTTTGTGAGTGTTAACACAATTTTTGTCTATGTTAAATAGGAATAAAGTGTCACTGCCAACCAACACTAGAGTTTGAACACAGATCACCAGAGAGCAAACACAAGTGGTCCCATTTTGAATAAGTAGATCACGTGATAGTAAGGGAAATGTATATATGGGAATTAGCGTGATGTCTAAACGATCACCATTTCTGTTCTATCCTCTATTAATATCCGGATCATTCTTTCTACACTATCCTCTACCCCTATACTATTCATTACACTATTTCTCTATTCGGATCACTATTCAGTGGTTACTTTTCGAGCAGGTACTAGCAGTGCAAGTGTTATTCAAAGGTGTCCGACACCATTATTGTTCAACGGCATTACTATATTTGTATCTGCGATTACAAAGTCTCTACTACAATGAGTAATACGAAAGTGACAATGAGTATTAATTGACATCACAAAAATCTACAATCAGTAAATGTGTCTGAATTTCGGAAATTAAGAGTTACTTACATTATTCACATTCAGACTATTGTCCTCATCTTTGTTGTTGTTATCACTGAATTTCTGGGATGAGGAGTTATCATTATTAACACTATTTACATTCAGACTATTGTCCTCATCTTTGTTGTTGTTATCTCTGAATTTCTGGGATGAGGAGTTATCATTATTTACACTATTTACATTCAGACTATTGTCCTCATCTTTGTTGTTGTTATCTCTGAATTTCTGGGATGAGGAGTTATCATTATTTACACTATTTACATTCAGACTATTGTCCTCATCTTTGTTGTTGTTATCACTGAATTTCTGGGATGAGGAGTTATTATTTACACTATTTACATTCAGACTATTGTCCTCATCTTTGTTGTTGTTATCACTGAATTTCTGGGATGAGGAGTTATCATTATTTACACTATTTACATTCAGACTTTTGTCCTCATCTTTGTTGTTGTTATCACTGAATTTCTGAGATGAGGAGTTATCATCATTTACACTATTTACATTCAGACTATTGTCCTCATCTTTGTTGTTGTTATCACTGAATATCTGGGATGAGGAGTTATTATTTACACTATTTACATTCAGACTATTGTCCACATTTTTGCTGTTATCACATTTTGGATGTTGCATTTTCCAGTCTGCCAAGTTTAATTAAAATCTTGTCAAACCATTCTTGAGTAAAAGAGACAATAGGCGTGTGTGTGTAAAAAATATATCTGGAAAAGGACAAAATGAAAAAAGCAAAAGGAAAACTTAGCCAACATGTTTCACCTGATGATGAACTTTATCAAGGTAAACGTAAGAATTTTATTTTGCAACAAGCATTTATAAACGGAAGTAAAACTTAGTTTTTCAGAATTTTTACATTTAAGAACATTCGTAAATATCAGGCTTGCTGAAAGTCAAGGTAAATTATGGAAAATGCTAAGTGATATAATTTAATGTCTAATAAAATCTAGGTAAATTATGGAAGATGCTAAGTGATGTAATTTAATGTCTAATAAATGAAAGTGAGTAAATGTTTTTGTTTTTTTTAGATATAATGTAATAATTTAAATTAATCTCAAACTGAAATAATATTTTAACAGAATTTCACTGTCTTCTTTTATTTTTTTATATTCATGTAGGTTTACTTTTGTAAATGCAAACACATACACACGGGGAGGGGGTGATAATTTCTCAGTCCCATCAAGAACAAAAATAAAATTTTAAAAAAATAAAATCTAAGTTCGGTCATTTTTTGAAGTGGTACAGGCTGAAAGAGAAAATCTTAATGGTAATCATTTTTCACTGTTAAAAATTTCTCCCCATTCCCAAAAATTGCTCTTCTTCCAAACTAATGTAAGCAGAGACAACACCTTCCTAATATGTAGATATTAAAGATGATTAGAGGGAAAAAAAGCCTATATTTTGCCTCCTCCTCATAATAAGAGTCTTGCCAAGACACTCATCAAATAAAAAACATATGGGCTTCATATTTGCAAACATCTGTTTAAACACAACAAAAATAAAAAGGAGTTTTCATAAAAGCCAGATTCTCCTTCAGAAATTTCTCTCAGAAGACCCAACGTTATGTACAAGGGGGTGCTGTAAAAAAATTCAGGTTCAGAATTTTCCAGCACTCCCTCAGATCAGCAGTTCAGAATAGACTTCATATCATTCTCATCAACCTCTGATTATTTTATATTTACAATAATAAGCAACAAAACCTTGTCAAACAAATGTTACTGTAAATGAATAAAAACACTTCCTGTGTACTGGTAACATTTCAAACAATGTTAAATAAAAAAAAATTTTTTTAAATTAAAAATTTTTAAAAAAAAGCAATTTTTTTTTTTTTAAATTATTAATACAGAGCTTAGATATTAAAAAGAAAAAAAGTCTCAAAAGGCATTCACATATGCTGCCAAGTTTCATAAAATCTTGGAGACTATTCTTGAGTAACAGAGACAATGGGCAGCCATTATAATTTTTCATAATCATTCTCCTGACTTATAACAATCACTACAGACAACTAAAAGTACAATTCACACCTAAAATTACTTCCAGTTAACAATGTACCTTGATCGGGAAGGCCGGGGAAGAAAACAGCAAATTGTTGACTAATTAGAAGAATTAACTAATAATTATACAGTAACTAACACACACAGACATATATATATATATATATATATATATATATATATATATATATATATATATATGACGAGTGGATGGCGTGATTTCCGGATGGTCCATCTACAAAACTCTGGAGTCAGGATATAGAAGATAAATCAATCGGCTAAGTGACAAACTGTGTGTGTGTATATATAATATAGTATAATATACACACACACACACTGTAGTTAATGTAAGGTACATAAGTTGATACCTGATCTGTATCGGATGGGCCACAGTGGAGAGGGGGCATGATGCTGAAAGGCCCGAAACCCCTAATGAACCTCGGCTAGAAACATCACTGATGATGTGTACCAAAGCATCCAATAGATGTATAAAACAAGCATGCATACATACATACATACATACATACATACATACTAAATATTATTGTGCTTTTCAGGATCCTATTTTTAAAAAAAAAAAAAAAAAATTTTTTTAGTAAAATCAAGAAAAAAAAAATTTACTTTTACCACAGCCATCAGGAAATGCCATACATCAACTTTTAGTAAAAACAGGAGCTGCTACCAGAAAGACACGTCTCCCGGGAACTTAGCTTGTATACTGGTTTCCAGTTATTTGCAGGCATAAAACCCCCCATCAAAGCCAGGATTATATATTGATCCAGAAGGGTTTTTTTTTTTTGGTTTTTTTTAAATCATTTCACCCCAAGCAAGGTGATAAACCCACTAAGACACAAGGGTTTACTGTGATTGAAAGAATCTGAGAAAAATCATTAAGGAGAGAGAACAAGAAAAGAACAGAATTCAAGGAGACAAATGGAGGCAATTGATAATGCATTTAAATTTTTGAAGATCAACATTGAGTGGAAAGCAAGAAACGGGAAGAGTGTTCCTCAGATGAGAAGTGTAAGAAAAGTAACTACTAGTATAGAACAATTATAGTTAGGAATCTCAAAAGTAAAATGATGGGACCTAGCTACCAATCTGCTGCTATTCGTAAATTCATCAGGCCAATGTACTAAAAAGAAGAAAAAGGGTTCGATTAAATGAGAGAAAATTTCTTAATACTTTTCTGATTGAAAATGAGAGGAAAAAAGATTCTTCTTTTATATGCTATGTCCCTTCAGGATATAAAAGATCATAGCTCTCCACTTCTTCCTTTCCCTTGTAGCTCAAGTTTTGTCTGTTATTTCTCTCAGACCCTCTTCTACCATCCACTTGCTTAAGCCGTTAAGTATGTCACAAGTTGCTTTCCCTTTTCCCCTCTATCCACTGTGAGTATCAGGTTTTCCAAGCCCTCCTTTCTACCTCAACTTTGTACATAAGACATGTGATATTTTCAAACATTCAAGGGAGGGGGGGAGTAAAAAATTTAAAAAAACAATCTTAGATAACATGAAAAATGGTACTTAACAAGAAAAAAAAATTTAAACTGAATCAAAAGCTATTTTATGCAAATATTACTTGGATGTAACTAGTTGCTTGTAAATAGACAAGCAAAATGCCTTCTGTCATTTTATATAGTGTAGATACATGTTATTCTTTTGTACACCTTTGTTAAAACCTTTAGCACTCTGAAGTCACATTTTTTATCAAGTAAAATGTTTGTCCTGCCAATACAGGTGACTCATTACTGAAAAATAATGTTTAAATGTCATGGTTGTGTTTTCATATCCTGCTATGGCAACAGCAAAAATTATTTTGAGTAAAATCAACAACAGAGCTACATTAAAAAATATGCAGTAGAAGGGGAAGTAATATTTGTAAATAATGCAAAGTGTTAAAAGGTTAAACTGTACAAAAACTACATTATAAATACATGAGCAAAAAAAAAAAAAAAAAGAAAAATAATGATAATAAAAATAAAATATATTCACTTTTTTTTTTCAATTATTAATCCCATAATTTCTCACACAAACAAATTTTTATCTTTCAGGACAACTTTCACTGGGGGTGTGTGTGGACAGTTACAGGTTAGCATTTTGATGGATTAGGAGAAAACCCTGTTTATTTTACACCAAGTGAGTAAGTAGGTCTGTGTAGATATATATAAATGTATATGTAATATAATCATGTTGTAGCACACCTCAGCAACCCAATTTGCTAGCTGCTGATATCAAGTAGCCTGTTCTCTCCCCCACAGAAGCACAAGTAACCATTTCTCTGAGTGTTAATAAAATTAGGAGAAAATTTGTTACACTGAGTCATGTGGAATGACCCTCAACACCCCATCTGATTTCCTTGAAGGAAGCAGCTGTTTGGTTTATGTTAAGTTTGTATCTGTAGTCAACTTTAGACACAAATTTGCTCCTTATGGTTTAAAGACATTTAAATCCTTTACAGATCTTTTCCGGCAATCTTCCTACAATGTCAAGGTTTTTCTATTAAACCAGGATTTGTGATGTTCAAGAAATACAATCTAGCTACAAAAAGAAACATTTATCAATCCTCTCTCCCATTGGATAATGTTGTTCAGGAAGTAAGGTCACATTTTGAAAAGTTCAAATGTAACCAGCTTTACATATACTTGCCAAAAGATAATCATTACTCTCTGCAATTTATTGTCCTTTGTAGGTCTTAATGAATTTTGTCTTTTTGTTATCACTATTAAATCCCGTTTTGCCATCCATTTACTCAAGCAATAACAAAAGTCCCTGCATGATACAAATTCTTTTATTCCTTGTTAGAAGAATCTTCAGTTTTGGACAAAGGTAGTCTTATCTTTTCCCAATATTTAAATATTTGCTGTTAAAAAAGTATTCCACCGATCTGATCAAATGAAAATCTAAAGCTTAGCTAGCCAATTTCAGAAAATAGAGTAAAATAAGGCTTAGTGCGTGTTGTAACCTAGGGAAGGCTACTGAATAATCAAATGAAGATTGGTAATGAATGATAATACTTAGAACAAGAACAACACATATAAGATTCGCCAGCAGCGCATAGTAGTAGGAGTAGTCAACTGTTAGAAGTGGGTCAAGTAAATTCCACAATGAATCTTCAGCTGCAGACCAACATACAGTATTTACTACTGTATTTATGTGAATGGGGACATACCCATTATTGTCCATAGGTATGCTACAACAGTGTTTAGTAGGAAAAAAAAAAACTAACATTGAATACAACAAAGACCATTATATTTAACATATCACTTTGTTAACAGAAAAAAAGAAAAGAAAAGAGTATCATCATTATTAGCCATAAAGTTCACTGAGAAACAGATTCTGAAGTGAAATATGACATATAAACAATGTATTAGATTTTTTTTAATCATCTCACCCCAAGAAAGGCAATAAAGCCACTAAGACACAAACAGTTACCAAGTATGAAAGAATAAGAAAAACATTAAAGAGAGAGAATAAAAAACAAGATTTAAGATAACAATTGACATTGCATTTAAATTTTTCAAGACCACAGTTTACTGAAAAGCAATGGGCTGGAAAAGAGGTTCACAACCAAGAAGTGTAATAGAAGTAACTCTTAGCCTAGAACATCTAGTTACATCTAGCTATTTCAATTGCAAAATGACGAGACCTTGCTACCAATCTACTACTGCACTTAAATTCGTGAAGTTAAGGTACCAAAGAGGAAAGCTTATCAGAACAATTACCATGAAAATATTTACAGAAATGTCATAGGGAAGCTACGTTACATTGGTGGGAAAGTAAATGGTGCCAAGATGCCACTTCAGGACTGATAATATTGCAGATTCTTCATTGGATTTTATATAAAATCTAACTACATAGCAGAAGTACCAGGCCAGATGTGTCAGTAATATCCAATGCATGGAGATGAATGGTAGTCTTGTAATTGAAAAACAAAATGGTAAATGCATTTTGTCCTTCAAAAGGATTTCAAACTAAAATAATGTGGTGCAGTTCAATTTATATCACAATGAATCATTCATACAAAAAGTAGATTAGTAAAGTTAATGATATAAAATGGTGAAATCCCTTGACTAACAAAATTTTAAAAGGTGAATTAACCTACAAATCACTCGAATTAATTATTAAAAAAAGACCTTATGGAGCTTATAATTTAAAAAACAAGGATCATAACATTCATCTAGTATATGTGTGTGTGTATGTCCACTTTTATATTTCCATATGCTCAATCTTTGATCCTGATTTTACCCATAAATATCTCCATTTTCCTGTCCCTTGTAGCTCTTAATAAGTTTTGTCTTTTTGTTATTTCTCCCAAACCCTGTTCTACCATTTGCTAAAGTTCATCAAGTACATTACACATTGCTTTCCCGTGTCCCTCAATGTGTCCTGTGCATATCAGGTTTTCCAAGCACTCCTTCCTCATTACATGCCCCAGATAGTATATTTTTATCACACACAAACACACCTCTCCAGGGCTCAGGCAATTGTATATGAAGGCCATGCTACATGACCACCCTCTCGGTCATACGGACAAGAGACAAAGGAATGCAGAAGCATTACATTTGGAGACTGCTTGGCTGCAGGAGTTGCCAGAAGTTATCACTGTTGACAGCCAACCAGGTTTTCTGTCTGGATTTACTTCCATAGCCTTTTCTGTATTTTGGATATGACTGACTGCAAGGCAGTGAATGTTTAAAATTAGTCTTTCCTTCCCCAAGACTGACTGCCTTCTTGGGCTCACAAGCTCTATCTACTCAAAGCAGCTGGCTATGAGGCACCAGTTTTCTGCCTTCTCCAATTCACTAACTTGTAGCTGGACTTAGTTGTCCAGTTGCTTCTTTTTGTCCTGAGGGGGGGGGGGCAAAATTTTGCATATATTTAAATTGTTATAATTTGTGGAAAAGAGAATCTTGTTTATCGTCTGTTGCCTCCCAGGTCACTAGATCTTAACCCACCTAATTTTTATCTGTGGTGGGTTTATAAAAGAAACTTTATTTGTCGCACCTATGCTTGTGACTCTTGAAGATTTGATGCATCAAATTATTGAAGCTGTGAAGTCAATATCCACATATCAGTTGATTCAAGTGTGGCAAAAATTGAAACACTGTTTTGATGTTTGTTGCACAGCACATGGTGCTCATGTTGAGTGCATACAAGTTGAACAACCTTAAAATAAATTAACTTTGAACCTTTTCCTATCCAGTAATGTTTTGAATGTGTTTCTGTCTTTGATCATTTGTTTTTATTAAATTTTCCAAATTTTCTCTTTCTTTTTGAATAACCCTGTATATGCAGCCGATACCAATGTATGGGGGGGGGCATACAAGTATCTTGATTACCAGTGCCCATCAAATGACCTGTTTTCTAACTCACAACACCATGAGGGAAAGACTGGCTGATCTCATTCAATACAACCAAAACTAAAATCATAACATTTTAGTACCACCAAGAAAACCAATCCTGATGAGTGGTTATGCTCTCAAATACCTACTGGGGTTGAAGGTCACTCCTGATGTCAAATGCAATGCATGTATGCGTCATTGCAAAGATGCAGGATGAATGATTGGTTCATTGTATTGCTCCAGAAAATACCATTTTCTATCTTTAAAAGATAGAGCTCAGACCATAGGTATTTCTGTCATATCTGGGCTGGTCCTGCCCAATTATCACTGTCCAAAAGCACTTTTGCAGCCTTGGGGCTGATGAATTATTCTCCACCCTGCAACTCTTATTCCACAGATGAAACATTACCAGACTTTCACGACTTTATCACTATCATTATGGCAGATGTTTGGATTACTTGCATTCCTTAGCAACATCAGCTTGGACCTGCCATGTCATGTTGGCAAACCATCCCTAGTGTGTTCCTTTGATAAAAAGCAAGCTCCACTCAAACAGCTTCTTCCTTAGAACTGTTACTTTCTAGAACAAACTCCTGAGAGAAAGCTTCCCTGGCAACTACAATCTGTAGGGTTGTGTCTTAGCTACATCCAGCAGCAAGGCCACTGACCAAGATGTTTTGAGGAGCATGGAACTTCTTCTCAATTGCTGTTGCTCCCAGCTCCACCCTGACTCAAGGTAGTAGCACCTGTTAGGGTCATGACTATGAGCAAATTCACACACACACACACACGGGGGGGGGGGGTCAAAACACTATTAAGGTATAACAAATACATTTTTATAGTAAAAATACCAGCACCATATTTTCATAGAAAAACAATTACCAACAACGCATTTGTGTAAAAAAAAAAAAATAAAATAAAAATAAATTATTACCAGTAATAAATTTGTGCAAAAAAATAAATAAAAAATAAAAGATTACCAACAATACATTTTTGTGAAAGAAATTACTAATTCTCCTAAGAAAATTAAATTTTGGCATTAAATAACCCACAAGGATTTGATATACCACTAAACAAACCAACAAGTCCAGGGTTAACTGATATCTATTTTACTCATCCTCATAGTACTCTTACTTTCACCTCCTTTACAATCTCATTCAGTAACACTATGTTGAGTGGCTCTTAGGCCTCGTATTGGAAATGTCAAAAAAAAAAAAAATTTCAGGTATATGTTTGGATAATCCAAGGAGTTACAAATTATTGTCAAAGCTATTTCATGATTCTTGGCAATAAAACGGACTATTTACACATGAATGTAGGTTTGCAAGTGTAAACAGGTTTTAGGGGCCTCGTTTCCTGGGGAAAATGAAATTGAAGGCATTACACCTGGCTTAAAGGAAGCAGGTGCACTGTGACCCCCATTCATATTTACTTCTATATTGAATACTTCAATTTTATGCTTTAAGGGCTCTATGTTAAGAGCCCTTTTCTTCTTTTTCCTTCCTTACATAGAACAAATGCAGAAACTTGTTTAAAAAAATAAAACTATTCTTGTTCAAATATTCTCAAAAAAAAATATTCAAACACATGCAATTTGTTTTGCATGACTAATTAAGACCAACCATTCATTTTAAAAACAAAAGAAACCATATGCAGAACATTTCATTATCTACAACATTTTAGTAAATGAAACTAAGAAAATAGCCAATTGTAGATACGAACCATAAAATAATATTTAACAAGCCAATCTTTCAAAGGAAATGTTTCATGTACTGAATTAGATTGTCACTAAGTAACCTATTAATGCTTTACTTAATAAATAACCATTTTTTTAATCATTTCACCCCAAGCAAGACAATAAAGTCACTAAGATGCAAGGGGGTTACCAAATTAGAGAATAGGATGAAAAAACAATAAAAAGAGAAACAAAATTAAAAGAAAGAACTAGAATTGAGTAGATAATGATTGACACTGTATTTAAAATTTTGAAGATCAAACTTGACTGTGAAGCAAGAAGCTGGAAGAGTTCCACAAGCGAGATGTGCAATAGAATAAACTGTATAGAACATGAGGCTGATTGTAGTGTGATGGTTTACAATCTCATCATGCAGACACTTTGGTAGTGTTATAAATTTTAGGCTCTTTAGTATATTGGCCATGTGCCAAACAAAGTTGAATAAATACCAGAACAATTTCTGTTGTAGGATTTATTTAAAATTGAAACATTTTTTTAAAATTTTTTTTTGCAACTAGTGAATATTGAATTTACAATTTTTTTTTTAGAGATGACATTTCCAGATAAAAAAAATACTATTCAACCCATAGCTGGGGGAGAGATTGATTTCTGAGCTTTGTAAATAATTACATTTACAAATTTTTTTTGTGTGTGTACACAAAAATAACATGAAAAAATTAAAATATTCTGTATCAAAATTATATATATATATATATATATATATATATATATATATATATATATATATATATACACACACACACTTGTTCACCCAATATAAATCCCAAGAGCCACTCAAGGTAAAGAATTACTGAATGGGGTTGTTGTAAGGGCATGAAAGGTAAATAAAAGAACTACATCTTATGAGGACATGTAGGATATATAACAGTTGAATCTAGACTTGAAGTTAGAATTGTAGCAGTCGGGGAAGTATCCTCTTGCGTAGTCAGTTCCAGTAATAATTATGGAGAAGCCGCCAAGTGGAACTTCTTTCTTACCAATGGAATACAAAAAATGAGGAGTTTACTCTGTATACATGGCATGCCATGTTTGAGCTGTGAATGTCTGAACTGGTGGAACTAAGGAATGTAGCTTGCCTGAATATGAAATTGTGGAGAACCATGATTACCTACATCCTGAGGGCACATGGCACATAAAGAAGAAGTGAGAGGCCAAGAAGGTTTTGTCTGAGGGAAAGGTATTGTAAGGTGGAAAATAATTCATCACCCACAAGACCATGTAAATACTTTTTAACTTTCAAGATTGGAAAGTGAGGACTGGGCAGCTCCAGCCCAGATATAGCAGCAATACTCTATTTTTAATATAACAAATCAAAAATATTGTATTGCTGTCATAGGTTTATATGTAAAATTTGACAAGAAATGGCTCAAGTTTTTTTTAACTTTTGCATATCTTTTCATTCTTCTATCTGCCAAGTTATGTGAAAGGTGGTTGTAATGAACCGGTATCAATGTAGATGGAATACCACTTGTTTTCGATAAATATATTTTATAGATAGTGTTTCGATAAGATTCTGGTTACTTGGTCCATAACACATGCATTACACTACATGTCACTAAACTTGACACAAATTTGAACAGTCCTTTTGTCAACCATTTATACACCCTTGTTTTTATCACATTAAATGTTATTTTTAGTGGATATTCTTCAGTAGATGTTCTGTTTATTTATTAAACAGTATATTTAATTTTGTCTACTAACTTTAATATTTGAGAAATCTTATTAAAGAAAAATGTGCTTTCAGAGGAACCTCCATTAGACCTGAAGTGCTCTAGACCAACTGGTAAATGAAGTGTTACTCATTTACAAGTATCCACTAAAAATAACACTTAAAATGACAAAATCTGTCAGATTAATAAACAATAAAATTCATTATTTCTTTAGAAAATTACACCCTTGCTTACAGTAAAACAGAAATATCAAGAAGTAACAAAGTTGTTGAAATAGTCTTCATTCAATTTGGCAACAAATTCAAAATAATTATGACTAACATATTTGGGTAATTATGTTAAGAATTTCAAAAAAACATTTTATAGCAGTGTCCTTATGGTTTTTTTTCCCAAAATACGAGAATACAGGTAAGGCCCTAAGAATTTTTTCTCCGCATGGACTGGATATGGATTGTCTGTCAGGAATTAATTTCTATCCAATTGTTATTGTTGGTTGGTTAATTTTGTTTAGCAGCATACCAACACCTGTATGGATCATTTAAAGCCGAAATCTAAATAATTTGAATGTAATTGTATGCCTTCAACTATAGATAAAACTGTACTGTTGAAAATTCTACTATGAAATTGTATTTTTATACTTTCATAGTGATTTGTTTGGGGATTCAGTATTTGCCCATACCCGAGACCCTAACATGTGCTACCACCCCAGATCATGGTGGTCCTGGGAACAACAGCAATTAAGAGGTGGTTCCACACCCCTCAAAACTTCCAGCCCCCTGATCAGAGACCTTGCTGCCAGATGTAATTTGTTGTCATACCCAGGAGTAAATTGTTATTCTAACAAAACACTTCTGATTGCATGAACCAGAATACCCGACTCCCACTAAATGTCACTGACAACCGAGACTGGTGTCACCATATCAAGCACACTTGGTGTCACTTAACTATCAACTATTTAAACACCCTTGCATACTGCCAAACAAAAACATCAAGAGGTGATGTCTTTGTCATTCCAGTAATATTAATTCAGCTCATCAACAAAATTCAAATAAGATTATGTTATAAAGATAACATAGTATCAATAATGAATAGAAGCTAGAAAACTTCTGTCTCTTAGTTCTTGCCGAAACATTATAATATAATATATGTAAGGTTGTAATAAACTCTCCTTGGTGTGAATTGGAAACCACTATGAACACATTTGTATCCTATTGATACTGTAAGAAAATGCTTAAACCAGGAGAGTCATCTTCCACAAAAATATCAATACAGACTTACATGACTCACCAAATCAAGTAATCTAAATCATTTAACTACCAAACATTGACACACCCTCACCAGAAGTGACAGGTCACATCACAGTAGCAATGAGAGCCGCTTTCATACAATTGTCCAACATATCAGAAAATAAAGGTCTGAACAGGCGGCATTAAAGTGTGCACCTCGTCTGAACATTGACAATAGAAATAGTGATAGAGCAGCAACAGATATGCACTATTGCATCTGTGAGAAAGAGGTTGCAGTGTGGAAAAGAAATCATTCTCAACTAGACTGTATAAATGATTTTGAACCGTCAGAGCTGGAGAGTGAGGACTGAGTAACTCCAGCCCTGATGTGGCAACAATACTCCCGCTTTTTCCGCCTGACTCTTGTAAAGCTAAAGCATGGCAGAAGGAATTGGATATTTCTAGAACAGTACTATGAGCCGACCATTTTTCCAGCATCTTTAGCAATGGTCTACTGTAGAGTCGGACTCAGCATACTTCCTGTTGTTCCCTTCTGTGACAATGGACTGCTCCTACTTATAAATATGGCAAGTAACCATATAAGAGTAAGATTTGAGGAGTAGCAGATTTACTCTTGTTTTTCTGTTCTATTAGTATTTAATAAACCTGTTCTTTGTTTTCCCTACCTAGTCTTCTTTTGCTTTTATACTCTCTAACTATGGTCTTCCTAATTCTCAGCTATTTTGAACAAAGCCAAAATTACAAGTTCTATTTGAGGTCTGGACAGAACTTGAGCCACAATAGATGCTTAAAGCATGTAAAGATTTATAATGAACTGTCCTTGATGTGAATTGAACACTACTTGTTTCCCCATGAGTGCATTTGTATCCCGTTGATACTCAAACAAAACACTTTAGCCACAACTCCTGTTTTCACACAATGACTGACTTGACTTACCAAATCAAGCAATTCAAGTCATTTAACTACCAAACATTAATAGACTATTGCCCTTAACAGTACAAAAGTGAAAAGAGGTCATATCACAACAGCAATAAGGGCAAGGGCAGCTCTCATTCAACTGTTGAATGAATATATATATATATATATATATAATAAATATGATATTTTCTGAGAAAACTATGTAGTCGCTCTATATTTCCATCCCCTACACACACCTTTTTGGGATGAGGTCAACTACAAATATGAAAATGTCATCTTGCATTAAGTATGTGATTACAACAATTTTGACCCTAGCAGATATGAAAATATGATCACTAGTCTTCCTGGTGTCTGCTGTCTATTCTGTCTGACACAAGTTGTGTATCTTGCCCAGATAGATCAAGACAAAACAAAGCATTTGGCCTTTTAACTTAACTGACCACAAGATAAAAGCTATTTATTTGTTTAATGGCATATCAACTCTTTATGGACCATTTAATGCTGAAATTTAATTTTCTTGTGAGGTTTACAGTAATAAAAATGTTATTCTGCTTTCACAATTGAATACATGGTAGATGATACTCAGCATATAATTACTAGAGGAGTTCATATGCATGTTTTATGTTGTAGCTTTGCTGAAGTGATATTTTGGAAAACAGCTTGATTTCTTGAAGAAACTTTAAGATATTAGATGGATTAATGTCATGAAAGGCGTACATGGAAACTACAGCAATTAAGAGGTGGTTCCATGCTCCTCAAAACCTCCAATCTCTCTATCAGAAGACTTGCTGCCAGATGTAGCTTATCTAAAGAAAGCTATGTTTTCATGTCTATCAATATTATTCTTTGTAAAGCCTGTATCAACCTAAGTTTTTGAGAATATATACAAACACTATCCATTCCCAAGGGATGATGATGATGACTCCTTTCAAGAACCAACAGTGTTTGTGAGAGTTGAACACATCCAGACCTACCTCTATTAACATGCTCTTCAGTATACATACAGTTACAAGGTTCAGGACAACTGGGGGGGTACATTATTTGCAGTGAGGGTTCAGACCAAGCTTGAAAAATAAGAAATGCCCTTTTCACATTTCATGCCCTTGTATCCTACTTATATCCCTTGCACTTACAATATTAAAAGTTACAGAGAAAATATATACAAATACAGCTACTATGGTCTAATATGCACATCCTTGACTTGAAGAGGTTGATATTGTAAAATTCAAGGAAGCAGCTACACAGGAATAAACTCCATAAAGTAGCAGAGAGGGACAAAATGTTATGGTTAAGTAACGAGTATAATACAAACCAGCATGCTTAAAAAATTAAAAAAATAAACACACACACGATTGATCACTCTGGCATATCCTTGTGATGCTCCTGAAATACCTGCTTTCAAAATGTGAAATGCAAAAAAGTACCAAGAATAAAATGGCACAGTAACAGACCTTTTAAAAGACAAGAGAAAAATTCCACAAAAGATTTGCAAAGCTATTTACCTATTGTATATGGAAAAGAAAGGTAGTGCAAATGTTTATTTTCAGAATAATAATTCTACTTCATAATACTGGAAATAATAGAGACCTTGGCAACTATTACCTTATACCATAATAGAACAAATTATTTTCAAAAGTACTTCTGGACTAAGAAACACCTTAGTGAAAAGCCACTATGTAAACAAGCAGCTTTTTTGTTAGTGTTTACTCAGAGAAAATGGGTGAAAAAAAAAAAAAAAAAAAAAAAAAAAAAAACAACATATTTTGGTTCTTGTTGACTAGGAAATGTGTTACAGAATGTGTAAGCTAGCCAAAAATAGTAAACCCTAATCTGAATGACACAAACCTAATGGGGCCCGTTTTGAAGGCCATGGGTGTGGGATCCTGCCAATGATGGATTGTCTTTGTTTTAATATAAGACTGAAAAATGAGTAAAGGTAGTCAAGTATGATAGCAGCAACAGAAGAGTAAAAACGCTTCTCTGCTCTAAAATTCTATAGCATAGTGTAGCTTCAGGTGATTGAGAAACTGCCACATTATACTGAAAAGTCACTGGCCAACCTGATGAAGTTCATTCTATTTCCCTTCTCCCTTCCACCAAGAAACCATACTGTTGTTGCTGCTACTAATACTACTCCCTGCCTGAAATTTAAAAAAAAAAAAAAAAAAAAAAAATTGTCCATTATCCATTCAGTATGTGATACAACATTGAGCCCTGAAGAATTGCCAACAGACCACAAGAAAAATTGTAGCACAACAAATAGCATCTGACCTAGCAGAACACTCAGCAGGCTTCAACTCACAGCAAAAGTATCATATCAATAAAAATTATATCAAAGTTAGTGATAACATGGTAACAGTACCACAATAATGCAACTACACAAAACACGCCTAAAACAAAATCAAGAAAATAAGTGTGATAAACAGATAGAATTTCACTTAAATTATTTACAGTATGCCTTGAAAATATCTTCTGGAAAATGAACTGAGAAGGAATGTGTGTCAACAGAGAATATATGTACTCTAAACAATTTGCTAACATTTTTGTGATATCAGAAAGGCAAAAAATACTGAATGATCCATATGTTTCTAGACAGGAGGGAAATAAATACTAATGGTTAATTGTAACATTTCAAAAAATGATCAAAATAGAAAATGAACAAGTCAAGACATCTAAGAGTTGATAATAAAGAAAGACAAAGAAAAAGAAAGAAAATTATATATATTGACTGGTTGGAAAGCTTTTAATTAATATAGTGACATCATGAAAAGCATTCTGCCAATCTACTTAAAATCAGTTATGATGCGATGAAATACAAATGAAAAAAGAAAAACTTAGAAATGCAGAGATCCATGGAAAGAGCATTACTAGGAAGAACTGTAAGAAATAGAAAGAAGACAACATGGATCAGAAAAGAGACTAAAGTATGGGTGTGAAGCTGAGAAATTAACAAAATCACTTGAAGACAGACTCAAAAATACTAAGATCAATGGAAGGAGCAATACTAGGGAGAATTGTAAGATTTGGTTTGGCTTATTTTGTTTTATGGCATATCAACCTCAATGGGTTATTTAACACCGACAAGATTTTTAGGCTAGGTTTGAATAGAATTTAAATTAATTTTTTTTTTTTTTTTCAAAAAACGTATTGATGGTATTTTTACTATAAACTCCAGTTTTAGGGTTCACTATTTGCCCATAGCTGGGAACCTAACTGGTGCTACCACCTAAGTCAGAGTGGAGCTGGGAACAAGAGATGGTTCTACGCTCCTCAAAACCTCCTGATCAGAGGCCTTGTTGCCAGACGTAGTTTATCATCATACCCAGGACAGGAATTGTAAGAGATAAAAAGTGGTCAACATGGATTAGAAAAGAGACAAATATAAAAGAATTTATGTGGGTGGGTCATGTCAAAACAAAAGATTCATCAACTGGTTCCCAACAGAAAATGCTTTAAATAAATAAAATTAAAAAATACAGATGATATGATAAGTGTTAAGATATAGCAGAGATTAGCACCACCATAGTAGTCATGAAAAAATTAGAAAGTCCTTTGTCCAGCAGGGGACTTACCATCATGATGTGGATGCTCGAAAGTTTTCAGTCCAACCAAAAAGACTTGTCAAAAAAAAAAAAAAAAATATTTGACCAGTTCCTAGGAAGTGTATCAAACTGAAACTTCAGTAACCCCCCACCACACACACACACACACATATATATAATTGATAGGTTAGTTAATAAAACGAGAACAAATAAAAGGGTACCAACATAATCTGTACAATAAACATTCATTGAACATTAACCATATGACTGAAATGAGGCACGGAGAGAAAGGTTTTATGTTCAAAATTTTCGGACATGCCTGTGTGTATGATTATATATATATATATATATATATATATATATATATAGTGATGTACACACAATTTCATTAATCATATAGGCGTTAGGCTAAAAAAAACACTCCCAAATTCTTGTCGAAAATTAGTTAGGTATAAATAATTGAATAAATAGATAAATAAAGAAATGGATAAAACACAATGCTTTCAACTTGCGAGCAAGTATGTTCCATGATCACCCATACCCTCCTCTTCTTTTCACAACTTCTTTCCCTCTTTGTCTACTCTTCCACCCACACACCACGTCCATGAACTTTGAAGCAACCTGACGCGAAAATGACGTGGTTCCAAAATCTAGCAGCTATCAGGCGGTCGACCATAAGTTAATTCTAGGCACCATCAGGATCTCCTGCTGCGATTCACATGATCAGACCCTACTAAGGGCTGATTGAAATTTTGGCCATCACACAAACACTGCGTGATCTGCGCCCCATCCTCCTGTGTACCCAGTCAAGGACAAAGAGAACCCACGTGACTGTCTTTGGGGACAGCAGAAATCTAAAAAAGGATTTTCAGTTTCCATCTGACCAGTGGCAGATGAACGTCGCTGAGCAAAGTCGTCCCAATTCCAAAATGGACTGCCCACTGAAATGGAGAAGACAGCAAGGTATGTTGACTAGAGATGAAAGGGCTGCTACGAAACTGAATTGACCAACAAAATGCCTGTATGAGATGTTGTGAAACTCCGAACACTTCCGAAAGAAGAGGAACCCAGGAAAATTGCCAGCCAACCAAAATATTGTGTTAACATACGAACTCTCGCTTGGGCGAATCAGAACTTTGTGTGGAAACGTCAACTCAACTGACAGATAAGTTGATTCTCTTGGCTTGATCTTTTTTTTTATGCATATGTATGTATTCGCTAACATCTTCTGTTCTTTCATAGTCCCCTTCCCCTTTGTTAAATGAATTTTCCTTTTTTCTTTCTTTACCTGTTTATGTATTTATAAATAAATGTTTTATTTTCAAATCCATCGTCTTATGTCTGTTCTTCGTTGACTCCCTTGTGTTGCTCCCATTCCTGAGTGAAGACTGAGAAAAGATCCGTTTTCTTTTTTTAAACCCGTGGATCATCTATATTCTACAAGTTCGTAACAATATATATACAGTGTAACCCGGATATAAGAGAGTTGTCGGGACCGGAGAAGAAGTCTCTTATACCCGGGTTTGGTCTATTTTGTTTTATTAACACAGGCTCTAATTTGGGACCAGATAAAATCTCTTATATCCGGGTTACACTGTGTGTGTGTATGTATATATATATATATATATATATATATATATATATATATATATATATATATATACACACACACACACACACACACACACACACACGGCTTCCCATACTTAATACACCCCGTTTTCACTCTCGCGTGGTCATGTGTGACATCATGAGCTGCGGTGCGATTTTCGCCTCCAGCGTCTCATATGCACAAGTTTGTCGTTGCTTGGAAATCTTCCATGTAAACATAAACAAACTATCATTATTGTTTTGTCTGTGTATTGGTTAATATATTGTAATGTAATTGTCATCTTCGATAATGGTTTATGTAAGCTGAAAGCTTAGATAGTGTATTATATATATATATATATATATATATATATATATATATATATATATATCCAAAATAATGACAAAGTGAAAAAAATTTGTATAATGCATTTCATCCTCTAGGAGGACTTCATCGAACTAAAGTAATGTTTTGTTGATATGAGCAGAAAAATGTTTCCATCAATGTAAGACATTTTAAGTGCAAATATCTTGGATTATAAAAACGACAGTGTACCAAATATATTTATTACATAAACTAGCAGCATTACCCAGCGTTGCTGGGTTTATTCAAAAAAAGATAACGAACCTCATCCAATCTGTAAAGTTAAACCTCTTATCTATATGGCAAAAAATTATGACATGAAGTGTGAAAACATAACAGGAAAAAGTTGTTTTTTACAGAAGCACAGAAGATACAAAAAAATATTTGTCAGCAAATGAAGAATACATTAATCACAATTGATCTTCAAAAATTGTTGAAGAGAAATGCTTTGTTGACAGCTTTTGCTCAAACTACATCGAATGAACATGCATTGGAAGGAGAAGAAATTCAACAAAGACTTCTCAGTGGGTTTCATTGATGCGCTGCAGTTTGTTATCACGTAATGAAAGAACTATATCTCTAGTATTATTGTGTTGGTGACCATGAATAATAGCAGCAATTTCATTGCAAACAAGTGAATTATAACGTCCCCTATGTTCACCACCTGGTCTCTGGTCAGCGTTGATGATGACATAAAAATTTGGCATGTCCGCTGTTTGTAAAGCGTATTTGAACTCTCGCACATAATTGTTCCTGGTGTATAGCATTTCCTGAAGCTCAAGAATGATATCCATTTCAGTTCCAGGTGAAATAGAGTTGCGCCTAGTTGCCTGTTCCCGATAATTACCTACAAAGTAAAGCTGGAGAAATTGTGGCTCCTCGTTTACCATAGGTGGCATAGAGACAATTCTATAAACTTCTCCGTGTACTTTAAAAGTAGGCATAAATCCACCCTCTTTAATAATACTGGCCTCGAAAGAGGTCATCTGAAAAGCACAGTTATACTTTCTAATATTGTGTAGGAAATGATTAGATCTAACAGTGGTACCAGTTAATAGCATTTTCAATGGCTGGGTGGATCTTCAATGATAGTTAACGCAGAAGTACCGTTTGAGCAGCACATGCTATTAATTTCCCCTACCCACCTTTTAGCTCTGCAGTATGAACAGACAATCAACATACTGCCAAGCTGAACATCAGGGTGGTTCAAACAATTAGCATGAGAGTCAAAATAGAATGTTACCATTGACCATATTTTGAAATCCCCTGTTGAGCACATTATTTTCCAACCGCTCTCGGTGATCCTCAACAGCCTCCATTGCTTGTGCAGAAACTTTTCTAGAGACATTCCTGCTCTGTCATCTCGTACACTGCTCTTCAAATTCAAAATATACATGCATGAAGGCAGCCTACCTTTTTACTGGATGACAACTATGATGCGAATGAGATTTTTTGCATTTATTTCATCAGATAGCACTAATGAACACTACGCGTGAAGCAAAATCGATAGTACGCACTACATAACTTGATTGATCACTGCATGTGGAGCAAAATCAATTGTACACTACACATCTTGATCAATCTCGCACATGCATCTTATACCTACGTGCACTTCTCTCATTGGTGCACACTTTCGTTTGCACTTATTCTTTTATATATAAGGATATAATTTTTGCCATCAAGTTAATGCAAACTAAACTATTTCAGTACCAAAACGGGAAATCCATGGGAAAAATTGATATTTTTCATAATGTATTTATGACACATGGGTTATCAGTTTTGATTTGAGTTGATTGATCTAAACACAAATTATGTGCAAATTTTCATCAGAATGCTGCTAACCACTACAATTGAAAGACTAATGGGGCAGCAAGGTGGTCATGGGTCATCTTGGGGGCCCCTTATGTAGTTTTCAAAATCTGATAATCATTTTTGATTCATTTTAAGATTGTAACATACATGTAAAATTCCGTCGAAATCGAAGCAATTTGAAAATTTGGGGGGCCCCTTTGGTTCACGCCAAAGGACAGGTTTAAGACTAATAGTAATTGAAATAAAGCACATCTTTAAGTTTTCTATTTAACTGTAGACTTAATTGAAAATTTCAGGGTTCTCTGCTGGTCCCCTAACTCGTGGGGGTCCCAGTGTTGATTTTTAGTAAATTCCAAGTGACTACTTCAGTTACTGGATATAATCTCAATATGTACTGAAATTTTCGTTGAAATTGTGGAATACTGCTACAAAATACACTTGAGGCATCAAGGGGTTTATAGGGTCATCCTGGGGGCCCCCCCCCTCATGCATTTTTAAAAATCTGACAACCGATTTTTATCTCATTGTATGAGCATAACAAACATGCAAAATTTCATCAAAATCGAAGCAATTTGAATTTTTTGGGGCACCCTGGGGGTCCAGTTGTCGAGAGAAATGAAAATCAATATAGCGTATAATAAGCGTGACAGTAAGTTGCATAAACTTACCAAGTTTCATTAAAATCGGCCTTAGGGTTTAGACTTCAAGTCTGAAAGTTTAAAAACAACCAAACTAATGGAAATTCCCATTTAAACATTATATTTATCGATTATCAGTTATTGATTTTTGAAAAATGACTATTTTTTTTGCCCAGACACACAGAGTATCGAGTACAATCTATGTGGTGGAAATATGCCTTATGGTTCTCGAGTAGTTCGCAAACTCACACACATACACACAGTTTTATATATATAGATAGTTGTTACACTCCTGTATATCATCTAACATGGACAGCAGAAGTTCACCCTTGTTTACAATTAGGTTTCTGTTTCCTTCTAAAGTCTTTTTCATTCTGTTTCAGTTCCAGTAGCCCCTTGCATCTTAGTGGCATTTTCCCCTTGCTTGGAGTAAATTTTTAAAAAAGGGGGAAAAGAAAAAGGGAAAGATAAAAAAGGGGGAAAAGAAAAAGGGAAAGATAAAAAAGGGGGAAAAGAAAAAGGGAAAGATAAAAAAGGGGGAAAAGAAAAAGGGAAAGATAAAAAAGGGGGAAAAGAAAAAGGGAAAGATAAAAAAGGGGGAAAAGAAAAAGGGAAAGATAAAAAAGGGGGAAAAGAAAAAGGGAAAGATAAAAAGGGGGAAAAGAAAAAGGGAAAGATAAAAAAGGGGGGAAAGATAAAAAAGGGGGGGGAGATAAAAAGGGGGGGGAGATAAAAAAAGGGGGGAGATAAAAAGGGGGGGAAGATAAAAAAGGGGGGAAGATAAAAAGGGGGAAAGATAAAAAAGGGGGAAAGATAAAAAAGGGGGAAAGATAAAAAGGGGGGAACGATAAAAAAGGGGGAAAGATAAAAAAGGGGGGAAAGAAAAAGGGAAAGATAAAAAAGGGGGAAAAGAAAAGGGAAAGATAAAAAAGGGGGAAAAGAAAAGGGAAAGATAAAAAAGGGGGAAAAGAAAAGGGAAAGATAAAAAAGGGGGAAAAGAAAAGGGAAAGATAAAAAAGGGGGAAAAGAAAAGGGAAAGATAAAAAAGGGGGAAAAGAAAAGGGAAAGATAAAAAAGGGGGAAAAGAAAAGGGAAAGATAAAAAAGGGGGAAAGAAAAAGGGAAAGATAAAAAAGGGGGGAAAGAAAAAGGGAAAGATAAAAAAGGTGGGAAAGAAAAAGGGAAAGATAAAAAAGGGGGGGAAGAAAAAGGGAAAGATAAAAAAGGGGGAAAGAAAAAGGGAAAGATAAAAAAGGGGGAAAGAAAAAGGGAAAGATAAAAAAGGGGGGAAAGAAAACGGGAAAGATAAAAAAGGGGGAAAGAAAAAAGGGTAAAGAAAAAGGGAAAGATAAAAAAAAGAAAGAAAAAGGGAAAGATAAAAAAAAGAAAGAAAAAGGGAAAGATAAAAAAAAGAAAGAAAAAGGGAAAGATAAAAAAAAACTTAAAATGATCTTGAAATTCATGTACATTCCTTTGAAATGCCAAAATTTTATACATATTAAAATACTTATTTCTACAGGTAGAGGATTTATTTTACTAAGTTGAGAAGTCACTTTTTAGCTAGTCATTTTGTTTTAAAGCACAGCTGGATAGTTGGGCCTGAAGGTGATGTCTGATAATGTATTTCCATCTGCCAAAGCCAAAGACATAATTTCACCATCACACACAAAACTTCAATACAAATAAATAGTAACAAAGTCACTCTTCTCCTTGACATCAATACTTTTGAAAGCACAAAGTAAAATAAAAGAAAGGAAAACATCAAATTAGTACATGCTATTTCAGAAGTTCTATGGGTTATTGCCAACACATGTCTTGTAATTTAATACACTGGTTGTCTAAGGATTCAGTTGGCCCGTGTTGGATCCCACAACTGGGAGGTAAAATCAGTTGATTTTCTACTCCCTTTAAATATTGAAATGTGGTATGATAAAGTTTAGATATTTGAAGATTTACTGAACTTTTTTTCTTTATTTTTAAATAAATTTCCCCCAGGCACTTTTTGTCATTGGGGTCCCATAAAGAATTGATAAAAATGCACAAGATACAGTCATCACATTTTTTTCTTTTATCATGTGGAAAATATTTGAAAACTGAATTTTCATTGTAATTTTCCATTTTACCGAGGCAACCTTTTTCTTTTTTAATTTGCAATTCTAACAAGATTTTGAAAGCATCTAATTATTTGGTAGCACTTGGGTATAAATCAAATTGTAATTTTGAATTTTGTTTTTAAATTGATATGCTTCTATGTACTGCATCACTAGGACATTGGAAGTAGTGGAGATCCATCATCGCCTATCTTGTGTGGCTCCTGCCCCCTGTTCCACCATTCATTTTCTACAAATACTTTCATGGTAATTGTTTGGATGAACTCTTTGCTATGGTACGTAGACTTTATGAATTTAAGTGCAGTACTAGACTGGCAATGAGGTCTCATTGATTTACAGTCAAGTTAGCTTGAGCTAACAAACAAGTTGTATGCTAACAGTTACTTTTCTTGCACTTCTCACTTGTGGAACTCCCATCCAGCCAACTTTCATCTTCAAAAATGTTAATCGTTATCTACTGTCCTCCTGATTACTCTTCTTTTGATCTCACTCTTTAGTAATGTTTCCGTTTTTTAATAATTCTACACCCAGTAACCCCCTTGTGTCACAGTAGTGCTACTGCCTTGCTTGGGGTGAACATTTTTTGCCTTGGGGAAAAAAAATTAAAAAAATAAATAATATATATATATATATATAAACAATATCTATGGTGTGTGTGTGTGCGTGTATATATATAAAAATAAAAAAGTGAACATAGAAGTCAACACTTAGAGGCGACAGTCTGTTTCATGCTAGTGCAATCGTCAGGCTACTATATATATATATATATATATATATATATATATATATATATATATATATATATATATATATATTTTCAAAAGGATAGAATCCAGAGAGAACTCAATGTCCAGGACAGAGTAAGAATATAATATAAAAGGCGATTATGATTCCAATGTAATAAATTAGAACATGGAATATTAGTATTTGAGCCTTTATATATATATATGTGTGTGTGTGTGTGTTCACACAAGGTAATCAATATACCACATAAGGGTTAAGTTTTCAAAGCCCACCTTCCTGTTCAAGTAATTTCCGCTCTTTCTATTGCTATTTACTTGAAGAATTCCTTGTTGTGTACTCACCCCATCCTTCCATAAAACCACATTTCTGTGGCCAGCAGCTTTCTCTGTGGCCAGATTGTCCAGTATTCACGGCCATATAAGAGGATGGTTATCACATAGCAAACCATCACTCTTTTCTTTGTTTCTCAGAACCCTGCTTACCTTTGTGGAATGATTCTTAGATGTAAATTATTGAAAGTTTACTTATTCTGGATACAACACCAACACATATAAGATTAAGATAACTTTAACACAAGTGGTAAATTTGACTTTGCTCAGATACTCAAAAACAAGTCTATTAAAACTTGTTTGGCTGTGAGGCTCTCCATAGCACTCTTACAGAGGGGGACACAAGTTTGAATCCTGCCAGAGGGCATATTTTCATAAAGTTTTCTTGAATGTGCAGGCTA
>OZ038517.1:35263337-35320837 GCA_964036315.1 Acanthosepion esculentum | reverse complement strand
ATATTATATTATATATATATATATTATATTATATATATATATATTATATTATATATATATATATTATATTATATATATATATATTATATTATATATATATATATATATATATATTATATTATATATATATATATATTATATTATATATATATATATATATATATTATATTATATATATATTATATTATATTATATATATATATATATATATTATATTATATATTATATATATATATATATATATAAATAAATAAAACACACAGAAATATCCTAAAAGTGATGAAAAAGAAATATTAAAATCCAACACATTTTACTGACTATCCTTTTCCTGATTTTTTTTTTTCCCAGGGCAAATCTACTATAAAATCATTTTTTCAGTACATTTCCATTATACATGTACAATGGGCCTATTCTGTAAGAAATGTTTACATTAATTCCTGACAATCCCTTTCTTTCTCATTTTAAAAAGGTCTCGTAAAATCATTAGCTACTCAGTTATATTAGACATTTAACACTATTCTACCTGCAACATATTACTGCATTTGCCAGCATCAAAGACAGTTTTTTTTTTCATGAAATAAGTCTTGAAAATTTGCATAACATACAGGAATTCAATTTACCATCTGGCGCATACTATGCAGCTATGGAAAGGATTTTTTCAGAAAATCAGTCAGTTATGTGCCATGCGTGATACACACTTAGGCAATCGTGTACCTTTTGATTCATGACTGACGAGGCAGACTTTTTTTCCCCACAGTATGTTGCCATTTCTTTCTGCAGTAGACCAGTTGCCATCCAAGGCTATAGAACCCAGTTTGTCCTACTATTTACCCATAGCTGGCAGGAGAAGACGAGGATTCATACCTTTTCCAAGGGTATTAGCACGTAAGTGAATGTAATGGATTCAGTTGGAATTCAAACTCGGCTCTCCGATTCCTCAATCCAAACCGCCATCCATTACTCTATTGTGCCACCTTACTAAATATAAAAGAAAATAAAGGCGAATTGACCGATTGATTACTTCCCTTTATTTTCAGTAAACAAAACTATAATCCACACAAATACCGTGTCTAAAACCAGAAACTTCTTGTAGTTACTTTTTTTTTTTTTTTTTTTTTAAGCGTATCACCCCAAACAAGGCTGGAGGCTATTATCACGCAAGGGGTTATAGAAGGGTTGGAGGAAGAGCAGATAAGAGTGGTAAAGGAGAGGATGTGGAGAAAGAGAAAGACAGTGGGTCGATCAAGGCAAGGGGGTTACAGAAGATTTGAAGCGAGAGCAGATAGGAATGAAAGGTGAAAGGATGTGGAGAAGGGAAGTGGATAGATCAAGGCAACTGGAGATGTCGATTGACGCTACACTTAAACTGTTGGAGATTGTATTTGTCAGGGAAACAGTAATAGGGAAGGGAGTTCCATAGGCGAGATGTGCGAGACATGAAGCTATTGGAGTAGAAGAGACGTCTACAAATAACAGCTTCAACAGTGTAGGGGTGGGAACGGGATGCCAGCCTCGTAGGACGTTTAAATTCACGAGGCCTAGGGACAAGCGAAAGCAGCTCCTCAGAGGAATTACCGTGAAAGTACTTGTAAAAAAGGCAGAGCGAGGCAACGTCACGTCTGTGAGAGAGCGACTGCAGACGAGATGACAGATCAGAGCCAATCACATTGCATATCTGTCTCTGGATCTTATCAAGAACCCTGAGGCAAACAGCAGGGGCCCCAGACCATATATGGCAGCAATACTCTATGCAAGGACGAATGGTCGATTTATAGACTTGGAGGATCGATTCCGGGGAGAAAAATTTCCTGGCTCGGCACAGGGAGCCAACTTTCCTTGCGGTGGATGATGCAACTGACTCGATGTATTTGTTCCATCTCAGATCAGCGGCCAGCATGAGACCAAGCAGCCGCAGAGAGGAGCTCTCGAGAAGTTGGTCTTCAGACATTCTAATGGAATGCAGAGAGATATTTAAAAAGCTACTTGACTGATCATGAAATTTTGACTTGCCATTATTTTTTTTTAAAAATCATTTCACCCCCAAGCATGGTGATAAAGCCACTAAAATGCAACTGAAAGTTACTGAAAGTGAAAAAGTCTCAGAAAAAGAAAAAACTAAGGAGAGAGAACAATAAAAGAACAGAAGATTAGGACTGAGATTGCATTTAAATTTTTGAATATCAAAGTTAGAAAGCAAGAGAAAATACTGTTAGCATAGAAGTTATAATTACATCTGGGAATGCCAACTGCAAAGTGACGAGACTTAACTACCAATGTAGTACTGCATTTAAATTCATAAAGTCAAGATACCAAAGAGGAAAACTCGGAACAATTAGCATGAAAGTTCTCATAGAAAACGAACAGGGAAGCTATGTTAGGTCAATGGGAAAGTGACTGAAGCTGAGATGCCAGGTCAGGACTGACAGCATTGCCGATTCTTCTTTGGATTTTATCAAGAATCTCTAAATACATAGCAGAAGCACCAGACCATATGTGATCATATTCAATGCATGGACAAATGGCTAACAAGATATATTGTGCAAGAGAAAAATTGTCTAGCACAACAGTGAACCAACTTTCCTAGCTGCAGATCTAGCAATTGATTCAATATAATCTTTTCACTTCATGTGAGTGGAAATTATTAGCCCAAGAAGGTGCAATGAATCCTTCTCCTGATGGAAAGCAGAAAAGTACTCTATGATGATTAAAAGAGTAGTTTCATTTTGGAGGCATTGAAATTAACAAGCCATTTCTTGTCCCGGTTAACAACAGATTGAAGATCATTTTTCAATTTGATCTTATCAAATCTAATAGATTTACCATTAAGACCAGAGTAAATAGTTGAGTCATCAGCATAGATACCAAGTCAAGAAATGATGACATCATTGAATGTCACTGATGAAAATTAGAAACAATGTAGATCTGATATAAATAAATATGGGAAAAAAAAAAAAAAAAAAAACGAACGTTTGTAGTGTTCATATACTCCATGGTAGTAGCAAAGGCTTAAGTCAACAGTAGTTGGGATCATCAAGTCAATGCAAATGATCCTTTCCTTAGCTGCATAGTATATGCTTTGCCAGTTATTTTGAATTCAGAATTACCTTCTCCTAAAACGGTTGCCACTCAAGGCTATAGAACCCAGTCTGTTAAGGAATCATTCATATCATCGTCAGTGCAAATGATCTTTTCCTTAGTTGCATAGTATATGCTTTGCAAGGGCTACATACAGTTTGGAATTAAGAGTTTTCCTTCTAGAATGGTTGCCTCACAGGGCTAGAGAATCTAGTCTGTCCTACTATTTACACATAGCTGGGGGATAAAAGAGTTGGACTCATACCTTTCCAAAGGGTCGACTATAGTCGGGATCATCGAGTCAATGCAAACAATCATTTTCTTAGCTGCATAATATGTGCTTTGCCAGGGCTACATGCAGTCTCGAATTCAGAATACCCTTCTCCTTGACTGGACGCCACTCAAGGCTATAGAACCCAGTCTGTTAAGGAATCAACCATAGTCCGGATCATCAAGTCAGTGTGAACAATCCTATCCTTAGTTGCATAGCATATGCGTTACCAAAGCTACATACAGTTTTGAATTCAGAGTTTTCCTTCTAGAATGGTTGACACACAACACTGTAGAACCCAGTCTGTCCTACTATTTACCCATAGATGGGGGGAGAAGAGTTGGATTCATACATTTCTCAAGGGTATTAGCACATAAGTGAATGTAATGAACTCAACTGGAATTCTAACTTAGCTACCTGATTTCTTAATTCTACCATGCCTCCTGCGAAGGCTTAAAAAAAAAAAAAAAAAAAAAAAAAAAAAAAAAAAAAAACGTAATATGGTCATGTCTTTGAGGAATCAGAGAGCCAAGTTTGAATTCTAGTTGAATCCCTTACACTCACGTGCTAATACCCTTGGGAAAGGTATGAATCCTCCTCTCCCCCCAGCTATAGGTAAATAGCAGGACAGACCAGGTTCTACAGCCTTGGATGGCAACTGGTCTACTGCAGGAAGAAATGGCAACCTACTGCAGAAAAAAAAAAAAACAGCCTTGTCAGTCATGTAGTGAAAGATACATTATTGCCTAAGTGCATATCACACATGGCACATAACTGACTTTCTAAACAAAACTCCCCTACAGATGAAATACAAAAAAAAAAAAAAAAAACTGAAAATATTATTGAAACAGAAGTTGTTTTAAGAATACATGGAATTTTTAATGCCTTTTATTGTTCTCAAACCATCCATATATCACCCCCACCAAAAAAATAAATAAAAAAGTTAAGCTAAATCAATTAATGATCTCTTTCTTTCTCTTCTACTTTGCCTCCTTTATTGATCTCACACCCTATTTGTTTATTATAAACATTCGTTATTTAATTAGAAAAGCCACTTAAAAAGATAAGTGCAACAATAATAATACAAAAAAGACTAAATTTTCCTGCAAGGCAAATAAAATTAAAGCAAAAATAAATATTCCTTACAATAAATTTAAAAAATAAAAAAGACAATATAAAACAGAACAAACATGACTGCCATTTTCCAGTGTAAAAAGAAAATAAATAAAAAAAAAAAAAAAGCAGTCATTCATATTTATTTGTGCTGTGTGCTGATATATCTGACTGACTTCTCAATATTAAATAAAGTATTGTCAGGTCTGAAAGAAAGTACACACAACCTCAAACCGCATTGCTACAATCAATACAAATTTTTACTTGTCATACATTGTTAATAAGAGAAACGTTTCTATAGTAAAGAAATGCACTTAGCTGAAGTTTCTATTTTCTTGCATGTCTGAATCAAGACTAATTTCATCACTTGTGAAGAATAGTCTGCAAATCCTCTCCTTTGGAAACTAAAACTTTTCCAACCCATTAAAAGGTTTCCATTTAATTAGTAATCATTCAGAAGAGCAAATTTATTTTTAACCTTTATCACTAAGTATATAACTTCATTTACTGTAAAAAAAAAAAAAAGTTTATCCTACCACTAAAAGTGACTGATCCTTGGATTTGAATTTAGTTGAATTTCATAGTTGCGTTGTCATATCCCGCTATGTCAACAGAAAATACCTTCGAGTGAAATTAACAATAAGGTTAATGCAATTGAGAGGCTTTGAAAAAGAATGCAGTGGAAAGGGAAGTGATATTAATATTGCAAAGTGCTAAAGGTTAAATGATAAAAAAAAACAAAATGTTCATTTTGCTGAGTGGAGTATGTAGACTTTTATTCATTGCTAACAAAAAGAACTGTGTGGAAAAATAAAAGATTTTCTAACTTAAAACTTATTAGGTCTAATGGGGTTATTGTATTCCCTGTTTCTGTCGAAAGTTTTCATGTAAATTGGTAGGTGACATTACTTTTGGAGCATCACTTGTATTTCTAGTGAGTGGGTAAAAAATTCAGATGAATAAAAAGGCTTTTTTTTTTCTTTTTAATGCAATGTCCCTTCAGGATGGCAACTGGTCTACTATGCAACTGAAAGTTACTGAAACATAAAAAAAGTTTATCCTACCACTAAAAGTGACTGATCCTTGGATTTGAATTTAGTTGAATTTCATAGTTGCGTTGTCATATCCCTCTATGGCAACAGAATACACCTTCGAATGAAATTAACAATAAGGTTAATGCAATTGAGAGGCTTTGAAAAAGAATGCAGTGGAAAGGGAAGTGATATTAATATTGCAAAGTGCTAAAGGTTAAATGATAAAAAAAAAAAAACAAAAAAAAACCATGACTATCCATTTTTATTATTATTATAATCTGTTAATTACCATGCATTCTTAGGAAAGACAGTGGAGTGGTTTCCACATTGCCCTCTACAGTTTTCAGAATACAGGGTTTGCCTACCCTTAGATTTGTTGTCACCTAAGGCTAGAGAGTCTAGTCTACCCTGCTATTTAAACCATAACTGTGAGGTAACGAGATAGATTCATATTTTTCCTGAGGGTATATTTTCAAAAGTGAATTCTCTGGAATTTGAACTTGACAAGTAAATCCTACTTTCCATGCTGATGACCGCTATGCTACACTATGCACACATCCAAACAAAACTATGGACTTACAGATTGAGTGATAAAATTTGCTGAAATTAATTTTCTATATCAAAATAGAGGGCTTGGAAAACTTAACTCTTGTGGGGCATATTAAGGGCAAAAGGGATAGAGGAAGGCGGTGAACCACTTGCTAACAACCTTGTGTGAACAGATGGTAGAAATGGAAAAAAAAAAAACTGCTAAGAAACATTGTGGAGAGTCATGATTGCTTATTGTTCCGAAGGGACACAGCAAATAGAATATACAAAATTATGATGAACAATATTCATAAGAAAAAGAGCCAACATTTTAACATTTCCCCATGCACCCCCTCCCCCTTAAAATGTGACAGAGAGAGTAAGAGAAACACACACACGTATATTTTTTTTATTGAAATTGGAGTAGATCTAAGTAGCGAAATTAGATCAGAGCATTTTGTTTACTGATGGGAAATCTGATCTAGGGCAGAAGTTGTACCCAATGGAATCTGGATCATTAGAAGACAATGGAAATGGTCGAAATAATTTTCATCAGTTAAAAATTGAAATAGAGCTTAGTAATTCACATGATTTTGGTTGAACAGAAAAAGAAAAGATTTATTTAAAAAAGATTTATTTAAAAAAGATTTATTTAAAAAAGATTTATTTAAAAAAGATTTATTTAAAAAAGATTTATTTAAAAAAGATTTATTTAAAAAAGATTTATTTAAAAAAGATTTATTTAAAAAAGATTTATTTAAAAAAGATTTATTTAAAAAAGATTTATTTAAAAAAGATTTATTTAAAAAAGATTTATTTAAAAAAGATTTATTTAAAAAAGATTTATTTAAAAAAGATTTATTTAAAAAAGATTTATTTAAAAAAGATTTATTTAAAAAAGATTTATTTAAAAAAGATTTATTTAAAAAAGATTTATTTAAAAAAGATTTATTTAAAAAAGATTTATTTAAAAAAGATTTATTTAAAAAAGATTTATTTAAAAAAGATTTATTTAAAAAAGATTTATTTAAAAAAGATTTATTTAAAAAAGATTTATTTAAAAAAGATTTATTTAAAAAAGATTTATTTAAAAAAGATTTATTTAAAAAAGATTTATTTAAAAAAGATTTATTTAAAAAAGATTTATTTAAAAAAGATTTATTTAAAAAAGATTTATTTAAAAAAGATTTATTTAAAAAAGATTTATTTAAAAAAGATTTATTTAAAAAAGATTTATTTAAAAAAGATTTATTTAAAAAAGATTTATTTAAAAAAGATTTATTTAAAAAAGATTTATTTAAAAAAGATTTATTTAAAAAAGATTTATTTAAAAAAGATTTATTTAAAAAAGATTTATTTAAAAAAGATTTATTTAAAAAAGATTTATTTAAAAAAGATTTATTTAAAAAAGATTTATTTAAAAAAGATTTATTTAAAAAAGATTTATTTAAAAAAGATTTATTTAAAAAAGATTTATTTAAAAAAGATTTATTTAAAAAAGATTTATTTAAAAAAGATTTATTTAAAAAAGATTTATTTAAAAAAGATTTATTTAAAAAAGATTTATTTAAAAAAGATTTATTTAAAAAAGATTTATTTAAAAAAGATTTATTTAAGAAAGATTTATTTAAAAAAGATTTATTTAAAAAAGATTTATTTAAAAAAGATTTATTTAAAAAAGATTTATTTAAAAAAGATTTATTTAAAAAAGATTTATTTAAAAAAGATCTATTTAAAAAAGATCTATTTAAAAAAGATCTATTTAAAAAAGAAAAGATCTATTTAAAAAAGAAAAGATTTATTTAAAAAAGAAAAGATTTATTTAAAAAAGAAAAGATTTATTTAAAAAAGAAAAGATTTATTTAAAAAAGAAAAGATTTATTTAAAAAAGAAAAGATTTATTTAAAAAAGAAAAGATTTATTTAAAAAAGAAAAGATTTATTTAAAAAAGAAAAGATTTATTTAAAAAAGAAAAGATTTATTTAAAAAAGAAACAGCAGATGGATATTATGCAGATGTGTTTAAAATGACATCAGATTGTTCATGAGAAGTCCTTTCTCTTTTATGTTCTTAATGCCGTGTACATTGTGACACATATGGTTAATGGGAAAGGATAGGGGAAAAAAAATGAATTATTTTTGTTTTGTTTTGTGTTTTTTACAACTAACTGCATTTGAATTGTCTGCTAAGAAGCAAGAGGCCAGAAGAGAGTACCACAAGAGAGAAGTGTGAGAAACTTTTAGCACAGAACTTATGGTCACATCTCGACATTTCAACTGTAAAATGACGACACATTGCTGCTTACTATATACTGCTAAACTATATGCACACACAACTCTTTCAAGAGTTTAAATTTATTTTAAAATTATGTAAAACCTGGGACTAATATTAATTATTTTCCGCCCCACAATCTTTTTCCGACAGACGAAGCATCTATTGCTTCTGTCACTATTTTCACAGAGCGCATTGTAACATGCTACATTCCCCAGTTAAACCATTTCAGACATCTACAAGTACGACTCACTCTGCCATGTGCACAGGGGTGAACTATCCTCAATCCAATGATAAAAAAGGAAGTTCTATTCAGACAGCTTTAAAAGAACTGCTGCTTTGTGGAACAGACTCCTGAGAGGATACTTCCCTGTTTACTATAAACCTAACCATTTCAAGTCCAACTATTATCTATCCTACATAGCTTCATAAAAAAATTCTTACATCTTTGAAACAACACCATTCATTAACACTACCTTGAGAAGCACTTGGGTCTTGTATAGAGTGACCAAAAGCATAAAATAAATAAAATGACAATTATGCCTGATAATCAAATTCCCCTCCCAATATGAAATACTGTTGGTCCCACATTTCATGTGTTTATCTGATTGATTGCTTCATTTTAACTTTTCACATTGAGTGAATGAAGGGAAGACAACAAAGACCGACTTTGCTGCCTGTATTTCAAGGTCTAAAGGTAATGAATTCAACCAACGTCCCTATAATTTATCTAGCCAACATTACATATTCTTTAACATACTTTTGACATGAAGTCAAGTATACCAGAAAATTTTTCTTATCTTGAACTCGTCCATGCATCAAATACTGTTGCCATATCTGGTGCACCTAATGTACATCTTCAGATTTTTGATAAAATCCAAAGAAGGATCTTTAATGTAGTCGATCCTGACCAGGCATCTTGACTTCAATCACTTTCTCCCGTGGCTTCCCTCTGTCTTTTCTACAAATATTTTCATGGTAACTGCTTTTACAAGCTTTTTTTCTCCTGGTGCCCCGAAAACATGAATTTAGGTGTGCTATTACATTGGCATCTAGGTCCCATCCTTTTATATTGAAATAGCTAAATGCAACCATCACTTCTGCTCTAACAGTTTCGTTTCTCACACTTCCTGCCTGTGGAACTCCATTCTGTTTACTTGCTTCCCTGATAATTGTAATCTTCAAAAGTTTAAATGCAACATCGATCACAATCTTCTGTCATCTTGAATCCTGTTCATTTTTTGTAATTCCCTCAATCCACCCTATTCTCATTCTTCTCTCTTTCACTTCTGTATACTAGTGGTATTACTGTCTTGCTTGGGGTGAAATGATTACAATAAAAAAAATAATAATAATAATTTTCTATTTAGAATAACTACGAATGAAATATTCAACTTTTACATTAAGGCAATCTTGAGAAAATTAGAAGTCCTACCAGGATTTATTATTGGCAGCCACAATCTTAAAATATGCAGATGACACTGTTGACAGAAGAAACAGAAAGGGAAGTGCACAAACTTCTAGAGAAAGTAGTAAAAGTGAGAAGAAAGGACTAAACACCAATTGTAAAAAGAACGTATGGTTGTCAGCAATAGAAACAGTCCGAGGGGCAAACTACAATTTGTAAACACCGAAATCAAGTACAAAAGTTTAAATATCTAGGTAGTGTTTTAACAGGATAGAAAATGCCATGCTAAAATTTAAAGGCACATTAGAATAGCAAAAGATGCCATCAAAAGCTAAGCAAAATATTGAGAAACAGGAAAATTTTGTTAAAATTAAAGAAAATGATATATTATTCTGCTTTCACATTTGAATACATGGTAGATGATACTCAGCTTTTGTACATATACATCTTTGTGTGGACACAATTACTAGAGGTGGTGATATGTGTTTTATGTTGTAGTTTTGTTGGTTATATTTTGGAATACAGTTTGATTTCTTTAAGTATTGTAAAATATTATATGGATTACTATCATGAAAGGGTTCTTTCATGTTGCTTGTTTGGTTCATTGAGTTTGTTTATCATACACAGGACAATATACAATAAATTAAAATGTTTATTTGTTTAACTGCCAGACAAAAAGTTGGGATATTGGGCATCAATGGGGCTATAGGTAGAAACCTATAATACTAAATTTTTATTCTAAGTTTTTTTTTTTTTGTTTTATTAGTACAAGTTTTATGGTAGACATTAATGGATTAGGGGTGCAGGATAAGGGTGTGTCTTCTCCCAAGAGCAACAATTTCTCAAATGGTGCACCTTGGCCCACTACAGTGCCCTGAAAGGTAGTCAGGTGCACCAAAGTTAACAGAAGAGTAACTTATGAATTATTTGTATATTAAAAAAAAAAAAAAACCTTTATTCTTAAAATACTAGCAACACCAAGCACATGACTTCCATGTTTAAATCGAATCTTTATCATTTGATATGTTGAACAGGATGCTAAATTTCTTAATCTTTAAGAAGTGGATAATCCTTTGCTTTTTGCCTTCCTTAAGGGATTTAGATCAGTCATTATCTCTCTAAAAAGAAAATAGATTCTTCATAAATCCCTTTAAAGGAAAACTACTGCTAATCTTTTTGGAAATGCTGAACCAAAAGTTCATATTTTCAAATTTCATGACAAATTTCATGACAAATTTCATGACTAATTAAAACTTTGGGACGCACTTTCAATTTTAATAAAAATTGAAAGTGCGTCCCAGAGTTTTAATTATTCTACAAGAAAAGGGAGAAAACCTGATAAGAGGTACATGAGATAAAAAGTTGTGGAGAGCTATGATTGCCTATGTCTTGAAGGGACACAGCACATAGAAGACTAATAGTATAAATCGTTACATGAACAGTATTATAATACATTTCTACAGAACAATAGATGGAAATACATTTGTTCAGTATAATCATTTATTACAAGGTAACCCAGAAAGTCCTTGCCATTTTTCATTTATAAGAAAAATGGTATATCTACAGCAAATTTCACATACCATTCGTCCTCAAAATAAACCCCATTAGCATCCAGAACCTTTATGTCAATGTGCCTCCGGCTGTGAATGTGCGGTCAGTAAAAATCAGGTGTCTTGAACACCTGAAAGTTTGTCAGTGTCTGCCGCAAGTCTACCTCATTTGTGAAAGATTTCCTACGATGTGGTTGTCCAGAGAATGGAAGAGGTGGTAATCTGTTGGTGCAAGATCTGGGGAGTAAGGTAAATGGAACAGTATCTCCCAGCCAAGGTGCCATATGGTGTCCCTGGCCACTTACACTACGTGAGGCCTGGCATTGTCATGGAGCATGATATTGCATGAATGTAGAGGTAGTCTTGTGGTGTAAGGCACATGATCCCATGGTGACAACCAATATCTAGTTCACTTGGGAGTGTCATACAGGACCCACTTTTTGTGACTGGTGAGGGCTCAGTCAAATATGGGTACATTGCAGTGTCAAGAAAGCAATGAGAATCAAGCTGCCACTCATTGCTTGTTGGCTTCTGAGAATGTGTGAGTACTCGCTTGCTCAACTTGTATGCCTTCTGTATACGGTGCAGGTGAAATCATGCAGAAATTTGGAAGCATTCAGCAAGCTGACCACAGGTTTGACTGTTGACCTCCTAAATAGCCACTTTCAGAGTTTCATCATCCAGGTCCTGTGGCCAGCCACGTTGGGATTCATCAGAGATACAATTCTCCCGACCTGAACTTCTAGAACCAAAACCTCGTCAAGTGCTCACCTACAGCATTATCCCCAAAGGCTTGGCGTATTCAGAAACCTGATGCAGCTACAGACATACCCACCTTAAAGTCATAAAACAGACAACCCCGAACAAACTGCTTTGATACCGCCATGTTTCCTCACCACTGCTCAATCTATGACTGATGCGTGTGCACAAAACACCTGCATTGGTCAAGAACAATGCTCCCACCAGTTTCCCAGCATGTGACTCACTCATTCACATATCTGAACACTTCTTCCCACATGACATAAAAAAAACGACAAAGATTTTTTTGGTTATTAATATATTAGTATTTGCTATGACACATATGCACATTTAATCTGTAAGAAATCTGGACTAATTTTTGACTGGTTCAGTGTTAAAAAGGCCTTGTACCATATTCAGGATAAGCAAATACTCTGTTAAATGCATAGTGAATGTAAGTTTTCATATATTTCTTTAATGAACGCTATTTGTGATGTGATATTACATTACTTAAAACAGCTTGTGGGAAAATAATTAGCAGTACATTCCTATAACAAAATCTTTTCCAAGGAATGAAAAATTATATAATTGTGTATTTTAGCAGCAATCCTTCTTTTATAAATGTTTTGTTAAAAACCACTGACAAGGTACTGTGGTTAAGTTTTTTTTTAATTTAATTTTTTTCTTCTGTTCTTATAATTTTTTCTTTTCTGGACATAAATTACGCAGATATTGTCCGAATGTTCTGTATGCTCAAGCACTAAAATTAATGGAAGCATTATTAATAAAAAAGAAAAAGCCAATGTGCTGACTGCGTTTGGGAAAGAAAAAAAAATTCCTATAACTATAGATACATAAAAATTCCATAGACTCCATAAAATTATAAAATTATAAAAATACAAGAAAAATTAAATAAAAATACTTAACTACAGTACCTTGCCAGTCGTTTTTAATACACGCACACACATATACATATACACACACACACACACATATATATATACACACACATATATATATATACACACACACACACACACATATATACACACACACACACACACATACATACACACACACACACACACATATATATACACACACACACACACACATATATACACACACACATATATATACACACACACACACACATATACACATATATACACACACACACAATACCACAAGTTGACCCAAGCCTTGTGAGTGAAATTGGGTAGACAGAACTCGTGGGCCATCAATAGCTGTTCTAGCACAAAGCCACAAGTCATCGTGGCCAAGGGCTCAAGCGTGCTGGCCATGTTCAAATTGTTGATGCTGCTAGATTACACACTCTTCCAGAAACTGTAACTAAGATTTGCTCAGCATAATTGCAGTATAAACCACAGGTGGGCTCTGTGGGTGTTACACACAAAACATGTGCCCAAGTGACTGTCTGCAATAGGGATTGGCTAGCCACCCTAGTAGACGAGTATCCTCAAATACGAGTGGCCAGCTATTATTATTATATATATGCGCGCACACACATACATACACACACACACACACACACACAGTGACTGCTGGTGCTAGTAATAAAATACATATAATATCAGAGTTTAAATTTATGATAATAATAAATATACATTGTTTCTTACTGTTTAGCGCAACTGAGTTTCAAGCACAAGGCAATCATCAGGTGCAGATTAAAAACTGTTGTGTAATTTAAATATTAATATTTATAACCTACTGTCATAATAAATAAATGGACTGCTCCACTATTTTAACAGTACATTATAAATATTAATATTTAAACTTTAACGGTAGGTTCTAAAAGCACGGTGGAGTAATGGATAGCAGCTCGGATTGAGGGCTTGGAGAGCCGAGTTCAAGTTCCAGTCAAATCCATTACATTCACTTACATGCTAATATCTTTGGGAAAGGTATGACTCCTCTTCTTCCTCCAGCTATGGGTAAATAGCAAGACAGTCTGTCCTACTATTTACCCATAGCTAGGAGGAGAAGAGTTGGATTCATACATTTCTCAAGGGTATTAGCACATAAGTGAATGTAATGAACTCAACTGGAATTCAAACTTAGCTACCTGATTCCTCAATTCTACCATGCTTCCTATGAAGGCTTGAAAAAAAAAAAAAAAAAAAAAAAAAAAAAAAAAAAGAGAGAAAAGAAAAGGAAAAAGAGAGAGAGAAGAGTAATATGGTCATGCCTTTGAGGAATTGGAGAGCCAAGTTTGAATTCTAGCTGAATCCATTACATTCACTCACGTGCTATTACCCTTGGGAAAGGTATGAATCCTCTTCTCCCTCCAGCTATGGGTAAATAGCAGGACAGACCAGGTTCTATAGCCTTGGATGGCAATCAGTCTACTGCAGAAAGAAATGGCAATCTACTCTGGGGAAAAAAAAAATCTGCCTCGTCAGTCATGTATTGAAAGATATATGATCACATAACCATGCATGGCACATAACTGATGTTATAAATATTAATATTTAAATTTTGCAAATGTCAATTTCTAGTTCACAGCTGATAACTGCCTCATGCTTTCAGTGTTCTCTTAAACAGTGAGAACAAAAATGTATATTTTTTTATAGTAATAAAGTAAACAAAATATATGAAATATGACACATTAAATTACATCATTTAGTATGACTTTTCCAGTTAGCCTTGACAATATTTGAGGGTTCTTAAATTTAAAAATTTGGAAAACCAGATATGTTTTTTCTTCTTCTGTTTATAAATAAATGTTGCAAAACAAAATCCTTACATTTTCAAGTTCATCAGAAGACAAAACACGTTTATAAAAAAAAGTTTCCTCTTTTGTCTTCATTCATTGTTTTTACAGATATATTTTATTTATATCTGAATTTTTACGCATACACTATATATTACAGAATTACTTTCAAAATGTCAACCTTAATAAGTAGCTTTAAGCCGTTTGCTTCTCGATTGATGATTGGTCAGTTAAATTTGTATTTGCATAAAAAGTCATAATTATATTTAGCCTGAAACAAATGCGTGGGAATGAAATACTGTAAATAACACCAAGGAGAGCTTGTCATGTTAACTTTTAGGCAGGATTTTACATTTTTATGTAATTGCCTTCATTACATAAAAAAAAAAAAAAAAATGCTTTCTCCATCTGTGGCAGAATGCACAATTCACACAACTGTAGAATTTCAGTCAATGTGCATTTTCATGCTTGCTTGAAGATGGTCGATTTTATGGAGTTAACATCTCTAGACCAGTTGTCAACGAAGGCTTTAGAACCCAGTCTGCCTGCTATTTAACTAATACGAAATACTTTACTAAATACAATTTGTATTTATTAAAAACAAACATCTTACCTATTGAGAACTGAGGTGCAACCACAATCACAACCAGCAACAGTGGTGTATTGTGGGTATAAAAGAAGAATTGAGAGGGAGGGAGTCCATTTTATCCTGTTAAAGGTCATGGGATCGAGACGACATGTTGAGGGAAAGCAGTGAAGAGTCTAAATGTAATCCATTTATGCTTTTTACGGCCGATTCTCTAGCAGTATTTTTTGTATTTTTTATGTATATTTACATTTTTGTCCTCAATTGGCCCTGAAGAGTGAGGAGCAATATTCAGTTAGCCCCTTTTTGCTATCCTATTTTTTTCTATCCATCACGTTATTGTGAGTAATTTTTTTTCTCATCCTTGCTCTTCCTTCCATTGCTTTATATATTTTTAGATATACTTTTCAGATGACCATTTTTAAAGCCCTAATAAAATCTTGTATCCACCAAAGATTATTTTTCTGTAATTGGAGAGCATCTGGTTGCAGTAAAATAAGTTATTAATATTTCTGTTGTGGTTTAAATTATGTTGATTTTGTATATGATAATTATCAAAATAATACTTGCTTGTCAATGAGCGAAGCCATTATTTCCAAGTGCTTCTTTAATATTAAATAATTCTTCTAAATAAATAAATAAATGGCAAATCGTGTATGTCTGTGCGTCTGAGACCCGTTTAACTCGGGCCACACTTGCTCTACACAGACATATACCTTTTTGGAATCAGGATGATCCCAGGATTGAAAATCTGCTCTTCATCTAGTGCTTGAATACCCAGCATTGGAATTTGTGTCCAGATGAGGAGAGAACAGTTAAAAATTCAAATTTTAAAATAACTGAAAAATAAATAAATAAATAAATAAAAAAGTGATTTTAAAAGTTTAATTTTATATTGAGCTTAAAATAACAAAAACTTTCTTAATTTAAAAACTTGGTTTTAAATTCAGTTTAAAATATCTCCAAAAGTTTGTGAATAAAGGAAATTTCCTTTCTTCAAATGCCAAGGAATCGGAGTTAAAGAGAGTTTCATGATGTGAGGTTATGAAGTTCCACAGAATTTATGCTTTGAAGAACTCAATTCAATTGTAGTTCCACAGAGTTTGTGATTTGAAGAACTCAATTTTCAGCCTGAATTGGAATTTCAGCCGAAATCAGTCTTTTGGATGGAATTGTACTTATAGCCAGAATCAGAGTTAAAGTGAGGTTTTTGAAGTTCCATTGAATTGAGGAATTCAAAGTTATTTCTTCAAAATCATCATTCCTGTTTTCTAAACTGGACCAGAGGTCCCTTTATTTTGGGGCTACAGACTGAATTAGCCCTCCACAGTAGCTTGTTTAAAGGTCTGTTTTTAAGCTAGTGATAGAATATGAGTCCTAGCTTTTAAGCTAGTTATAAAATATTCTAATAGAGGAAGAGATTAATTTACACTGGTTGATATTGGGGTTTTTATGACTGCTGTCTGTCCAAGACATCAGTAAGTGCATTTACTTTGATAGTTAAGGACATCGGAATTAATACTAGTAGGTCTTTCAGGGAAGTAATAAAGTTCTGATCAATAAAGACAAGAAAAGGAATTTTTTTTATTGTTGCTGATCAGATGTAGATAGATTTTATGGTTCGACTGTATCTAAAGCTGAAACATATTTCAGGTTGTAGAAGGTTGCTTACAGTACTTTAGGTTCTCAAGTGTCACCTCTCTAAATACTGACCAAGCTCAATGCTGCTTAACTTCAGTGATCGAAGAGAAACTGGTGTTTTCAGCTTGATTTGATTATAGGCTGATATCAGATGTAAAATTCAATATGGAATTACTTTCAAAGGTTTGCTTCAGCTTTATATATATATATATATATATATAAGCAAATGTGTGGATGTAGATCCGACGGTATGATGAAAATGTGGAAAAGACAAAGCAAAATCCGAATATGTGAGTTTACTGTTTTTTTATTATGTTTTTGCTTTTGTTATTCTGTCGACGTCGGACGTTTTGGTCAAATAGACCTTCTTCAGGACATGGTTAATGGAGACATATTTATATTAGATTTAAGTTAGATGAAGAGACGATATTCTGACTAGTCCTGTATATATCGTCTCTTCATCTAACTTAAATCTAATATAAATATGTCTCCATTAACCATGTCCTGAAGAAGGTCTATTTGACCAAAACGTCTGACGTCGACAGAATAACAAAAACAAAAAAAACAGTAAACTCACATATTCGGATTTTTCTTTGTCTTTTCCACATTTTCATATATATATATATATATATATATATATATATATATATATATATATATAAGTGCTCAATATCAGAGATAGAGCGTGTGTAAATATAAAAGTGAACATAGAAGTCAACACTTAGAGGCGACAGTGTTTCATGCTAGATGCAATCGTCAGAGTTGCCTGACAATTGCATGTAGCATGAAACAGACTGTCGCCTCTAAGTGTTGACTTCTATGTTCACTTTTATATTTACACACGCTCTATCTCTGATATTGAGCACTTTATCCCATAAATATAGCACACTTTAAGACTATATTTCTTATATATATATATATGATCAAGATTTTATATAAGAAGGGATATATCATCAAAGTACCCAACATAGTATAAGGTTTGTGCATTGCATTAAAAATCTTATTTTCAAAGGATGCCATATAATAAATTTAAGAAAGCATGTCTGGGGAGACATCCTATGACTGTGCTTGGTTTATATGTAAATATTTCTTTGACGACCATAAAAGTGAGCTTCTGTGGTACATGAAAACAGTAGGTTGTATAAATTGATTTGTTTTGTTTATGGTTTATCTATCTTTTCAAGATTATTTAAAGCTAGAAAATATTTTTAGATTGTAAGCATTTTATGGAGGAGATAATTTACTGATTCAAGTTATACTAATTAACCCATAGCTGGGGAGAGAGGAGGTAGATTCATACTTTTCCCAAGAATATTTGCACATAAAGGAATATAACAAACATAACAGAAACTGGAACTCTGCTCTACTATTTCCAATTCCGAGCTATTATCTATTACACCACCCGGTATTCCCAAGCAGACACCCATCTAAGTACTGACCAGGTTCAGCGATGCCTTACTTCATTGATCATATAAGGACCAATGTTTCAACATGTGGCCATAATTTCTTTTCAGTATGCATGCATGCACACACACATTGACATTTTGCAGCTTGTTTAAATATAAATATATATTTTTTAGATTGTAAGAATTTTGAAGCTAACTATTTACTGATAAAAATCCTTCTGGGGGTAGAAGAGATGTACTCCTATCTTTCCCAAGGGTATTTGTGTATAAGTGAATATAATGAATCAAAATTGGAATTGGAACTAGACTTATTTTCAATTCCATGCCATTATACCACCTGCACATCAAAGTTTACCCCACCTGGTATTCCCAAATATTCACCCATCTAGGCACTGACCAGGCTCAACATTCATCTACTAAGAACCAGTGTTTAAACGCAATATGGCCGTAAACATTCTGATATCAAATATCCAACACCAGGAAAAATTCACCAAAAGGCTCCATATACATTCATTGTCAGTTATATTCAATCAAAAAATTATATTAAAAAAAAAAAAAGTGCTGAACTGCTACATAATATTAGTCCTTGTATATGGCAAGGCAGTGAAAGTGGGAAAACATCCTTACAGATGAAAAGGACACTTGAGGCAACAGAGATGTAGTTCTATAGAAGGATGCAGAAAATACCATAGACAGAGGATGTGAGTAACAAAGAAGTTTTAAGGAAAATGAGAACAAAATTACACTTAGAATCCGAAAGAGACAGTTGAAATTTCTGGGACAAATGAGGAAAGTGAGCTTGGAGAATTTAACACTTACAGGACATACTGAAGGCAAGAGGCACAAATGCAAAGATCAAGTAACCTACCTAATAAGCTTAGTAGAACTGGGGCTTGAAAGAATAGCAAAGGGGGCAAACATTGCTTAGGTCTGCAAAGGATACGAAGTTGTAGAGACCCATGATTACTTATGGCCTGAAGAGATATAACAAAATGTATAGTTCTGTTTATATTACACTAGCCAAATTACCTGTGCCTTGTTGTGTGTCACACATTTAAGAAAATGATTGATTTTAAATAATTGTAATAATTTGTGGAGAAAAATGATGCATTTCAACATTACTCAATGATCTTTCCAATGTGACCTCAATCTTCTGGCTTTCTTCTACATTTTGGATAGAACTCATTCCCATATTTAAATTTAATTTAAATCAAATGGAAAAAACTTTTCACTGGAGGAAGGGGTGGGGGGTACAAAATAGCTTGATCTGACCCCTTTGATATGTATTTGATGCAATACTTGATTGAATGAATTGATGAGCAGATTTCAACATTGATATGATGGTTAATTATCACAACAAATATGCATTGTAAGGCACTCCCCCCTGATTGGGGATTTCTTGCTCAACTTGACATCCATATTGTCTCATTTTGATCTTGCCAATGTACCGAAATCTTCTAGCTTCCTCCTATATTTTGCATAGGAGTCATTCCCTTGTTTGAATTTAAATTTAATTTATATCAAAGGGGAAAAAATTTTCTGTGGTGGGGTTTGTGCCTCTCAGAGACCACCTTTGAGCAAAATGAAATATGAAGTAGGCTGGGTAATTTAGTTTCAGAATATATATGGTTATAGGGGCCTATCTCCAAAACCCTAAGAGGAGCTTGATAACAAACAGACAGAGGCTACAACTTTCATATATATATATATATATATATATATATATATATATATATATGAGAGAGATATTTGATAGTAGTCTGTGACATGATTATAGTAAAAGTTTAGAAACATACAAAATGCCTCAAACTATGAGAAAAAAAAGTTGGATATTATTACAAATGTTTTATTTTACAGTTTCACCTAATTAAATTTTTTTAAGTAAAGTGAAAACCAGTTTTTGGAGGAAAAAAAAAAAAAACCATGCTTCTGTTACTATTTTAAAAAAAGCTGACTAAGAACTGTTTGATATTTACTAAACAGAGTTTAGTATAGTACAAGGGCACAAGACTGAAATTCCAGATCAAATTCACTACAATAGAAATGGTCTAGCACTCAACATGAAGTAGAGTCATTTACTTAGTTAAGCTTAGTATGGTAGATGAGAATGTAGTTAAACAGTTAAAAGTACAGAAAATGGGAGACACAGATTACATTTATTCTGAGTAGCCATTCTTAAATGTAATCTGTGATTTATACTGCTAATTATCCAGCAAATCTTTTTTCCTCTCCTTTTATAGTCACTGTGCACATATTTACATGTTTTTTTTGTCTTGGAATGGCCTTGAGGAGCAATAATCAGTTAGCCCTTTTTTCTTGTTTCGACCCACTACATTATGAGGAGTGATTTTTTTCTTATCCTTGTTTTCCTCCCCTTTTCACATACATATATATATATATACACACACACACACACACACACACAATATATATATATATAAAAATTGTGGTACAATTTAATTTATATTACAACAAATTCAACCTGCACGCTCCACAAGTTTGTAGCTGTTATCAATAACACATTTCGATTTACATTATATTTTTTGTCTTGGATACTATCTGAATTTTACCAAAAAGAAAAGTTTCCATGCCTGATGATGACCAGAGAACCCATCGAAAGTACGTCCATATTTAAGGAAGGCCTAATACAATTTATAATTTTAAAAAAGCAAAGATCGTATCATTCATCAAGTGGTTAGTGGGTTAATGCATCTTTAAAATTAGTCAAGTGAATTTGCCATTTTATATCATTAACTTTACTAATTTACTTTTTGTATGAATGATTCATTGTTTTATATATATATATATATATATATATAAAGAAAAAGCCAACACTCAATAGCATCAACTATGATCACAGCCACAATGTGCTGACTGTGTAGAATAAAACAAACCTATAACTCTAGATATACACATAAAACAACCAATACATTCAGTTTAAAAAATAAAAATTAAATAATAATATCGCCCTTGATAATGGCTAAAAGAATAGGTGAAAGTGAAGTGCTTGGATTTACAGAACATTTGGACAATTTTCACACACTTTATGTCTAGAAAAGTAAACACTTATACAAACCCAAGAAAAACTTAATAAAAAGCTTATCGCAGTATCTTGTATTTTTTAAAAAGTAATAAAATATCTGAAGCTATAAACAACAGGGCCACAATAGTGTTATGGATGTGAGGTTCAATCTCATGACAAGCAAATTCGCCCACAGTATGAGCTTGTTAACCAGCACACGTGTCCTGACCCTTAATGTTGTTACCTGATTATTGGTATTAAAAAGATTTTTTTTTTTTTTATACAGGTGATTTTTGAGATCCCAGATTATTTTTAATGATTATGTTAGTAGGGTGCTGAAAGGTTTTTTGTTCTGACCAGAAAGGAACTGCTCCCCAAATTTTGATGTTTGGTTAGGTTTTGGAAAGTGGGTCAGGCTAAGAATCAAACATGTAATACTAGTTATGACCTGCAAAACAAGTATACTAAACATTATACTTATTTAAAATAATCCTCATGTATTCTAGTGTATTCTAATGAAAACCACATATGTATGACACTTAGTGAGGATCAAAGTCATAACATTAGTCTCCACCAGCTAAACAAGTATGCTTCCAGGTTAAAGTCAACAGCCAGTTTTTAATGTTTTAAACCTAAGTAAAGGTCATTTATTGAGGTTCTATTTTTTTTTTATCATTTCATCCCTAGCAAGGCAATAAAGACACCAAGACGTAAAGAGTTACCAAGAGTGAAAGAACCAGAAAAAAATCTTTTAAAAAAGGTGAGAACAATAAAAGAAAAGTATTAAAGTAACACTGCATTTAACCTTTTGAAGATCAAAGTTGATTGAAAAGGAAAAAGCTGGAAGAGAATTCCACAAGCATGAAATGTGAGAAAAAAATGTTTACATAGAACTTATGAATACATCTAGCTATTTTCAGTTGGAAAATGATGGGACTTAGTTGCTTATCTAGTAATCTATATATAAAATTCTCTGACTTGCATTAGTCCGTCCATTACAGCCTCAAAAATAGCCATACATTGACCAATCAAAACCAAATTTTGGCAAGAAGTGGAAACGGGTAAAGGGGTTAAAAAGTACAGTTGGTTTTACTAAGGTGTGTAACTTAATACAATAACCTTATTTATTTTTTGAGAAAAATTAAAAGTTTTATTTAAAATACAAAATACTCACATTTTAAAACCAATTCTTAAAATAAATACTTATTTAATAAAAAATGCAATATTGTTTTTTGCATATCTTTTAAGTTTTTATATATTCACTGATTGGTTTGTGAAATTGAACGAAACAGTCTTTGTAAATCTCGACAAAAAATACTTCAACAATACTAAATACTGTGACGGTCACTTGTCAGCATGTTGCAAAAAAAAAATTCTACTAAACTTAAAATCATAAAATCTGCGGTACCAAAGAGGAAAGCTTACCAATACAATTACCATATTTATAGAAAAGGTACAGGGAAGTAACGTTATGACAATGACAAAGTCACTGAATTTAATTTACTAGGAATTAATAAATGCTAATGGCTGGCCCTAGTTTATCTGTCTTAATGCAGTTTGAGAGTAAATGACTTAATAAGGCTTTGATTATCACAGTAAAAAGAAGTTTATTTCCTAATAATCCCAGGCATTACATTTTTATCCTTTAATCTTAAATGTTGGGTGAGAGACATCAAGTTCATTATATTGGGTTTGGCCAAAAAGCTTTTGCAGTTTATTAAGTAAATTTTCTACTTAATAACCGAACAAACTTTTTGGCCAACCCAATGTAATCATGGAAAAATTCCCCTGTAAAAACACATACATACTGAACATTTTTTTGTGAATGCTAATATCATTCAAACATTATACAGTGATCAAACCTCATATTGTGAAAATCTTATATCAAAATTAAGCTCATAATCATATGTCCAACTGTCAACTTAGTAATCCTTCAAACATGAGAAAGTGCTGAAAAGTTCTCAGCCTAACCCAGATCCCATAACCTGATTCAACTTAAGAATTTAGTCAGGAAAATCTTTCTGTTCAAGTTTTCAGCACCCACTAATCCAATAATGAATAGTTCAGGACCTAAAAAAATATCCCATGTATAATCAAATTGGACACACAAGCACTACACTCTCTTGTATGTTAACTTGTCACTTCTCAAAACTTAATACAATTCATGCATCTATCAATCACATCACAAATAATCAAAACAGGATTGTTAATGTAAGACAAATATTAGTAGATATTAACAACACACTATACAGCATTCAATGTAAGGACAGACTCAAAATACTCAAAGATGATATTATATGTAAAATCAATCTGTATTTATATCTTTCACTACAGGGGGGATGTTAATTTAAAATGTGTATAAAATATTTAATAGTATATTGATTTTTTTTTTTTTTTTTTTTTTTAAATCATTTCACCCAAGCAAGAGGATAAGGCCACCAGGATGCAAAAGATTACTGGGAGAGAAAGAGGAGAAGATTTCATCAGGAGAAATGACAATAAAAGAGCAGAGTTCAAGAAGACAAAATATGTCAATTAATGTTGCATTTAAATTTTTGAAGACTGGGTAACAGGGAAGCAAGAAATCATTGAGATGTGTGCAAAAAGAAACTATTAAAATAGAACATACAGTTACATCTAATTCAACAGTAAAACGGTGAGACCTAGTTGCCAATCTAGTGTTATGTTCTGTGTCGTCTCTGGCTCCCCACACATAAAATGTTAAAAAGGACCATTTCTTTTTCTCATTTGTTTTATTAGGAGAGAGTGGTAGTAGCTGGCATTCTAAGAGGCAGTAGGAGGAATGACATCACATGAACACATGTCACATGTTGGCTTAGCATCCTTCTGTGGGTGGTCTTAGCCAGTTGCTAATCTGGATATGGGAGGCTTATCTTGCATCCCTCTATTAAATTTGTGCCATTTTGGACTTATATCCAAAACCTAGACAAAAAGGTAATCCATCACTGTCAGAATACCATATTCACAAGGCACTCTAGCCAATTGCTGACCATTCTGGAACTGGCCTTCACATTCTGTAACATTAGTAGCATGCTTAGATTCATGCAGTTGAGGCACCAAGAAGAAAAACTCAGAATAATTGCTGTGAAAATATTTGTAGAAAAGAGGATTATCAAGCTCTGTGAGAAAAAGATTCTGTATGTGCGTGATATGATGAATGTGGTCATGTCTGCTTTTCAAGTGCAGGCCTCCTCAACCACAAACATGGACACAGAAACATCCCCATCTACCAATATTATACCCAGCAAGACTTTTCCTGCAGCATTTATAAGTAAGTGTGTAGGTCAGCCAGTGGACTTATTTGGCACCATAAAACTAAGAATCCAGACAGGTTGCTGTCAGAAGACTCATTGTACTTTATATGGAATGGCTTTCAGATCACATGAAACATTTAAGTTGTCATCAACAACATGAAAATCATCCTTGTAATGGAGTTATGAATCCTGGGGCTGGTCTTACACAGTCACGAGTTGACTTCCATATTTATTATATATTACATACAAACATTAAGGCAGTAAGACAGACAAGTTGTTCATTAAAACAAGTTTTGTTAAATTTTTTATTGTATTTTTCATAGTGTATATCTACTGATAGGGAGAGAGAGAAATAAAGACTAACAGAACCGACTGCTTAAAAGTTGACAATATTTAAAAAATAAAAGTAAACAAAGACATAACCAACCATATCGGTTCCAGTTGGTAGAGAAAACTATAAATTTACATAAGGGACAACAGATTGGCTTCCTAAGTACATAAATTTTGTTCTTGTTTTCTTTAAATAACATTTCTTAACCGAATTAAGAGAAAATTTTTAAAGTTACAGGTTTCCCCTAAAACATTTAAATGAAAAAAAAAAAACCTGAAATTCTTCAATTGCAAAGAGTCAACAAACAAAATCTCTACTTGTGTATATATAGTTTCACATACTTTCAGCTCCAATTATATCATGCACCAAAATACAGAATGAAACAATCCATAAGAAACAAAAAAAACAAAACACCAGAACAATAAACCCCAAAAAATTAAAAAAAGAGAAAAAAAAATAAAATAAAAAAAAGAGAAGAAACCAAAACGACAAAGGCAAATATGACAAAGATGATCAAGATAAAGATGATCAAGATGATCAAGATAAAGATGATCAAGATGATCAAGATAAAGATGATCAAGATGATCAAGATAAAGATGATCAAGATGATCAAGATAAAGATGATCAAGATAAAGATGATCAAGATGATCAAGATAAAGATGATCAAGATGATCAAGATAAAGATGATCAAGATAAAGATGATCAAGATGATCAAGATAAAGATGATCAAGATGATCAAGATAATCAAGATGATCAAGATAAAGATGATCAAGATGATCAAGATAAAGATGATCAAGATGATCATGATAAAGATGATCAAGATGATCAAGATAAAGATGATCAAGATGATCAAGATAAAGATGATCAAGATGATCAAGATAAAGATGATCAAGATAAAGATGATCAAGATAAAGATGATGATCAAGATAAAGATGATCAAGATAAAGATGATCAAGATAAAGATGATCAAGATAAAGATGATGATCAAGATAAAGATGATGATCAAGATAAAGATGATCAAGATAAAGATGATGATCAAGATAAAGATGATGATGATGAAGAATATTTGTCATTTGTTATAGTTGTATAGTGGTTTTTCAAATAGTGTCTGAAATTTTATAGTGACAGTAAGATTGTAAGACCCATTGTCAACCTTGACAGAGATTAATCATTAAATATACATCAGACAAAATTAGCTACACAAGAGTCTCTCAAACTGCTTCAACAACAGTAACAAATATGTGTGATGCTACAGAGGGTGAAGAAATTAATGTGCACAGACACCTGGGTGGTGTAAAAAAAAAAGTTATTAACCAAAACAAGAGCCCAGAACAAATTCTGATGTTTACTCAGGTTTTTGGAAGTCAAGTAGACCAAGAACATTTCAGCACACTCATATCTATTCATTAATAAACAGAAAATAACATTTGGATAGTTATTAAAACTATTCTCATAACATACACTATTAAATATCTTCATTCATTTCCTATCATATCACCAAAACAAATAACCTAACAGCTGAATAATCCTTTACCTAAAGGCTGCTTAACTCTTTCAACCCTTGACTTATGTGTGTGAAGGGATAAAGAAACTCATCACATTACTTTTGATGCAGAATAACTTAAAGATTTCATTAGAGGTTGAGAATCCTTTATTCATAATTCTTGGGGCCAGAAGTGCTTTGGGTTTCAGATTTTTTCAGAGTTTGGATAACAGGCTATTTAATTTGTATATGGTGGACTCTCCTGTCGTATTCCTAGAAACCGACAGCCCAAACACCAGCACACATGATTTGATTAAAGTGGTGAAAGCTTTGTGCAGAACCAAACACTTTTTGAAGGGCTGAATACAGAGATCTAGTGCACTACATGCCACAAGGTCCCCAAACAACCCTCCACAGGTTTTGAATTCAGAGTTTGTCAAGAAACGACGACTCTGATAACTGGCTTCTTGAAGGTGGTCAGAACAGGAGAAACAATAATTGGCTCTATATTGACCTCTGTTGTAGAGTGAAATGAACTGATCTATTCTTGGAACTTTATAAGCTGCCGATCAGAGTTGTACATATACTTCTTCCTGAAATCTACATATGTAAATCTAGGCTCATAACAGATATTCAGCTGCTGGTCTTCCCTTTCAACGAAAATAGTTCTGTGGTACGATACAAAATTATAACATCTTGTTCGTCTGTGTTGTGCTGGGTCACATACTGCCTTAACTTCTACCTTGTTTTTTTTTTCTTTTTAAATCTGGTCCCATGAATGCATGTTATGCCCACATCAGAATAAGTAGGTATTCTGTTAAATAACTATTTCCTGAAATGCCAATATGCAAATTCTACGGCTCATCAACCCCTTTGCTAGTTATTGCAAGCCAGGAAATATTTTGAGATTCTAAGATTTTTTTTTTTTTTTTTTTTTGAGATAAATGTTTAGTGATACGAGTCTTAGTAATTAACCCATAGCTGGGGAGATTACAATCAATATATAAACTGATCCCTCACTTTATAGCCACGGTCGTTACAATACATTTATATTTCAGAGGATGTAAATAAATTTAAAAGACGGGCTTGTGTAGCTAATCAGTATTTCTATGGCTTATCAAACCTTTGCCAGTTATTTAAAGCCAGAAAATATTTTTACATTTTAAGATTTGTTTTGTTCTGAGATAATTGTTTAGTGATACAAGTCTTACTAATTAACCCATAGTTGGGGAAAGAAAAGGTTGATTCATACCTTTCCCCAAGAGTATTTGTGTGTAAGTGAATATAATGAAACCAACTGAAATTAGAACTCAGCTCACCGATTAACAATTCCAAGCTTTTACCCATTACACCATTGACACATCTAAGCTGAGAGCACCTGGTATTCCCAAGTGGTCACCCATGTAAGTACTGACCAGGTCTGACACTGCCTAACTTTAGTGATCGTACAAGTACCCACATACAAATAAAGGCTCAGAGCACAGATATTCAATTGTTTATATTCTTTCTAGACTAAAATAGTCTCATTGCAAAATATGGAATTATAACCATCTCATAACATAAATAAAATACAGTTGATGCTTAACAAAACAAGATTGTCTGATCAAATACATCTATTCACTAAACTTAATATTTAAAGCAATAAGAAATAAATGTTAGAATTCTTTTTTTTAAATCCATTAATTGCTTAAAAGTTACTTTGTTTACATTTTGAGTAAGAAAACAAAATTAGCAAACACAGACTTCAAAACATCACAAGATGTGCACTTAAGATAATAGAGTTTTAATTTGCTGTGATGACTGCATGTAGCCTTAAAACAAGCTTAGCTTAAGGGGCTTCAGATTCAATTTCTGACAGAAGGCACATTTTTCTGTGAAAATTTAAGAGTCACACAATACATGAGTATGTAATATATATATATATATATTATATATATTATATAATACATACAATATTATACAATATAAATACAATTTAGAATTTTATTTTGTATTTATTTTGAAGTCATACAATTATTTTACATTATTAAAAGTTATGATTTATGTGTGTGTATGTGAGTGAATTATATATGGATGTATATGTGTATTATTGTGTGTGTGTGTATATATATATATATACACACACACACACACACACAATATATAAATATATCTATATTTTTTTTTTAAGTCATACAATTATTTTACATTATTTATTGAAAGTCATATGCTTTGATTTATGTGTATGCATATTTTTGTGCATGTATATGTGAGTGAATTATATATAGGTGTGTGTGTGTGTGTGTATATGTATGTATAGATCACTCAGCCACACAGCCACAGGCGTTGCTTTAGAATCACGAGGCACCGAGTTCGAATCCTGGCTGGAATTAATTTCAGCAGCTATCGGACTCCAAGCACAGGGCACCTTTGGCAAGTGTCTGTTCCATAGCCACGGGTCCACCAAAACCTTGTGAGTGAATTTGGGAGAGGAAACTGTGTGGAAGACCTCGTTGGCCAAAGCTAGCACGATATCACAAAAACACTGTGATTGCGAGTTGAGGTGGCCAGCCTTGTTCATTTATGATCACGCTGGGTTCGCACCAACGCTCTAAAACTGTTAATTGGTTCTGCACACGCCAATAACAGTATAAACTGCAGGTGGGCTCTGTGGGCATTTCCCAGTTGGGAAATTGCAAAAATGCCTGTGCAAATGTTGCCATATGCGCTAGCTAGCTGTCCATTGCAACGGGTGTCCTCGATATCGAGTGGCCAATTATTATATGTATGTATGTATGTATGTATGTATGTATGTATATGGGTATGTTTATGTATGTGTGTGCATTGTATATACAGTCAACAAAATTATTTGTACACTCATCAATTTTGTATATTTTTATTCATTTCTCAGAATCTAATGCCAGTATGATTGCATTTTTTTATTACATGTTAATAAGCGGAGAAAAAAAAATATATATATATATATATATATATAACTCATTTTTCAAAACAGGTTAAATCCGACAAATTTGACAGTCGAATTATGCCAAATAAGAAAAGACAAAATTATTCATAGAATATGAAAAATAAAAAATTGAACAATTTTCAATAGCATGGTCCCTTTCATCTTTATAAACATACTGCAATCATTTTTTAAAATTTTTGTTGACATTTGAAATCTTTTCTGGGATTTTCTTCGTTTCTTCAATAGTTACACGTAACAGTTCAGTACTTTGTCTCTAATTAAATTTTTCTGTTTCTTAATGCTTCGCTTAACCATTGGAGGGCATTTTTGGATACCCCAATGCACCTTCAGATTTTAGGGTTACGTTCTCTGTCCTCTTCCCAGAATGGATCAAAAAACCAGGTCCACGGTTCGTCACTGCGTCAGAGATAAAAAAAAATAGCTAAATATTCTTCTCTTGCTGATAGATTTTTTTTTTACTCCCGTGGCAGTGGAGACTTCAGGGGTTATTGGCCCTCGTTCGATGGTGTTCCTTCGGAGGATTGGCGCGATTGCGTCTTGATTAAGGACCGAGCATCGCGAAACGGAGTGGCTCTTGCAGCGTGTCTCACTGGCGACGATTCGAGGTAATGCTTTCTCCATCATAGCGGCTGGCAGAGGATAGAAAAAAAATTGTTTATAGTTACGTTGTTCTGGAATTGTCATCATTGGTCGACTGAACTTGCTTTGTTTCAATGACTTTTGTTTTGTTATTGTTAATTACTTTATACCCACTATTATTAAAAAAAAAAAAAAAAAATATCCGCTTAAAAAAAAAAAAAAATTTAATTTTTCCTTTGTCAGCTTAGATTGCATTACTGTCTTAAACACCAAGTGTCTGAATAATCATTCATAACAATGAGCAAAGATTTTTTTCCCCTTGGAGTAAAAAAAAATTAAAAAAAATAAAATAAAAAATTTTCCATCTAAATCAAGTGTTATTTCTGAATCCATATTCAGGGCTGTTCAATCACATCAGGATTTCATGTGATGATTTAGTGGGGTAACTTGTCCATTACTCTAATACCGTAATAAAATAAAGTTTAATTTTTCTCTCCAGAATCTACCTTAAATATCTACAAGTCTACCATTCATCCATGTATTGAATACTACTGCTACATATGGTCCAGGGTTCCGGCTATATATTTAGAGATTCTTGATAAAATCCAAAGAACAATCAGCAATATTACTGGTCCTGACCTGCCATCTCAGCTTCAGTCACTTTCCCATCACTGTAAAGTTGCTTCCCTGTGCCTTTTCTATGAATACTTTTATGGTAATTGTTCATCTCTTTGCTATGGTACCAAAACTTTATGAAATTAAGCACAGTAATAGATTGGCAACAAAGTCTCATCAACTTATAGATAAGTTGGCTAGATTTAACCCATAAGTTACTATTTTTGCACTTCTTACTTGAGGGACTCTTCTGGCTGCATGCTATTTAACCAACTTCAATCTTCAAAAATTTAAAGTCAATGTTTTCCAATCTTCCTGATTACCCTTCTATTGTTCTCAGTCATGTTTCTGCTAATTCTTCCACACCGGTAACCCCTCGTCTTAGTGACTTTATTGCCTTGCTTGTGATAAATTCCGTTAAAAAAATTATTTTATTTTAAATCTATACCCTAAATTGTTATAAGTCTCATAGTATCAAGTAAAAGAAAAAGAGAGGAAAGAAAGGAGCCAATTTAATAAAAAAATACTAACAACATATCAAAGAAAGATGCCAGATATCTTTTAAAATACTCTTCTGACATCCTCATTATAATTTTCTAATGGATATGAGTGGCATAAGCAATAATCATGGCGAGACATTCCAGCTAGATATATTCGAGATGGTACAGCAGTATCCAGGTCAGTTCAGATCACACATAATGGGTGATTACTGTTGGTCCATACTAAAAGGATATCGGTTTAATGTACAAGCGCATATGTCTCACATATTTCTGAATATTTTAGAAATAATGTTTTGTATTTATTCTGTTACTTTCTCAAAGTCATTTAAATTACCCTTGAACAAAAATGTACTATTTACTCATATGCTATAGCCTCTCAAATAAACAGGCCAGGGGATGCTTACCAAATAAAGATTCTCTTTCAATTAACAAATAAGACTGTAGTAGAGAGTAAGAGCTGGCAACAAAGTAGTAATTAAAATATATTAAGTCCATATAAAGCCAGATGGGATGTGTTAAGATTTCTAAGGTGATAGAATATACAATTCAGATCAATAAACATTCAGTTTTCATTTGTATGCCATCATGAAGTTTTAGGTAACAGGAGCTGGGTTAAAATAAGCTATGGAGAAGGGGGAGGTCTTAATTTCCAATATATATGATGGTTGTCAACTTATTAATTGATTATGACGATGTTGAACACATTAATGTAATACAACTACTGCATTGACTATTTCCGCTGGCATTAATTTTACACTTAATTATATATGTGCACTACAAAAATACATTTATATGGTTAAAATTCTATATAAAACAAAATTGAAATATTACACTGGAAAATTAACAATATGAATATTACAGAGAATCATGTACAAATGACCTATAAAGTGTGTGTGTGTCTGTGGATGATAATATATAGGCACCTGAAAAACTTATTTCGGTTGAGCTCTCTGGGGAGGAAGTGTGGGTTTGTAAACAGTGACTATTACGGCTAATAATGCAAGACTCTTCGGTAAATCGAATCGAGTTCTCTCTGTCACTGTGTGTTTATCTAAAAATAAATACGCTTAAATTCTACTTCATCCCTGCCGTGCATCAATGGCTTAGTAGTAGAATCCCCAACTGACACTAATTCAGTTGGGTTTCGATCCTAACTGGAGGCAACCGGACGTCTAGCCACACTGATGAGCTGTGATACAGCGAAACAGTCTGTCTGTGGATGACAATATATATATATATATATATATATATACACACACACACACACACATAGTGTAACCCGGATATAAGAGAGTTGTCAGGACCGGAGAAGAAGTATCTTATATCCGGGTTTGGTCTATTTTGTTTTATTAACACAGACTAATTGGGACCAGAGAAAATCGCTCTTATATCCGGGTTACACTATATATATATATATATATATATGGTTGGTGCATAATTATCAGACGTTTTTAAACTATTATGAAAAACTAAACAAAACACCAATTTTATTAACTTGCCTACAAAAATGCCCGATAATTATGCACTATATATATATATATATATATATATATATATATATATATATATATATAAGTGTGTGTTTTGTCTTTTTTACACAAATTTGATATATTTGCTGTGTGCATCAGTGTATGCAAAGAATGGGAGAAAATGAATACTTGCACAATTTAAACTACCATTTGGGAAGTTACTGCCAAACATAATATTTTATTTTATATGTCTGTTATTTACACTTTATTTTTTAAATCCGTTTTATTTCATAGCATTTAAATGTATACCCTTTAAGAATATTTGCTATGTGTACCATATTTTCATTTGCTCTCAGGTGTGACATTGTTTAAAAAGTTTGAGAAACACTGCTCTTGCCTCTCAAACAAACAGGCCAGGAGGTGGTTATCAAATAAAGACAGTCTTTCAATTATGAAGTAAGATTGGAGTGGAGAGTAAGAGCTGGCCACAAAGTAGTAATTAAAATATATTCTCAAGTCCATATAAAGCCAGATGGGATGTGTTAAGATTTCTAAGGTGATAAAATATACAGTTAAGATCAATGAACATTCAGTTTTCATTTGTTTGCCATTATGAAGTTTTAGTAAACAGGGGCAGGGTTAAAATAAATTATGAAGTAGGGGAGGTCAATTTTCAAAAATTTAACAAATGTACTCCTCCCCCCCCACACACACACAATTTTGAGGACTAAATACTTTTTGCCTTGAACATAAATATACTATATACAGTGTAACCCGGATATAAGAGAGTTGTCGGGACCGGAGAAGAAGTCTCTTATATCCGGGTTGGGTCTATTTTGTTTTATTAACACAGGCTCTAATTTGGGACCAGATAAAATCTCTTATATCCGGGTTACACTGTACATACTTTTAGCTAGCCCAGGAGGTTTCAAAATGACTATCATGTTCACAAACTTCATAAGGCTATCCTCCCCCAAGCATTACTTTTCCTTCAAGGAAGAAGTCGAGGTCATAACTTGATGCCAGACTTTTCCCCAAAGAGTGAAGTACCAAGAGGAATTGAGCAATTTTTGACCCACTTAAACTTGACCTTGTGTCACATTCTGCTTGGAGGCATCTGGTTAAATACCTACTTTTAATAACATTCTCAGCTGATATGAAGTGGAAAGACTCTACAGAATCCATTGCTAGGTCAGCTGCTAAGAAAGTTGGTTCACTGTGTCACGCAACAGAATTTTTCTCTCCAGATTTTCTTTTACATATCTAGAAGTCTACCATTCATCCATGCTGAGAATATTGCTGTCACATATAGTCCGGGGTTTCTGCTAAGCATTTAGAGATCCTTGATAGAATCCAGAGAGGAATCAGCAATATTATTGGTCCTGACGTGGCATCTCAGCTTCAGTCACTTTCTGATCGTTGCTTCCCTGTGCCTTTTCTATAAATATTTTTATGGTAATTGTTCGGATGAGCTCTTACCTATTGTACCTAGATGTTATAAATTTAAGCACAATACTAATGGTCTCGTCAATTTAGAGTCGAGTTGGCTAGATGTAACCCTAAGTTCTATGTGAACAGTTTCTTTTCTTGCAGGTCTCACTTGTGGAACTCCTCTGGCTCCATGCTTTCCAGTCAATTTTAATCTTGAAAAATTTTAATGCAATGTCAATCGCTATCTACTGTTGTCCTGATTACTCATCTATTGTCTTCACTCCTTAATAAGGTTTCCATTTTCTAATTCTTTCACACCCAGTAACCACTTGTGTCTTAGTGACTTTACCACCTTGCTTGGAGCGAAGTGATTTTTACTAGTATTCAAAACATGAAGAGAAATTAACACCTAAAACAAACACCCCTTGGAAATGACAAAAAAAGTAACCGAAAGCACTTGGGACAATTTTTTACATTTCCTTACTCCCAACAAATGGAAAAATGTAAGAACGCTGGAAAAACTAAAACAAACTAATTAAATTTTCCTTGTTTGTCATGTTTAAAGAAAAAGATGTTTGGTTTCAGTGTGAGAAAAAATAGTGGTGATAATGCTCTTGGATGTTTAACATATTCAAGAAAATAGAAAAAAAAACTTGTCAATTTCAAATCTTTTCATTTGTACCCTCTTACTTTTTTAAATAACGACCTGCATTCATACTTAACATTGTTATTACAATATTTCGTCAAAGTTGTTAAACTCAAATTTTAATGATGCAATAGGCGAATTTCCCTGTTTATTTTATAGTTGTGGCATTTACAAGAACCTTAATCAATTATTAACTTAAGAATTATGATTCATTAGAAAATTCAAAGAGGAATGCCGTGAATTTTCCACAGGTACTATTAGTGTTAATCCAATTTCAAACAGTGGTTTTACTCATCTTTGTGAATTTCCCAATGCCCAGTTTGTATAAAGATTTTTTTTTCAGACCAATACCCTCAATATTTGACTATAACATTTACACTACAGTGTAACCCGGATATAAGAGAGATGTCGAGACCGGAGACGAAGTATCTTATATCCGGGTTTCTCTTATATCCGGGTTTGGTCTATTTTGTTTAGGTAAGATTGGCTCTAATTTGGGACCAGATAAAAATCTCTTATATCCGGGTTACACTGTATATCTTCCCGCTTTTTTTTCTGCCTGAATTTCTCCAAAACCTTTTGGTTCTTCTCCTCTTGGCTTTAGTACAGTTTATTATCAGACAATTGCTTCAGCAATATTTTTTTTTATTTTATTTGTTAAGCTCAAATATTTAGCAATACAATAAGGGGAATTTCCACTGGTATTTTATAGTTGTGGAACTCGCAAAGAGCTCATTCAATTCATTCTTAGGTTTCATCAGAAAATTCAAGCAGGAAAGCCATGAAATTTCCACAGGTACTATTAGTGTTAATCCAATTTCAAACAGTAATTTTACTCATCTCATCTTTATGAATTTTACAATGCCCAGTTTCTATCAAGATTGTTTTCAGACTAATATCCTTAATATATTTATTAACTTAAGAACTATGATTCATTAGAAAATTATTTTTTTCCATGAATTTCTTCAGAAACTATTGGTTGCTATTTTCTCAGATTCAGTAGTTTGTAAACAGACATGGTACATATACAAATCTGCTCCCAAAATATCACTTTGGTTGAGGGTGGTGAGTTGGATAGCAATTATAATAAAACATGCTCACATGAAATATTATATACGATATAAAAATGAACAAGTAGGAAACAGATCTTAATTTAACACATTTCACTTTATTAAAGCTTCAGAGATTAAGATAGAAATAAAAAAGGATTAAAAGCAGAGATGAAGATATATTGTGTAAGGCTATTTCATTGCTTAGATACGTGTCAACCGTATTGAAGTAAGAGATAATATTTAAATATGCGAGGCAAACATTCTCGATGCTAAAGTGTGTAAAAGTAAGATGCATTAGGATGTTTTAATTGGATACATGTCACGTAAGGAAGTAACAGATAATATTCAAATAAGTGTAACAAAACATTCTGGATGTTAAAGTATGTAAAGATTTTGTCAGATTCCTATCCATGCTCGATCTATATATTACACATGCACACACAGTAAAAACAAACATTTTTCTTCTTCTTACTCTTCATATCACTAAGTACTGTTCCTGGTAAACAAAATACAGGGTTCGATGGGTAAATTGTCGCAGTTTTATATTTTTAATTTCATGCATGCACATTATTTGTTCTTGATTTTGTCAACTGCACAGTATAGGAGTTTAAGTCGGGCACTGTGAGAAAATGGGCACCATGATGCAATTCACTTTGCAAGACATTTGGAAACAGCACGCTGTACTGCTTTGCATTTGCACCTGAAGCTCCAATATGAAAATTTCAGATTGTTGGGTGTCAATCTGAGGACAGAGCAGAGAATTTGGAAAGAGTTGGACGAGTCTTATGGCAATTACAAAGGTACGACAGCCCAGAAAATTCACTCTGATCTTTCTGATAAGAACAGAACTCCCAAATTTGTTGGTGAGAGCCTCAGACTCAATACAGAGACCTATATCACGTGCCTTGAGAAGGCAGTGCTTCTCTTGGGCAAGAGGGTGGCTGCTGGAAGGCTATGTCTGACAAAAGTCTCTACACCATGTCACACAAGTAGGAGAATCCAGTCATGGCTGTCAGACAAATTCTGCTACCACATCACCCCATACATCTGGCCTCCTAACTCCCCAGATTGCAACCCCCCTTTATTATGTGTGGGGTACAGTTGAACGAGAGACCAACAAAACTCTTTGTAACACCAAAGATGAACTGAAGGCAAGTATTATGGCAGCATTCACCAGCTTAAACAAGGTGACTGTCCAGAAGAGTTGCAGGAGATTCCAAAGTCATCTGGAGGCCGTGGTTGAAGCCAATGGTGATTTTATTGAATAAATTTACTCTTTAGTAAAAATATTTTTGTGCAATTTTGGTAAATATATCTGCTAAAATGAGATGTTGGTGTTATTTTCATTTTTATGTAATTTAGATGACAATTTATCCATCGCGCCCTTTACATAATCAAAGCATCTTCAGACATTTCATAAAGTAGACACCCCAGAGTCATGTCTAGACGTTGCAAACACCCAACCAAGGTAGAATTTCAATTGTCAAAAGTAATCATTTGGCATTAAGAGACATTGAATTTTTAAATAAAAGGGATGGACTACGAGAGCAAAACAAAATCCAAAAAGGTACACCACACAAACATTATTAAGAAAAAGAGGAACAAGAAATTTATAATCAGAAAGAGGCAGCAGAAATCTTTGGAACATTTAAGAAAAGAAAGCCTAGAGAATTTAACACTAACAAGGCACACTGAAAGCAAGAGAAACAAAGGAAACTGCAAGTAATCTACTAAAGTTTGTGAGTGGATAGGAGGACAAGGACAAAAATTGATATTAAAAAGTCAAAAAATAAGGCAACAAAAGATACAAAGTTGTGAAGAGCCATTATTACCTACATCATGAAAGAACATAACAGCAAAAGAAATTGCACAATGTTGTAGATCTGATAATACAAAAAAAAAAAAAAAAAAAACCAACAACACACAAAAAAACATGTGAACTTTTGTGTCATCAAAACAACTCTTGCTTGCCACTCCGTCAATGCCAACTTAGGATACTTTGTAAATCGCAGTTAGCAATTATAATACGCCGTTGAACAATACTGGTGTCAGATGCCTCTGAATAATACTAGTACTAATAGTACTTTGTATAGTGAAATAGTATAGAGAAAAAATAGAGATCCGTATAGTATAGGGGATAGAATAAGAATAACGAACACATCAGATGTCACACAACTTCCTTTATATACGTGTTTCTTCTATGGTCACATGATCTACTTTGTTCAGTAATGAGATTGCCTGCGTTTGTTCACTGGCCATCTATATTCAAACACAAGTGTTGTCTGCAACACTTTATTCCTATATGACATGAACCATCATTCAATAATGGCTCTGAGACCAGGCCTGATTTGGGAGTTGAAGTAGCCTGATTAGTAATCCAGAATACCCCAACAGTACCTTAGAATATCTAAGTTTGCTGATTTCTCTTCCATAAGTTCTGTCCGAAATATTATATATGTAATTTCAGTCAATTTTTACAGGATTCTAAAATGTCAAATGATACTGATTGATAATCATATGAATTTAGAAACCTTTAACTTGATATAATTTCTTTTTAAAGAATAATTTGACTGAATTAATTACTGAAATTAGCCCCTCAAAGATGGAGGTGTCAAAAGAGCATTTAAGGCACATAAAAGAGAAAAAAAAAAAAAAATCTGCAGCCAAAGCAACTCAAAATTCACTTAGCTTATAGAGAAGAATGCCTGAATGAAAGAACTTGCAGATGTTTACCAAATTCAAAAGTGGAAATTTCAGCCTTTACGATGAAAACCGAACAGGACGTCCAGTCGAGTTTGATGATGAACTCCTTGTGGCATCACTTAAAGAAAATCCTGCAGTATCAGTTGAAGAATTGGCAATGAAGCTTCATGCAAACTATACAATTGTTCATAGTCATCTTCAACAACTTGGAAAGGTTCCTAAACTTGGAAAATGGGTGCCTCATGAATTGTCTGAAGTCAACCGCAAATCCCGAGCTAACATCTGCTCTTCTCTTCATTCTCATGAACTCATCTCGCCCTTTTTGGATAGACTTGCGCCTCGTGATAAAAAATGGATTTTTTTACCAAAATGTTAAATGTTGCAGACAGTGGCTTGGTGGTAATGAGGAAAAGGCTCAAACACAACAGAGAAGGGAACTTCATGCACAGTAGGTTCTTCTCTCAACTTGGTGGGATTGCAAAGGAATAATTCACTAAGTTGCTACCAGCTAATTCAACAATTAATGCTCAAGCCTACTGTCAGCAACTGGAGCATTTGAGCATGGATTTGAAAAAAAAAGAAAGAAAAAAAAAAAAGAGCTGTTTTAATGAATCGAAAAGGAAAGGGTTTCATCAGGACAATGCACGACCCCACACTGCAAAAACCACACCCCAGAAGATTGGTTAAGAAAGTATTCCACATCTACCTTCTTCTCCTGACATTGCTCCTTCAGACTACCATTTGTTTTGTAGGTTACAGAATCATTTGGATAGATTAACTCTCAAAAGCCATGAGGAGATCAAAAATGACATTTCAGAGTTCTTCTCTGAGAAACCGAAAGAGTTCTTTATAAATCGGATTAAAAAGCTTGTAAGTCAAAAATAATCATGGAAACTACACTGATGAATAATTTTCAATAAAATGTAAGATTTGATCACTCGTTCTTTATTATTCAAAATCCGGACAGAACTTATGGGATGACCGGATATATATAGAAATGTCAAATGAAAATGAATTTATCATGTATTCACAATTTTCCAGTTAATGAACCCAGAAATGAAATGTTCATTCAATAAAACAAGTTAAACTTGACGAAGTGAAGATGCTGAGAGGTTAACATCAGTTGGAAAGGCAAGATAATCTTCAATATTATCCAGTCTGAAATTACTACTGGTCTTCATCTTTTAACCTGATCAATCAGGGGAAGGTCTCATGTCTAACATTTTCCGTCAACATGAAGTGAAACAATTATTTTTGAATCAATTGCTAACCCTGCGGCTAGGAAAGCTGAGTCACTGCCTCAGGCTAGACAAATTTTTTTCACAAGAATCCGTTTTGCACACTTATAAGTCTACCATTTATCCAAGCATCATATATAATGGTCACATCTTGTCTGGTGAGTCTGATATATATCTAGAGATACTTGACAAAATCCAAAGAAGATTCTGCAACATTAGTAGTCCTCCCCTGACATCTCAGCTTCAGCCACTTTCCCCACCACCGTAATATAGCATCCCTGTACCTTTTCTATAAATATTTTCATAGTAATTATTTTCATGAGATTTTCTCTTTGGTACAGAGACTTTATGAATTTAAGCATACTACTAGATTGGCTGTTAGGTCTCATCATTTTACTGCTGATTCTAAATATAAGATCTATTCTAATAGTTTCTTCTTTTACACTTCTCACTTGTGGAACTCTCTTTCAGCTTCTTGGTTTCATGTGACTTATGATATTTTATTATTCTCTCACCTGAACATCTCAGTTCCTTTCACTCTCAGTAACCTCTTGCATCTTAATGGTTTTATTGCCTTGCCTGGTTTGAAATCAGAAAGAAGAGGTGGGGGACATTCAGTCCAAGAATTACACTATTGGCAACATGTAAGGACATATTTGTTTAAAATATGGTTGTGTGTGTTTTGGCTCACAGTCTTGAGAATGGATTGGGAATCAGACTACTAACTCTTATCATTTTACATTGATGTTTCCTCAATTGCCACTATTATTCCCATATGACATAACACTTTTTTTTTTTTTTTTTTTTTAAATGAGAACTCTGTGCAAATGTCTCATTATTAATCTCCATATATGATAAGCCCATGTCAGATTTGTATATCTATCAAGATTTTATCAATATTTCTCACTGAGGTTGCTCACATTCCCAACATATTATGAACTATTTTGCTTAAAGTTCTAATATTTTCAATTTCAAACAAAAACTAGGAAATTTACAGTGAAATTTTCACTCCACAAATTCAGTTTAAATTTTAAACTGATGTCAGGAGGATACGAGTTAACTCCCTTGACTTAATATGCAACAACAAATTTTCTTTTCATTAACTTCACTCTAACAATAACAATAGAAGAAGCAATGGTTAACAAACTTGTCTTATTGACCATTACTACCAAGTAGTAAGTTCAATTCTTACTGGGTTTCTGCTGGCATGAAGTCAAAAGATCATATTGAATCTATTGCTAAATCTGCTGCTAGCAAAGTTGGTTCACGGTGTCATGATAGATTCTGGTGAGAAAAATCGTCTGTCTTTCATATTTATAAGTCCTTCCTCTTCAACCTTACTACTCTGGGTGGCCCTACAGGAGTTGGAACTCCAGACAGCTTTGCTCTTGGAATCAAGGCCTCTACCATGACAAGGAATGACTATATATATCTTACATTGGATGTCGGCATGAACAGTTTATGAAATGTACCACTTTTGACTTATTATTGATTTAAATGACAATAGAAACAATTCAATAAGAAAAGAATAAAAGTAATATATATATATATATATATATATATAATTTATTTTCGAAAATTATAACATAAAAATGTTATAAAATCACTACAAAAATAGCTATTTTATTTCAATACTTCTAGTGTCTTATCAAGTGATGGTGTTGAATGTAGAATAAAGAGTTTTAAAAGGTTCAAATCAATCAAACACCCCTCGCTGGGGGGGAACGCTGTGACATAAGCTGGAATGACCAATCAAAATACAAGTATACGAGAATTCAAAAAACTTGTCAAGACACCAGAAATGTTGAAACAAAATGGCTATTTTTGTAGTGATTTTATAACATTTTTATGTTATAATTATAGAATAAATGATTATATTTGCTCTACTCTGTATTGAGCACTCTTAAGAATAGTATTTGTTGGTTATTGGAATTTATTCCATATACACCAATCCTATACTTGGAGATTATAATATATAAAAGGAGATTGTTTAGTTAATTCTGTCTTAATTGTAAGTCTGATCATTTTGATAAGATCAAATTGACAGAATCTCAAAAATGACTTACAATCCGTTGTTAACTGGGGCAAGAAATAGCTTCTTAATTTTAACACCTCCAAAATAAAACTGCTCTCTTTTAATCGTTTGAGACAATTTTTTTTTTGCCATCCATAAGCATGGCTGATGCTAACCTCTATAACAGTGATTCTTTGCACTTTCTCAGGTTTCATACTTAACAATTTTTTTTTGCCAGAATCTATCTTGCACATTTACAAGTCTACCATTCATCTATGCATTGAATATTGCTGTGACATCTGGTTTGGTGATTTTGCTAAAATACAAAAAATCTGCAATGTTATCAGTCCTGACTTGGCATCTCAGCTTCAGTTACTTCCCCACTGTTTTAACAGCTTCCCTGTGCCTTTTCTATGAATATTTTCATAACTGTTCTTATATCGTTTCCTCTTTGGTACCTAGACTTCAAATTTAAGCACAGAACTAGATTGGCAGCTTGGTCTCATCATTTTACAGTTGAAATTGCTAGATGTAACCGTAAGTTCTATTAAACTTCTCACTTACTGAATGCTTTCAGCCTCTTGGTTACCAGTCAAGTTCGATCTTTTTAAATTTGAATACAGTGTCAATCATTATCTTCAGTCTTCTTAATACCTGTTCTTTTATTGTCCTCCCTCTTTCTCATTCTTTCACTCAGTAACTTCTGGTATCTTAAAGGCTCGATTCCTTGCTTGAAGTGGAATGATTAAAGAATACTTGCAGCCTTGTGCCAGACTATACTGAGTAAAATACAACAGCAAACATGTGGGGTCATTCTAAGGCCATGACAAAAAGCTTATTTTTTTTATCACCCTTGGGTTTTTACTAATAAAACTACAACATTGACAAATTGAGCTAAAAAGTAATGAAAATTAGGCTACATTTGAAAGTTCAGTGCTACTAAACTTTAGACTTTCTTATTAGTAACATGAGGTGGCCAAGCTTGAAGTAAAAGTATCTAAGTTCAAAATTTAGTTCTCTACTGAGCTTCCAAAAAAAAAAAAAAAAAAAAAAAAAAAAGGACACCAAACTACCAAAATCAAATGGATGGCTTGGGGAGATGCAAAGAAAAGCAAATTAAGTTAAGATGAAATAAATACACTTTTTTTATTATTATTATTTTCTAAATATATAAGCAATTTAGGATTTTAAACAATAATCTGTTTGCTTAATTCTTATGCTAGAATTAGTACTAAAATTGTTTAAAATGTTACTTGAATTTCCTTATGCTTGGGTCTAATAAACAGAAAAGGAAGACATTTTAATATAACTATTTACATTATTCAGACTGTTGTCCTAATCTTTATTCCCATATTCACAATATTTTGGCCATTGTATGGTCTTCATCAGGTGATATTTGTTGGAATTTCAAACTGAAGCCTTTATTTAGTCCAGGAAGGTTGACTGTTCAAATTCCACGTGCCATGCCTTTCGATATCTCAGTTAATTCCCCTTGATGACTCCACTCTCCAAGTTTTTTCTTCCCTTTGCCAGGGATTGAACTCTCAAGTCTTTAGGTCAAGTCACTTTTGACTCAATCAACCAACACTTTTATCCACTAACTAAACTAGTAGAATTCCTGAATACAATATTAAATAACATATTTAGTACCTCTTTTCACTTAACTTCCCTTCTTTTTTTTGGGGGGGGGACTTACTTAAATCACACATGTCAATATTGGAGCTGCTTAAGATAATCAATTGTACTCAAATTTGACAATGAATAAGTTTTTATTTTTTTTTAATTTTGTATTAATCAAAAATTTGGCAATGCTTCATCTTAAGAGAATACTCATATGCTAAAAAGCAAATTAAATTATGATGAAAGAAATCCTCATCAAAAATTAATAACAGTTGACAATGTAATATTACAACTACTAGTCATCATTTTTATTCATTTAGAACATTTTGTGCCACTGTGGTGACCCCCCCCTCATCACACAATTATGGTTCATGGCGACATTCAAGGCAGAATCGTGCAATGGCTTACTGGTTCCTTTTGCCTTGGGTATGTTCAGGTTACTTCATCCCTCTTCTCAGAGGTGGATTTGTTTTTGAAGTTACCATCTTCTAACCTTTGCCTAAAGTGGCAGGACCTACAAGGCAGTAGGTGGCTTGAATTCAGACTTTCTCTTAAACTGGTTGCCACCAAAGGCTGTAGGACCCAGTATATGTCTCTGTAGTGAAAGAGAAAAATCACCTACCTCAAAAAAGAATTTGTGTTTTGTGTGTGACATGCGAAAGAAAAATTCATGGAAGTAGTCAGCAAGAATCTATTACTTTAAGTATCAGAATTTATGCCGACGTTCTTTCCACCTCTGAATGGCATGGCCAATCAGAAAAATTGGTCGGTGAATAAAAGCAGTTGTTTTTCACTTACGAGGGTAGGATTTTTTCTGAGCTCGGTGGACAAACACACGTTTTTGCTGGCGAGAAGTGAAGATTGGATTTGTGACCCCATTTTGTCATTTCTACATTGCCTGTTGGACTGTTATGACGGACTATCATCATTTGAACTGTGATTTGGCTACAAGTGTTGCAGTCGAGAGACAGAAAAAAACCTATTGCAGGCGTTTATTGCTACTACAAGTTTACAATTTTTTTTTCTTTTCTACAACAGTCTCACTATTTTACCCATAGCTGGGAAGAAATGGATTTATACTTTTCTCAGGGGTATTAGCAAATAAGTGAATGTAATGAACTTGGTTGGAGTTCGAATTGGCTCTGGTTCATCAATTGGAGCCACTAACCACTACTCTACTGGTACCAAAGTTATTAAAAAAAAAAAAAAAAAAAAAAAAAACAAACAAAGAAAGAAAACCAAAGGAAAAAGACTTATCAAAATTTATAAATGATGAGTGAGGGAGAATTCTAAATATTTGTTTTTCACTTGTTAATTTCGTTTCATCAAATGCTGTTGCCCTTTGGACAAGTCTTCCAGGAAGCACCCCTCTATTGCATTGAGACAAGGAAGTATAATTGGGAGTGGGGGGTATTTGTGACTTAATGGTTGAACAAACAGCAATTTCTGAATGACCCACTTTATAATATGTTAGGTCATGTGTAGCATTTAAATGAATATTGGAAAAAACATTTTAAAAGTGTTCTACTAAAAATTAACTTCTAACGAGACAGACATTTTTTTAAACAACAGTGTTCATATACTTCATTAAAGAAAGAAAAAAAAAGAAAACCCACTAATTTACAAAATTAGTTTTAAATAAAAATACAATAGCCAAGTGGATGAAGGAGTTGTTTCTTAAATATGATAACAGTAATTTTGAGTTCAATCCCAGAGCTGGGCGGTACAGACTTAGACAGTGGAAACACGGTGAGGAATAACTGAGCAGTATTAAAATAAAAACTAGACAAGATATCCCTAAGGCTAAAAACATGATCAGCATAACAAGAACAGTCTAAAAACATTAAATTTAAATGAAATTAGAAAGAAAAAAAAAAAAAAAAAAAAAAGGGTTCAGTTAGAAATTACCTGAATGCTAGCAGAATCAACATGCATCTGATGATATAATAATCACAACAAAGATTAGGACAATAGTCTGAGTTACTGAGTAAATAATTAAAAATAAAAAAATGCATATATTTCTTAAAATTAAAAATATCCTGTCAAAATGTAGGAATAGCAGTGATGATGTTCTACTGAAGAATGGTTCGAATAACATTGTCAGAGAGTATGTGAGAAACAAGGAAGTTTTTTTTTTTTAAGAGAATAGAGGAACTACAAAGAAATTCCTACTAATAATAAAAAAGAGAAAGCTGAAATTTTAGGAAGGCTTGGCGAATTTATCACTCACAAGACATAACAGAAGCATGAAGGAACGGCTAGTAATCTTTTAAAAAATTTAGTATTGATGGCTATATTGGCTGAACATGTACCACAAAGATAAAAAAAAAAAACGTGTTGGAAATAACAATTATTAAAAGTGGTTTAATTTTTTTTCAGAGAATGCTTACTTTACAAATCATAAGTTTTGTGGTAATCGATATTAAAGATTTATGACAATTAAACTGAATTGCACACAGTACCAAAAATATACATAGGTCTTTTTTGTTAAACTGGAAAGTACATTGCATCGATACATTTTGTTTGATACTACAATATAACAATACAAGTCAAGTACTATGGTCCGTGATGAAATGTATATGACGTCACAGAAACACGCAAAGAGATCACAGGCGCTCAGAGAAACGAAAACATGTGATTGAAATAAGTTTTGGAAATTAAGAAAAGCAAAAAAATAACAAACAAGCGTTAACTTTAGTTTAATAAAAAATCCAAAAAAAATCCAGTGAAATGCGAAGTAAAAAAAAAAATAGGAAAATTTTTGTCTGAGACGAGGTTTTTGAATTCTCACGTCTCCATGTCGTCAAATTTCAACCCGGACCACAATACCATACTTGTACCTAAATCTGTTTTCGTTTCTTTTCTTTTCTGAGATCGAAACGAAAAAGTTAAAGTGGTATTAATTAATAATTTTAGAAACTAAGATCCTTGATACCTAAAACAAAGTCAGTAAACCTTAGTGCGAATTAATTCGTCACAAAGTCAGCGCATGGAGTAGGTAACAAAACACCGAATTCAAAAGTAAGGGAGAAAATATAAATAAAAGTTAAAAGCTAAATGTTTCATTACTGTTGGCTGGAGTAATTCGTACAATGAATACGAAAGTCTTTCTAATTGTTTTATTTTTTTTTTTTTTTTACTTAGTTAAATGTGCAGATGTTACACAGAAGATAGGAATATATCTACGTGAAAAAGGCAAAAAAGACAAATAAAGAATTGTTGCACTTTCGAATATAATCAAATCAATACTTGGGATAAAAAATTGGGTTAGGATTTTTTGGTCCAAAAATAAATGCTATAATTTTTTAAAAATATACATGATAAATAAAAACTTAAAAGCTTTTTTTTTTCAAAACAAGTAAGCAAGTTAAAATAAACTTGAAATGAGTAAAGAAAAAAATGTTTTAGAGATTGATAAGAAACATTCAAGTTTCCCTGACAAACAATACAAAAAAAATTACAGATAAAGAAATAAATGTAAAAAATTTAAATTATAATAATAAAAACACTTAGGAAAAAATAGAAATAGAATTTTTTAAAATGACAAATTTGAAATAAAAAAATGTGTTAAAAAATTTGATAAACCTTCCACTCAAAAAAAAAAGAGATTAGAGAGATCTTTATCGGAACGTGACAGTACTTAGAAATTAAAAATAAAACAGCTTTTAGTTAAATATTAAATGAATTTTAGGTATGAGAGATAAAAAAATAAAAAACTTTTTTTACGACAAACAGTCTCTATTTTTAATACTTTGTTTGTTTTTAAGTTACTTTATTGTGTGTAGTGATAGCTTTTAAAAAGAAAAAAACTTAGAAAAATACAAGATAAAATCTTTTTAAAAGTTTTTTAAAAAAGTTTACTTACCTAAATCTTCCATGACTCTTTGCCTATAATTGAGCATGTAGCAACCCCAAGTATTGAAAGGAGAAAAGACAGAACTCAAGGCAGAGAACTATAAGGACAGGAGACGACCCAAGTAAGAACTAACTCGTTCCAAACTTACTCCAATCCAATGGTAAGTAAGTAAGTAAGTAGGTAGGTAGGTAGGTAAACCTGCTCTGTGTGTGTGTGTACCTATTTTTTTTTTTTTTTCTCTCTCTCTCTCTCTCTCTCTCTCTCTCTCTCCTTCTTCTTCTTCTTCTTCTTTTAACACAGTTACTTCTTAACACGTCCTTGCTTTATATATTATATATGTGGTCTTTTTTTAAATACTAATGTTTTTTTCTGTTCAGGTTCCTCTTTTTTCACTAAGAGAGACAGAAATTAAGCCAGGAGAGCGTGTATTATTAAAAGAAAAAAAAAAGCAATAATTAATCAGCAGCAGTCGTGGTGGCGGCAAGTAATAGGAGAGGTGTGTCAACACACCTAAGATAGAAATAATCTAACTTAAATTAAAATAATAACAAAAATTAGAGAAGTGATGACAAAAGCCGTTATAAGCAAAAGAAAGCCGGTATAAAAAAAATTGTATTGTTGCAGAGGATCTACCCGGAGTAAGACTGTTTTAGTGTTGGGTATCTCGTTTCTTCTGCTTTTCGCTGTACTCAAGGTATTGGATTACGTTATACAACACGTCTCGAAGAAGACAACTTTTATGCCGTAAAAATATAAAAATGTTTTTTTGGGGGTTTTTTTTTTTACACACACACACACACACACTGTCTTTCTCTCTCTCTTATTAATAAAACAAATATTATGAAAGACACTAAATTTTATCACAGTGAAAACACGTGTAAAAGAAATTAACTAAGGCCGACGATTAATGAAAAATAACTTAAGGCATAGAAAACAGGTGAAACAATTGAAAAATTATTTTATCAGACAGTTACCATTATTTTACAATCAACAAACATTTGCTAAGTTCCACTTAGATTTGAAACCCCAATGCATAAATTACATGTATTGTAACTAAAAAAAACTATTTACTAACGTTTTTTTGTGTGAGTGAAGAAAAATAAACACTTAAAAAAAAACAGGTTTATATTTTACTTACACTTATTTGTTTAACGAAAATTAAATAAATGCCCAATAAAACTAAAAGTAATTTAATACGTGGTTCTTTCTTTTAGTGTAAAAATTAAAATTCGGAAAGTCAAAGACAAAAACAGGTGTTTAAACATTAACAATAAGTACAAATATTTTGTAAATTATTTCGAAACAGGTTGAATAGTAAGAGAATTTAAGGTTTTTTTTTCAACTCCGTATTCAATCAATAACATTATTTTAAAAAATATGTATAAAATTATATGTCAAACAAAGATCCTCCATAATCAATCAATTACAACACGTGTATTGTTTTGCTTAGAAAAATGTTATGGAGTGTTTATCTTTAATAAATTAAAAATGAATTACGCCTTTTAAATTCATAATGAAAACAGCAAAAAAAGAAATATAGGAATAATAACGAATATTTTATAAATATTTAAAGTGTATGCAGTTTTTTATCATTTCAACATAGATCAATCAATTGAAATAAAATATTGTGTAATGAATTAACAAAATTGCTTTCTAAATTATATAAAAAGATTTTAAATATATTTTTTACTGCAATATTATTGTTAACAGAAATTTGACACTAACAAATTAACAAATATGTTTTTATTTTATGTTATTTTGTTTTTTCTTATCTATATTTTCATAAAATGAGAGAGAAGGGAAGACGGGACTACAAAATGTGTGTGTGTGTGCACAGCTTCTCTTTAAAATGTATTAAAAACCACCACAGTGAAAATTAACAGAAAATCTTTTCAGTTTCTCTAAATTTGCATTTTCATAATGCATATAAATGTAAAATATTACAAGAGTTGCTGATGTTTTGAATGCAATTTTCTTTTCTTTTTTAAGGTGATTATGGCGACAGTATGAATGACAAGACCTCCAGACCCACGATTTAAAAAAGGCTGGAAAATATTTCAAAACGACCACAACAGTAAATGATGGAGAGTTTAGCGTAAACAACAATCCTTTGATTTTCTTCCTATAACATCAAATCGCCAGTGGGTGACTGCTGGATGGGGCCCCTAAACAACCAAAACAAAAAAAACGATCACAATCCGTGGGCAAATAACAATGAAATGACCATTTGAAATAAAGCGGCTCCGCAGTAGTTTCAATTGTTAACAACAATAATAAGAAGAATAAAAGTGATGTTGTAGTAGTAAACACTTATTATCGTTCTGCAAATAAACAAAGATCTAAGTCTTGATTTTGTGATCAGCAAACGTTTCTGTCTCTTAGCTTCGTCTGTGGTACGTTTTCGCCGATCTTTGCAGAGTAATTGTTGACTTTCCGCAGTGTGTTTATCAGGTTGCTAGTGGGTGCCCGGGAGTCGGGAGAAGCCATCATAGGAGTGAATGGAACACGTGACCAAACCGTTCGAGCAATTCGCGGCTGGACAAGGGGAGACAACTCATACAATATCTAACGTCAACGAGTGAAGAAAAAAACATTTGCATGTTTATCAGTCTCGCTTTTGTTTGTAGTTTTAATTTTCTCTCTGGATCCCAAGTGAAGTGTGTCAATAATGATGCTGTAAATAAATGTGTTTTCATGTTTTTACCAAAAATGCAAGCATGGCCCCAAATATTTTTATCATAGACAAACGAATTAAGATGTGTTTTTAGTTTTTATCACGTTTCAGCCGTTGTGCCCTCCGGCCTTCATCAGATGTATAAACCGAGTAACCTACGGAAAATTTCTAACTGGACCCTTTATTTAATCTAAGGGGGTAGAAGGCTAGTGGATTCATAAATGTCATAATGTGGTGATACTAACTAAATTGTGCGTTCAATCCCTGTACCGGACAGTGTGGACTCGGAGGAAACAGGGTAAGAAATAACTGAGCACAACCAAATAAAGAACTAGATGAGATATCCCTAGACATGTGCAGAACAATCTACCTTCATAGATTAAAAATAAAGAAAAGGTTCAGTTCGAAATTTCCAATGGGTTTACCTGGATCAACTATACCAGACGAAGGCCGGAGTACACAACAGCTGAAAAGTTGTGATAACAACATTTATTGTTGTTATCACAACTTTTCAGGATATAATCCAAATGAGGATAATATAATCCAAATTTAAATAATAACACCTCATCCCAGAAATCCAAACAAAGAATAATACACTTATATTTAAATTGGAATTTACAATAAAATAACTTAATTTCTCTGCTTTATTTCAGTGTGACTGATCCTTCTTTAAAACAAAAACGGTCATTTCATCGTTATATTAACATATAATTAACAGTTCGAAATGAAATATGAGGTGACTCATTGACATAGGAAGTCACAAATACTATAAATAGCTACGACTGTTACCCATGAGGCAGTTGAGTGCATACTACTTCCCGTTGGTACGTAACACAACACAGCAATGGCATCGTTGATATCTAAAAAAAAACAGCCGAACAATTATCACTGGATAATTATGAATACACACAAGTATGGGTTAGGATATGTGGTAACCACCACCACCATTTTACATAGAAATATGCAACAAGCATTCATTGGTTAATCACCTTCAATCTAGCTTGCTGATTGGTCAGTTTCGACCAATCAAATCACTCCCACGCTACAGATCTATTTTAGCGCCAACTCAGTCGGAGCCTGTCACGTGATACATCATACTATAAAACCAAACACGTGTGATTCTCGCTCTCTTTCTCACTCACTCTTCTTCGATTCTTCATCACTTGTACATCTCAACTCGGCTGCCAAAATGTGACTCTAAAAGAACTCCCGTCTTGACTGATGCAGTCAGACGTAAAAGAACTGTACATCAATTCATGCAAGTATAATTCTGAACTTTTCTCCAACTTGCACAATACACAATTCCAAACACTCAACACATACTCATACTCATTCTTCTACAGTTTAATAATCAACTTATTTGTTCTGAGCTTAGGTACAAATATTACCTAGTCTAAGAGACACAACTCTGTCTAACCTTTCAGTTCACATGCATGTACATCAAATACTTAATAAATTCAGTTGTTATGTTTTCAACCCTACGTTCTGTTTTGTATTTTATACCATGTGCTATTTTACGTCAAATATAAATTGCATTGTGACCACCACATTAGATAGCGACATCAAACATAATGGCATGATCCTTTCCTAGACAAAAATAAAATAATTGTGGCGGGACCCTCAACATTGCACATCCACAACACATTTGGAAACTTCATCGTTTAGGGCCCTGCTGCAGATATGAGCAGCTAACGCTAGAAGTAAAAAGCTAAAAGATTTAAAATCAATCAGAGGAAAAAAACAAATAACTGATCTCTTCTTGGTAACAGCTGGTTGTGAGGCCATTATAAAATAATAAGCAATTGCACATCCAAGACAGCTGGAAGAAATGACATTTGATGATATAAGTCAACTCATAGTGAAAAACATAGCACCCAAGAAAAAGCTAGTGAATTCAGGGAGAGTAAAGTTCATGAACATTTCTCAAAAAGTGAATGAACCAGTTATTGAATATGTTCTTTGTTTGAGACAGGCCACTAAATATTGTGAATTTGAGAAACTGGGATCAAAAAAACAGTCAAACAAAGAGGATTTGATCCAAATGAAATTAGTAAATGGCCTTCAAAATGGGGAGAATTGACAAATGACTCTAATGCATTTACAACTGGGAAAGTTGTCAGTAGAACAGTGTGTTGAATTTGTTCAGCAACAAGAATTAATTCAAAATTTTTATAGATCTCATAAAGGAAATGGACACATACATGATAAAGAAAAATGATTGAATAATGTGTACTTTTTGTGGTTATCAACATCAAAGAGAAAAACAAAAATGTCTGGCATATAAAAAAGATGCAAAAAGTGTTTCAAATGAATCATCTTAAACATATATGTAAATCCAAAAACAGAAAAGTCCAACAAAATGAAGAGGAAATATATGGATATCTTATTGTTAAGAATAAATGAAAAAGGTTTATTAAAAACTTGAATCAATTATGTTTTATTGGACATGCAACTAAATAGTAGTGATGTAACAATGATACTTAGAAATTTCTGAAAGAAATTAGGAAAACTAAGATTAAAGAAAAGTCTTGTCCAATTGAATCAGTCCGACAAATCCATGATAAAAACGTTACAATGCTTTGAAGCCTACGATGAATTCAAAAATAAGTTTCATGTATTACCAATTATTGTGGCAAACTGTGAAAAGAATCAAGGTCTAATAGAAAATGATGGGTTGAACATAAATTCGACAAAATTAGTACAGTGTAACCCAGATATAAGAGAATTGTCGGGACCGGAGAATAAGTATCTTATATCCGGGTTTGGTCTATTATACAGTGTAACCCGGATATAAGAGAGTTCTTGGGACCGGAGAATAAGTATCTTATATCCGGGTTTCTCTTATACCTGGGTTTGGTCTATTATACAGTGTAACCCGGATATAAGAGACACTGATATAAGAGAAACCCGGATATAAGAGATTTTATCTGGTCCCAAATTAGAGCCATACTTACCTAAACAAAATAGACCAAACCCGGATATAAGAGACTTCTTCTCCGGTCCCGACAACTCTCTTATATCCGGGTTACACTGTATATACATTAACACAGGCTCTAATTTGGGACAAGAGAAAATCTCTTTTATATCCGGGTTTCTCTTATATCCGGGTTACACTGTAATTAAAGTCAAGGCAGAAGAAACTGAAAGATTAAAAAACTATGAAACAAACTTAAGACAAAAGGAAAATGCCTTATATTTTGAATCACAAAAAGTGACAGTCCATCTACTACCAATAGTTGTGGAAAAACTAAAAAATTACTGGAACAAGATCTACTCAAATGAATTCTGCCAGGAGGGAGCAAATGGCCACCCTCACCCCTTAGCAATTTTAAGAAAGAAGGATGGGGATCTGCGCATTTGTGGTGACTACAAAATAGGGGTAAACCACAAAATATGTGCAAACTCATATACTATCCTAAATGTAGAATGGGATTTGAACTCCCTTACAGGTATGAAAACATTCTCTAAAATTGCTCTAAAGTCAGCATACCATCAAATACATACCTATTGACAAAGACTTTAAATAAGTCACAACAATAAACATACCAATAGGCTTGTTAAGATGGAAGAGAATGCCGTATAGAATTAAAACTGCAAGTGCAATTTTTCAAAGTGCTATAGAACAAGTTATTGGTAGCGATATAAAAAATACAATATACTATGAGGATGACATTTGTGTTGGCGTCATTAATAATGGAGAATTAAAATGGAAAACCAATATGGTATTGAATACATTAAAAAATGCTAGATTAACAAATAACAAAAAAAATGTGTGCACAACACTAAAAAAATATCATTTTTGGGATATTCCATATCTAATGAAGGCATATCACCAGATCAATCATTAATCGACAAAATATTAAAAGTTGAAGTATCTAAGAACAGAAAAGAATTGGAATCTTTCTTAGGACTTGTAAATTTCTACAAATGGTATCTAGAGCAATACATCAAATTGACAGAACCTTTTGCTGCTTTAGAAAAAAAAAAAATAGAATTTATTTGGACAAAAGAACAAATGGCATTTGAAAATTTATAAGCTGTTCTAGAATTCTGAGGTGGGACTTAATGTTAATGCCATTTGACTTTGCTATTGGATATGTGAAAGGTAATATCATTCTGCATGTAGATGCTTTGTCAAGATTGAGGTTCATTACTTCTGAAAGTGAGAAAGAGGAAATATTCAAAGATACTTTCTTACACTAGGTCAAAACTGATATTTTTTGATAGACAAATTAGCTGAGGATACTAAGCTAGATCCCATACTGTTCAGGATAAAAATAAGTGGAATAATTGCTCATGGGCAGAAAGGTGTTTTAAAGAGGTTAAAAACAAGTTAACCGTAGAAAAAGGTGTAATTTATAATGGATAGATAGTGGTTCCACCAGCAACACAAAGAAGCAAAATTATAAAAAGTACACATGACGATGTTTGTTGTGGAATAACATCCACACAAAGGAGATTGAGGCTAGAGGCATGGTGGCCAGGCTATTCTACAGATGTAGAATATATAAAAGGTGTAAAGCATGTATTGAAAGAAGAAAATTCAGACAGACAAAAACACATATATGGCCTAAAGAGTCCCAACATTGGGACAGAGTACACATGGATCATGCTCATGTTAATGGAGTGGGATTATTACTAATGCTGATAAGTGCATATTCAGGCTGGCCAGAAGTAATAGAGGTCTCCAACAAAAGAGGTTTGTGAAACAAGTATTAAGGATTGTATTTGCAAGAAATGGAATTCTGAAAATGCTAGTATCTGACAACACCCGAGAGTTCTGTAATGAGGAACTATGCCAATGGTTAAGAAAATTGAATGCAAATTATATAAAACCCTACCATACCATCTGCAATCAACGAGATTAGTAGAATGGATGGTGTAAACTATAAAAAACAGGTTGAAAATATGTGTGCAATGGAAAGAAAAGATAGAAACATTTCTTCTTAGATTGTTGCTAAGCTATAGAACAATACCACATGCTGGAAGATCAAAAAACCTATCCACTCTTGTGGGTAGACAAATTAGAGCCCCATTGACCATGTCTTATGCAACCAATGAAAAACAGTGGTATAAAAAGAATAGTGAATCTAATCTACAAGAGACAAGATCCATAATGGAAAGTGGACAGAACACCGTGATAATAGAAAAAAAAGGAAATGGGATATTAGTGCATGCAGACCTCAAGTTAGATTGCAACATGATAACAATGAAGAAATGTACAATGAGCCTGAAAGTAATGAAGGCAAAAGTGCCATGTCAACAGAAGGCAAACATGACAGTGAAAGTGAGAGCAATATAAACTCTGAAGATGAACATCCATTGTAGGAACACGCCTATGAAAAAAGAAAAAGATCACAATCTCCCATATCTAGACAATCCCTTAGGAAGAGGGAGGAAGATAGTGAGGAGACAAAAGCTCCCACAAGAAGTACCAGGGAAAATAAGGGGATAAAACCTATTCAGTACAGGAAGATGAGGGGACTCATTTACATAGGAAGTTACAAAGACTATAAATAGCTATGGCTATTACTCATGAGGCAGTTGAAGGCATACTACTACACAACAAAATGAAAGTCCATTTATTTATTGCTAAAACCAAAGTTATTTTATGTTTTTCTAATCATTTCACCAAAGCAAAGGCAATAAAGCCATGAAGACAGAAGGGGTTACTAAGTGTAAAAGAGTATGAGAAAAAGAACAACATTACTAAGTAAAGAAAACAGTAAAAGAACAGAAATTAAGAAGACTGAAGATAATGACTGACATTGCATTTAAATATTTAATTCAAGTTTGACTTGAAAGTAAGAAGCTGGAAGAGAGTTCCACAAGAGAGACATGAGAGAAAAGAAACTGTTAGCATAGAACTTATGGTTACATCTAGCCATTTCAACTGTAAAATGATGAGACCTAGCTGCACTTAAATTAATAAAGTCGAGGTACCAAAGAGGAAAGCTCATCAGAACAATTATCATGAAAATATTTATAGAAAAGTCACAGGGAAGCTAAGTTATGGCAGTGGGAAAATGACTGAAGCTGAGATGCCAGGTCAGGACTAATAACATTGCAGATTCTTCATTGGATTTTATGTAGAATCTCTAAATACATTGCAGAGGCACCAGACCTAATGTGATAGCAATATTCATTCTCAAGACAATATCTTACGAGGGCATGTCTGCATGTATAAAGAATAAAAATAGGATTTTTGTAAATCTTAGTTTCAGCCTTTTTACTCTTTAACAACAAAATAATTAATGTTAGGAATGTGTGTAAATAGAAATATATGAGCATGTGGCCGAGTGGTTAGAAAGTTTGCGTTCTGACCATGACACCAAAGTTCAAATCTCACCATAGTCGATTTATCTGGAAGGTGACTTCTTAATGTTTTCAGCCTAGGGAGGCGATCACAGCATGCAGCAAAGTGTCTGCAGATCATACCACGAGTTGACCCAAGCTGAGTGAGTGAAATTGAGTAGAAAGAACTATTTGGAAGCCATCAATAGTTATGCTAGCATGAAGACACAAGTTATCGTGACCAAGGCTTTGAGTGTACTGGTAAAGTTCAAAATGCTGATTATGCCAGAGTATGCACTCTCCCAGAAATTGTAACTAAGCTTTGGTTATTATAGCTTCAGTATAAACTACATGTGGGCTCTGTTGGTGTTAAACAAACACAAATGTGCCTGAGCAGGCATCTGCAACAGGGATTAGCTAGCCACTCTAGCAGACAGATGTAGTCTGAAACGAGTAACCAGTCATTATATATATATGATATACAAATTCATCTCTCAGACAAATAGTGAATAATCAAATGAAAAAAACGAACAAAAAATTCCTAAGTAAAATATTTTGTTCCAAGAAGGAACTTCTTTAGATTAATAATAGTTTTATTGATGAAGTCAGTGTATTATATATATATATATATATACATATATATATATATATATATGCATATTACCTTATGTTGAAAGTATGACTCGAAGTTTCATGGTCAGTACAATGTTCAGCTACTGTTCATTAAAATTGTTAGTATTTTAAAAAATTTTTCAAAATTATAGCTCTGTATTACAACATTGAGCACTGTTTTGCTAACACCAAAAATTAAATAAAATGTCTATTTGCAAATTTATATATGCACGTGATCACATGCATGCATTGTATCTATATTTATTTAATTCATAATTGTATGTATATATATATATATATATATATATATATATATATATATATATATATATATATAAATACATACCCAGATATATATACAGATACATGTATATACATATACATACATATATATGCATATATATATATACATATACATATATATATACATATACATATATATATACATATACATATATATATACATATACATATATATATACATATATATATACATATACATATATATATACATATACATATATATATACATATACATATATATACATATATACATACATATATATATATATATCTATACATACATACACATATATATATATATATATACATACATACATATATATATATATATATATATATATATATATATATATATATATATATATATATATATATATATATATATATATATATATATATATATATATATATATATATATATATATATGTATGTATATATATATATATATATATATATATATAT